>OX454420.1:52302974-52729612 GCA_949715475.1 Microchrysa polita
AGGAGTCAAATGCAGTCGTCTTAAAGAAAAAATTAAACAAGACCAAAGTGCTTTTGAGTCCAGCTTACGTACGTAGTCCTCGACGCGGCCGCACGACAGCGACTCGCTCATTCCATAAAAACTCGTTTCTCTCTCATTTTAAAAACGAGTTTTCATATGGAATGAGCGAGTCGCTGTCGTGCGGCCGCGTCGAGGACAACGTACCTTTAGTCTGAAAGGGAATTTAACTCCCACATAAATATTAATTCATCTATTTAGACAATATCGATGCCGCGGATGGCGGTATCAAGAGCATTCCACAGTCAAGTTCTTGTCCAAAATTTTGCAAACCAAATTGTAAAAACCAAAGCTGTTGAAAGGGAGCAGTACTTGGAGAGCGTACCTAAATTACTGGTCGATGCAAACAGGCCGACAAAATTTCACGCTAGTTCTCTGAATGCATAGAGTTCGACTGAAAAACTGTGGTCAAATTAGGAGGCATTGCGAGAAACCGTATACGTTATGGGACGTAAGTGCAGTCGATTCTCTATTTTCCACAAGTGGTTTACAGCCCTTATACACCTGCAACTTGGTTGCCAACCTAAGTTGGTAACACGCAAAAAAAACGGAAAATAAGTGATTTGTAGGCATGGTGCAGGTTGCAGTACCAGGTTGCAAGAACGTGAATGGCGTGGTTGCCGGAATGTTGCAAGTGTGTAGTTAGGTACCTGCAACCTAGGTTGGCAACGAAGTTGCAGATGTAGAAGGCCTGTAAGGCACAAGAAAGTCGTCCACTGCACTTTTAAAGCTAACAAAATTTTCTTTAGTTTGAGTGCAACGCTAGCTTTGTAGGTATAAAGGATCCCATGATACAGCATTTCGAATTTTTTTACAAAAAAAAAACAATGTTTAAAGTGCTGTACGAGTATTTTGAGATCCTTTGCACCTACAAAGCTGGACTCAAATTAAAGAAGGTTTTATTAGCTTTGAGAATCAAGCAGACGACTTTTGGAAATCACAAACCAAAATATGAAAAACCTTCGAAAATTTTTAGGTTTTTTGAGGGTCACGGGGTTAGGATAGGTTTTCGAAGTTGCAAACTTGGTGGTACACTTCTGGTATCTACCCTAACAGTATCCCAAAAAAACAGAGCCGAGCTATTTTTTGCGACCTAAAATCATAAATTGACTGACCTATAAGGGAATCCTTATAAATTTTACAGTTCATAGTCGCTCTTATTTGAAAAATAAATTTAAATTTTGCAGCTACTGGATTCTTCTTTATATTTTATCTGTCAGTTACTTTAATTAGGCAAATTATTTTATTGAATGAGGTAATGCATTTAAAAGTGACGTTTTGTCCCAATAAGCATTCCTTTATAATTATTCCTTAAGGGAATCCGTATTCCTTAAGTGAGGACTATGAATTCCTCCCTTAATGTTCATGTTTTAGGGCTTTCAAGACTTGTTCACGTTTCAGTTTAGTAGCATAAAGTAAGAAATTGGAATAGAGATGGAACTCCATATAACATTAAAACCAACTGAACAATATTTTACCTTTGAGTGTGTGCTGTATGTAACGTGTACATACAGGAAGATATAACGTGTACATACAGGAAGATATCTTCCTATGTACACGTTACATACAGCACACACTCAAAGGTAAAATGTTGTTCAGTAGGTTTTAATGTTTTATGGGGTTCCATCTCTATTGCAATTTCTTACTTTATGGTAGTAGCTCACATAAAATTGTTCACCTTCACGTTTGGCGAAGTACACGTTTACCCGAGTCTACTGTATAGACATGAAAAGAGCTATCCATAGCGCTCAGGATTGCTGTAAATCTGGACGAAATAGAATAGAATTAGGTATGTCCATATGTATATATGTAGATGACTATGTAATGAAGAAGAACGGCTTGTAATAAATTGATATGGAAATGTTTGTGTGGTTTTCGGAACATGGAAACTGCAAACGAAAATGCGAAAAAGTGAATCTGAAAAAAATTATCCCTGAAATATTTTTTTTTCTTTCAGTATTATTAATATTCAATTCAATAAAAAAAGTTTCACCGGCCAGGGAGGGGCGGTCGCCCCCCCCCCTGCCCCCCCCTGGCTACGCCCATGCATAGGATACGGGTCGATAAAGAAGTGTCGAGCACTTGTAGTGTTTACGAGCAATGTTATCTATATGTGAGGTTGGCTGAGTGATTAGGGCGTCGGACTGGCGTACGACAGTCGCTGGTTCGACGCTGGCTGCGGGAATTATTTTTTTTCTCTTTTTTTTTGCAATCGCGAGAAATGACAGAAAATGATGAGATAACACATGATGTATGTCTTTCTCGAAGCGTAATTCAGTGCTACAATGAGGTTCTATTGGATCAAAAAACGGCGCCAGATGCCATTATTGGACTATTATTCAGTGTTTATACCCTGTGAGTGCCCCTATTGTCGTTAGAAGACAATATTTTACGAAGTATTATAGGGATGAAATTGTTACTTGGGTTCTATCATCATTATGGAATAAATTTCAAGATGGTGGTATAAAACTTCGATAAAACTGTCTCTAAACGTTAACCTAAAAAAGACACTCCTCTAAATACTCCACTCTTGTGTTTTTTGGATGATACAGCACACACATGCAATAGTCTCTCTAAGTTAACTCACACACATGCATGTGTTCTTCTATACAGGGTGTCCGGAAACTGCCACATAAACGCACCGGATTGTGATTCCTCATGTGATTTCCAGCAAAAAAGTTGTACGGAACATACCCCCTCAGCTTAACCCTTTAGCTGCCACAGGCATTTAAAGATTTTTGCAAAAATCATTTTCTTGCGCGACTTAAAGCCTAATATCTCCAAAGCTAGACCAGCTAAAATAGTGACATAAAATGATTATTACAGCCAACAAATTTACCTGTAAAATAAAACTAACCACACTAAAATCCGATAAGAGGTTTGGTTTTAACAGAGCTTCAAAGTCAAATTTGCGTGATTTGACCCAAAAACAATTTTTTCCATCTCAATTTTCTCCAACTTCTGCCAAGGTGAGGTGCTTGTAGGATTCTTTTAAAAATTGGCGCATAGTCTTACAATCATATCTTTTTACATCATTTTGATCTAGAGCCATTACTTCTAACAGTTTTTATACGTTAAGTGTAGAAAACTATCGTTTTTGGGTCAAATCACGTAAATTTGACTTTGCAGCTCTGTAAAAACCAAATTTCTTATCCGATTTTAGTATGGTTAGTTTTATTTTACAGATAAATTTGTTGGCTGTAATAATCATTTAATTTCACTATTCTAGCCGGTCTAGCTTTGGAGATATTAGGCTTTAAGTTGTGCAAGAAAATGATTTTCTCAAACATCTTTAAATGTCTGTGGCAGCTAAAGGGTTAAGCTGAGGAGGTATGTTCCGTACAACTTTTTTGCTGGAAATCAACTGAGGAATCATAATCCGGTGCGTTTATGCGGCAGTTTCCGGACACCCTGTATAGCACAGTCAGTGTCATCAACGCCGTCTAGATATTAAGGCCGCAATGTAGAATCTTAGACGTCAAAATCAGCTTATAATTTTAGGTTATGTTCGCCAATGTTGCACTGTTTTGTTTTTGCTTTTTATTACGTCACTACTTGTTTTTGTTGTTTGTTCGTGTAAATAAAAAATTTAAGAGCTAAGCAATAACGTCATTGTACAGCTGAGTTGCGGCTATGATATTTCTAGATGGCGTTGGTGTCATTCATTTCTGAATAATAGTCCAATAATGGCATCTGGAGCCGTTTTTTGATCCAATAGAACCTTATTAATAAAGAAGTGTTGAGCACTTGTAGTGTTTACGAGCAATGTTAACTATATGTGAGATTAGCCGAGTGGTTAGGGCGTCGGACTGACGTACGACAGTTGCTGGTTCGACGCTGGCTGCGGGAATTTTTTTTGCAATCGTGAGAAAATGACAGAAAATGATGACATAACACATGATGTATGTCTTTCTCGAAGCGTAATTCAGTGCTACAATAAGGTTCTATTGGATCAAAAAACGGCGCCAGATGCCATTATTGGACTATTATTCAGTGTTTATACCCTGTTAAGTGCCCCTATTGTCGTTAGAAGAGAATATTTCCCGAAGTATTATAGGGATGAAATTGTTACTTGGGTACTTTTATACAAACTGGGTAAATAGTAAATCAATTCTTGAATTGGTCTAATCAAAGGTGGAACAGAATGAAAGGCTAGCGCCTTTTCAACGCGTTTATTTAGATCAACCCAAAAATAGATTTACAGGAAGCATTTCATTGTTGTGCAAAATTCTTATCTATTGCTTATAAAATATATTTACAAAAAATATTCACTATGCATCAAAATTCCAAAAAACCCTCGTATTGCGGGCGCAGCCCTCTGTATGCCGGTATTTTTTTACATGCGCTGTGCTTGTGTTAGTGCATCGTGCAACGTATATACGACATGTTCATAGGCTTGATTTGTGTGCATGTATTGTTGGTTCCCGGCTTTCTAATATAGGTGGCTTTGGCCAAGAGTCGCAAAGACCCCCTTCGACGCAAGAAGGGGTCGGATATTTTGTATCATCATTCATTCACCGTTTTTTCGTTTGTGGAGCAGTTCTGGCCGGCCCAGCTGCTCCTTATTCTTCTAATACGTGCCGGCATCAAGACAAATCCTGGTCCATGGATGTGCTCGGTTTGCGCCAAATGAATTTGGTCCAATGTCCAATCAAAACATGCTGCGGACAATGGTTTCACCTCAAGAACTGCTCGGGACTCACCAATACCAATCAATGGTCAACATCATACAGAGCGATATGGTGAACAAACGGAAGGCAAAGCTCATCCAGCTGCCTAACCTAGGTTCCCAACAATTATCACCTTCCCCCCGGCAAATGCTGTAAGGCCCGCTCCACCCAATCTGACCCCAGCTCCACGTATCGTCGATGCAAATTACACCAACACGAAGATAGTCCAACTAAACTGTGATGGACTCCAGCACAAAATCGCTGAACTAACAGCACTCATGGACAGACACCACATCCAAATAGCGGCAATACAGGAAACCAAACTCAACTCTAGTCACTCATTCAGGTCATATGGGAACTACAACGCAACGTCATCAGACAAGACCGTGAAAGGAACGCAGGAGGACGTTTGGCTTTCCTCATCCACAATAATTTGCCATACAGTGTCGTTGATATCACTTCCACCGATAACACCGTGGAGCTACACGCGATAAACGTTAAATCAGGAAATATTGACTTTGAAATCTACAACATATACATTCCACCTGTCTCCAGCTGTCCCACCGGTTACAAAGTCAATATCAGCCCCCTATTAAACGGAGAATATCGCCTCCTACTTGGTGATTTTAACGCTCACCACGATTTATGCCATTCCAACCTTCAAAATGACACCAGAGGTAACATCATCGCCGACCAACTGGATGATTCGGATTTCTGCCCTTTAAATTACGATAAACCGACCCGTATCACTGGATCCTGCACAAGTTCACCTGACATTTCCAACGCCAGCCCTGGACTTATTATAGAATCATGTCTAAGGTCTTCAATGGGATCAACCAACCCCCGCCGTTTAAGCGTACCATTCTTGTGGCTTTAGATCTGTCGAAAGCGTTTGATACGGTGAACCACTCGCTCCTACTGACGGATCTCCGCAATTCATCCACACCGCCGCATATAGTCAAATGGATCGCAAACTACCTTGCCGTACGTCAATCCAGCACCGAGTTTAAAAATGGGAAATCTAAACTAAGAAGGATAAAACAAGGCGTACCACAAGGCGGGGTACTTTCCCCCACCTTGTTCAACCTATACATGTCAGGGCTTCCCACCCCACCTGAAGGAATCGACATTGTATCCTATGCTGACGACTGCACCATAATGACATCTGGCAACGACATTCCCGACATGTGCGATCTCATCAACGGTTACTTGGAAGAGCTCAACCTTTTCTTCAACAACAAGAACCTAATGCTATCAGCGCCCAAGTTTTCGGCCACCCTCTTTACCACATACAACAGAGAATACAACCAACGGCTTAACATCAGAGTAAATGACACTGAAGCTCCCACTATCCGTCACCCCAAAATTCTTGGCGTCACAATTGATAATCACGGCCTATTCAACACCCATGCCGACAACATTAGTGATAAAATGAAGGGCAGAAACAAGATCTTGAAGTCCCTTGCTGGCAGCAAATGGGGCACAGATAAGGAGACTTCACTCACTACCTACAAAGTCGTCAGCCGTTCTGTAGTAAATTATGCAGCACCGATATGGACAAATATGGAAACGGATTCAAACATGCCAAAATGCAGCCATGCGTACTATTACTGGATGCATGTCATCTCAAGACCACCTGCACCAAGAAACTAAGCTGCTAGACCTCAAGGCACACAATGATCTCCTGGCTAAGCAATTTCTTGTTGGTTGTTATCGAAGCCAACACCCAAATCATGACCTCATGGACAAAACCCCACCACCACGTCATGTAAGACGGGACATGGAAAGGGAAGTCCAAAGGTTTAAACGAGTTCCTCTCGATAACTCCAACACATTGTAATGGCCCTCTGCCGAGGTTTACGGCCTACCTAAACATCCCTTCCGGTTCCGCTAACTCAACCGTCGAAGTATACTTGGTCGCAGATTATTTGAATCAATGCAGAAATCGTTGGCCGCCATTACATTATTTTTACTGGGATGTTTTGCGGTTTTTATTCGTTATTCGTTTATGCAACTCATCTCCTACTGGGCAAACTACCCCTCTCTCCCAAGCAACAATTCGTTTGCTTTAAAGAAGCACTTCACACTGTAGCAACCATATAGTACCACGGAATTTATTTATCGTGTGACATCGCTTAAAGTAATATTTTGATCCGATAAACCATCCTTAAAGTATTTTCCGGAAAGCTTCTGTCATCATTATGGAATAAATTCAAAGATTGTGGTATAAAACTTCGATAAAACTGTCTCTAAACGTCAACCTAAAAATGACACTCCGTTAAATACTCCACTCTTGTGTTTTATTGGATGATACAGCACACACATGCAATAGTCTCTTTAGTTAACTCACACACATGCATATATTCTTCTATAGCACAGTCGGTGTCATTTTTATCGTGTGACATTCGTATGGTCATCCAATAAATTGTTCAGCCTAGTTTTATTGAAGGTTGGACTTTGTGATTTATTGAATTGACACTTATGAAGTGCTCCGGAATACCACGTTTCTTGAATTGAATTCATTGAAATATTGCATGAAACTAACGTTTCCTCACTCCTTGTTAACTTATGAATCAATTAAGATAATCTCAGCGCAGAAAATGTCTGCATTTTGTTGATGAATGTGTGGATTTATTCAACTTCAATTGACTGACATATAAAGAAGAAGGTGCACTGGAGAAGAGTCGATAAAGAAGTGTTGAGCACTTGTAGTGTTTGCGAGCAATGTTAACTATATGTGAGGTTGGCCGAGTGGTTAGGGCGTCGGACTGGCGTCCGACAGTCGCTGGTTCGACGCTGGCTGGGGGAATTTTTTTTTTCTTTTTTTCACGAGAAAATGACAGAAAATGATGACATAACACATTGATGTATGTCTTTTTCAAAGCTTAGTTCAGTGCTACCATAAGGTGCAATTGGATCTAAAAACGGCGCCAAACGCCATTATTGGACTATTATTCAGAGTTTATACCCTGTAAAGTGCCCCTATTGTCGTTAGAAGATAATATTTTACGAAGTATTATAGGGATGAAAATGTTACTTGGGCTCCGTTACCTATTCGCTTTTAAACAATCATGATTTCTATACGCTAACAAAATTTATTCACCATATCAAGATTTTTACAATAAAGTGCTCTTGGTCGGATATATTTTTTTTCTGTTAAGTCCTTTTTCTTCTATTATATTTTTTTTCTTTGAAGCACTATATTTTAGTTATTACTTCCTGCACGATTATTCGATTCAATCAATTAAAAACAATTTTTTCTCTTTTTATACTCGACTACTAGGACAACACACAGCAACGGCCGATACTACGTGGACAATATTTCCCCAGTGGGATGGACAACTAATAATTACTTAACTACAAAAGGAGAGAAGACTCCCGTCGTGCAGGATGCACTTACTTTACATCTTCGCAGTAATAATTATAATTTTATTCTTTGTTTTTTTTTTATATCAAACACAACCCGAATTTAAACACAACCCAAATTTAAATTGTAAAAAAAAACCGATTACACTGAATTTACTAAAAAAATTTGGCGAGTTTTCTTCTTCTTATTTACGTGTGGACTAGTTTTGATACGGACAACATTTAACATTCAATAAGAATACATGGATTGATCACACCTTTGATTTTTTGTCGTTTTCCCTCCGCTTGACGTTTGGCAGTTTGTGTCTGGTCTGAACGCTGGTTGACTGCAAATACTGACGCCGAAACTAACCACAATCTCTCCCGCAGGGGCACTTTCGGGGTTGACTACGTCCTAACCTCAATCTCTTACAGGGCAACTTTTGTGCCGACTTCCAAGCCCACTTGCTTTACAAGTGGGTGAAGCGGCCTGCCTCGAGTGTTTCCTTCTAAATCTCCTTGCTTTGCAAGGGGCTGAGGATTCGAATGGGTGCCAGCTAAAAAAAGAAAAACCCAGGCGTAAATGGGTGGTTCTCTTTTCTTTTTTTTTTTCTTACCTTTTTTCCCGCTAACCACCGCTTGAAATAGTTCCTGCTTCCAGATATTAACCGCACACTGGTGACAAACGCTGGAGCTAAGTCTTACAGAAATCAAACGGTACGTTGGCAGCCACCCTTGGTGCTAAATCCTTCCAGAATTTTACATACACGATTGTAATGTTACCGCTCAAGCTCAATTGCTCGGCGCGGCACGGTACCCTTCAGGGCAAGGAAGATTTATAAGCGAATGGATTTCCTTGGTATAAATCCCGAAGAAAAATTACCTTTTTTTTCTTTGTGGCGACGTCCGTAAGCACCGGTGGTTGACAACTAAATGGCCGACCATGTGGTGGTCAATTTGACAGCCGCTAAATGAGGTGAAGTTGTTCACACATGCCACTGTGCCCACCATTGATCCTAACAACTAAGAGGATTGCGCCGTAGAAGCGATAAATGAGTGAATTTTTCATATAAGACTGGATCTGACAGCTGGGGACAATTCGTCTTTTTTACCTTTGTGTCGCACTGAAACTGCGATATGACTATTACATTTTATAGATACACTTCCTGACTTCCTCCAGCAGCAATCTTTCCCCCATTTACTTCGTAATAACTTCACAATAACACTTGACAGATCGGGACAACCGCTTTTTAAAATCGTCCCATGCAGTTTGTATGGGTGACAGCTGATTTATCATTCCTTTTTATTTCTCTATTCCATGGTGCCCACGTCCTCTGGTGGTATTTCCGTCCGTCCCAAGAGGTGAAGTTGGCCACCATCGGACAGAAATAGCGCCATCTTGGCGTGAGGCACAGCGTCATTACAACATACAAGACGGCCCTTAATCAACTGCACACCAGCGAGGTAACCAAAGCCACTAACCGGCTATCCGTAAACCGCGTCCTTCGCGCTCTACCACCCGACATCTCAGCCGACGAACAACTACCTAGAGCCACACGTACCACCTTGGCTCAGCTTCGTTCTGGATGGTGCTCCAGACTAAATTCGTTTTGGTCGCGCATTAACAACACCATTGGAAGCACAACCTTCCTGCATCGAACCTTCGGGGCTCTTGCCAGGAAGGCATATTGGCAGCTTTTGGCCGTTTTGAAATAACAAAACGGGTGTGGTCCGCCCCGTAGAGGCAGTTGCCGTAAGACCACTAGATCACTAGATCAGAAGCGCTCACCCTGATGATCCCAGTATTCAGGAGCTTAACTCCGAAATCGACCGACAAGTTAAAGACTATAGGAGGGCGAAATGGAATCAGCACCTCGATAAATGTAACCTCAACGAAGGTGTCAGCAAATTATGGTCTACCGTCCGCGCCCTTTCCAATCCTCGGAAAGAAAAGAGCAACAACGCCATTGAATTTGGCAACACAAAAACCTGCGATCCTCTTCAGTGTGCTAGCTTGTTCAATAAACAATTTATTGAACATCCCAAGTCTGACGGCCTCAAGCGCAAAACTAGAAGACGGATTCGCAGCCGGAATGTTGACACCATACCATCTTTTACCGCGGACCAGGTTAAAAAAGTCATCGAGAATGCTAAAAACTCCAAGGCCCTCGGACCAGATTGCATTTCGATGACCATGTTGAAACATCTCGACCTTCCAGCCATTGAGTATCTGACAGCCGCCTTTAACTTGTCGATGTCCACGCTTGCCATCCCTGAAATCTGGAAATCAGGTCGAATTGTTCCCTGTCTCAAGCCAGGGAAGAGCGCAACTCTCGGGGAATCCTTCCGCCCCATTACGATACTTTCTCCTGTCGCAAAGACGCTGGAGGCCATTATTCACCCCACTCTTGTTGCACATGCAAAGCTAGAACCTCACCAGCATGGCTTCAGGAAAATGCATAGTACCACCGCTGCCCTCGATGCGATCACTACACGCATTCGTGATGGGCTAAATCAACGCAGTCGTTGTCACACCATTCTGGTGGCAATTGACCTATCAAATGCTTTCGATAAGGTCAATCACTCAATGCTCTTAGCAAACTTGCTGAATATGCATCTTCCTGCACAAGAGATTCGTTGGATTGCCAATTATCTAGCTGGTCGGCACTCCTTCACCGAATTTCGAGGCAAACGTTCTAAGCTTAGGAAAATCAAATTATGTGTTCCACCGGGAGGGGTACTCTCCCCCACTTTGTTTAACATCTACATATCCGACCTTCCCACACCACCTGAAGGAATGCAGGTGATTTCCTATGCTGACGATTGCACCGTACTCGCCACAGGGAACGATAAGGATGAAATGCGCCTCCGAATTAATCGCTATCTAGGACGATTACATGCATTTTTCCAAAGCCGAAACCTCACCATCTCTGCGTCCAAATCCTCTGCGACTTTTCTAACCACTTGGTGGGAGGACATCAGATGGGAGATGGATACACGTATTGGCAGCAATTCCGTTCCTACTTTTAAAAACCCCAAAATTCTTGGGCTTCACCTAGAGAACATGATGACGTCTGCGAATCATGCAGCTTCAGTTTGTGAAAAAATGCGCAGTAGGAACAACATCCTAAAAGCTCTAGCTGGTAGCACCTGGGGCCGCTGATTATGCAGCCCCAGTTTGGACACATAGTTTATGTGACACAAACTGGTCCAAAGTTCAGGTCTGCCAAAATGCCGCTCTACGCATCGCGACAGGTTGCCTTCTGATGTCTGCCCAGGATCACTTACATCAGGAGACAAAATTGATGCCAACACGTGACCACAATCTCCTACTCTTAAAACAGTATCTTGTTGGTTGCTACCGTGAGGATCATCCCAATAATCATTTCATGGACCGAATTCCTCCAACACGACATGTCAGGCGTGGTTTACGAGACCTTGAGAGAGAGGTTCAGGGATACAAACGGGACCCTTACGATGAAGTTACATACCGAGCCGCCATTGCAGCGATCCACACTGAAGAAGTGAATCGGTCTACCGCGAGTTTAGGTGCGAATAGAGTCCTCTCAGAGCGCCCACCACCAATTTCGCCTGAGGAGATTAGGCTCCCGAGAGCCACTAGAGTAACACTAGCTCAACTTCGGTCGGGCTTTTGTTCACGCCTTGATTCGTACCTTTCCCGCATAAACCCGGACATCCAAAACATCTGTCCAAACTGCAATGGTACTCCTCATGATGTGGGTCACTTGTTTCAATGCCCCGCTGCGCCCACTGATCTTACCCCTATATCGCTGTAGGAAAACCCTATCGCAGCAGCTATGTTTTTGTTCTTAGACCTCACGGACACAAACATTGACGAACCATAAATCGTAGCCACATAGATGCACAGAGGTTTCACACCTTTCTGCACCACTAAAGAAGAAGTTGCGATCTTCTTAGGTCTTGACATTGAGGAGAGAATGCCTACGGTTTATGAATGATGATACAGGTCTCCCCCCTCTCTTGCGCGCTACAACAACAACAACAACTGCTGTACATATGTTTTTGGCCGTAGCCCATATTCACGTGCGGATTCGGTTTTAATCCATTTAAATCCACTTTCATGTAAAAACTGTTCGTTCAAATTCCTGTTCACCAAGAAAGTTGAAATTGTTCTTAAATTGACTTTGTCCTGGTTAATTTTGTATTTATCTGCCCTATTAGCATTTTTCAAATTCATTACCCACCTAAAGGTTGAACAGCGCCACCTTGATGTCAAAACGTTGTTTCGTTTCCATTGTTCTTTGTTTACATATTTCAAACGAAACGGCCAAACAAGACAATTCACAATTGCCATTCTGCCATATTCCTTTCATTTTGCACAATTTCTTTCCTTGAATCCATTTCGACTTGAATAATGGAACCAATGGAACTACATTCGCAACAAATGCCAACCTCGACTTGATCCCGTGCGTATTTTGACCGCACAATTCACATGCAAGCTCTACGAAGCGAACAAAAACTTGTATCTCTAGTGACCATTTCACAAAAATTCAAGGCGAATATTTTGACAGCTCCCATGATCCCACTCGCATTTCATTTCATTTGATTTCCCGTGTCGTCGACATTCGACAAAGCAGCCATACGCCGCGTGCAGCGAAATAGAGTAGGCAACGGCAACAAATCAGCCGTTCAACGCCAACCAGTCTGATTCAATTCGCCGAGTTGTGTGCATTGGCAAAATTTTGCAGAGCGCCAGTGTCAAGTATTTTTTATGAAGAATTTTGTTCGTGTAGTGTGTACCGTACGTTCGGTTCGTTGTTCCGTCTGTCCCATATAGTCGCGAGATAAGCAATCAAAAATCTTGGAAAATTCGAATTTCTCGTGGAGTTTGACAGAAGCAGCAGAAGAAGTGTTTCCTGACGTACGGGAACAACAATTTTCGGCCGGTGCTGTTAAGTGTTGGTTGCCGTCTGCGTGCGTGCACTCGGAGAAGAGACATCGACCGCAAAACCAGAAGATAAGAAGCCCAGACCTGCGTGTATTGGAGAAGTAAGTCTCCATTAACGTTACGTGCGTTGCATTTGGAAAATAGTTTGTCGTGCAAAAAAACCGTGTACAAATCTAGTTCAGGTGCTGTGCAGAGAGATTCGTTCAGAACAAAGAACCGAAGCCCACGAGAAGCCTTTGTCCTGCAGTGCAGTCTGTGTCGTCGCGTTCAGCTGACAAAGAGCCTGACCTGACAGACGACGACTCAACATCTCGTCACTCTCCTCGTGGTTGATCAATTCCCGGAAATCCAATTGGTGCGGTTTGTGCCCCTTTTTCGCATATCGCAGACAGCTGGATCTGAATTTTCGCTGAAAATTTGTTTTGCTTTGCGTAAACGTTCTCGACGTGTTTTTTTTGCAATCGCGTTACACCGCCTCCGTCTGGTGCTGCGGTTGTCTTGTCGTTTGCCACAGCCATTTCCCGGAGATTTCGATTCGAGGTCGTGTGATTCGTTTTGTGTGCGGTGAATCGAATTTGTCGAGCGGGTTTGTGGTGATATTTTCGTTGCAACGAGAAGAGCATTGAAGGAAAAAGTGTTTCTGTACCGTCTGTCCGTGTCGGTGCCGTGTGAAAAGCAAAAGTGAAAAAAATTGGAGAGAAAAGTCACTCGTGTCGGGCGAAATTGATTTCTGTTTAGTCGCCCCCCTGGTGAAAAGTGGTGCTGTCCGGTGTCTTGCAAAACAGACAAGAGAAAACGCGGAAAGCCGCCAGCCGTTTTGGATAATTTTTTCGAGTTCTCTTCATGGTAATTGACGCATCGACCGATAATGGATTACAAGCTCATGATCTTTAATGCGGCGCGGGATAACCATTTGATTGAATTGAAGGTAAGTGTGCGTGCGGGTGGGTGGCAACGGGCGAGCGTGGGGGTGTCAAAGGACCTACATGGCAACTCGGCAAAGTGCCAGACGTCCTCGCTTGACGTAGGTCATCGACGAATTTGTTGTAATGAGATTGGGGGCGTCCCCGTTCTGTTTGTGACAGCAGCCGGTGTTTGTTAGGCTTCCTGGGAGGAGGGGTAGCTATGGGATTATGTGGGAGTATGAAATCCATATTCATTTTAAGAGCCAACTGGATATTTTACGAAATAATTGGGGTTATGGGACTGTTAGGCAAGATTGCGTAACATCTTTCCTTAAATTTTCCCTTCCATGAAGAGATAGCTTTAATCCTCGAATGCTTGTCATACTGACAACGCCACTATCGATCACACAATCACTTCATCTTTGTTGCCACCGGGCCTGTCTGCAAAGGACAATAACAAAAACCAGTTTTATATGAAAAATACATTTTACTTTGCCTTGCTCCACCTCTCTCCTGGAAAGGTGTTTTTTGGGAACAGCTTGTAGATCGCAATTTGAAATGCATGTCATTAAAAAATATCCTGTAGGTTCATGGCATGGGAAAAGCTCACCTATTCGACACATGAAGATTTAATGCATAAACCTCCCCACCTGAAACTTTCAGTACCGTGTAGTAGCACACTCAAAAGAGAAAAATAATCCTTTTATAAATTGAAGCGAGTAACCCGATTACTGAAAGATCGGCTTATATTGCCTCTCTCAGTTGTTGTTTCTTGATTAAAATTAGAAAATTTCTTCGCTTACTACAGCTTAGAACGTTGTCATATTCTTATATCAGAACTTGCGCTCCATGAGATTTTTGCCTGGATTGGAGACAGCAAAACATCGAATTCTGATGCAGTGGCGAATCCAAGGGGTGGTTTCACACTGCAAGACGAAACCGGACGGCGAGAGCTTTTGTAGTGGCCTGCAGACAAGCATTGTGCATTTTACATTGTAAGAACGCGTCTTACGAAAGAAAAATATCGTGACACGATTGTTTTTCTTTCGTAAGAATTGTACGGCCGATAAGAAGATTGCATCTACCGATAGTTCAGGCGTCCTGCGACGACAACTAAGGTTTGTGTTCGTAAAAACGACTCATGGGATCATCGCTCAGCGATCGAAGTGAAACTACCAGTTTTTAGCACTATATGGGTATATTTTCTATACAGACATGTTCCTTTAGTCCATAGTCGATACTAGGAAAGTAGAACCATTCAAAAAATATTTAAATACGGCTCAAAATTGGATGTAAAATTACGATCGCTGAGCGATGATCCCATGAGTCGTCTCTACGAACACAAACCTTTAGCGCGTGTTTACTTGCATTTTAATCTTGTCGACTAGTCACTTCATTGTACACTAACTTTGTTGGAGCGTGCATCGCAACATTTATACATTACTTGCTGTGTGATTATTGTTCTCCCGTCCGTGTTTTGATCGGATAGTGTCTGGCCTTGGGTCCATCAAGTGGAACTTCCATTGATATCGCTTTCTTTGCGGGGTCACCAGGCGGACGCCTTTGAACATGGCAATACCAATCCATTTGTCGGTATTCGAGCTTTTCGGTGATTGGTTGGTCTATGGACAAGCTGCCTTGGATGTAGCTCCTCTTGACGTGGTCCCTTTTGGTTACATCAACTGACATGCGTAACATTTTCATTTTAGTCGCTGTCATTTCTTTAGCGTAAACTTCATACATGGTCCAGCATTCTGATCCATCCATGAGTGCGGGACGTACAACCGTTTTGTACAACTTGCCCTTTATCTTCAGTCGCATTTTCTTATCGCAGAAAACTCCGGAGTTTGGCATGTTCTGCTATCCGCTTTAATAGGGGGAACTTTTCTGTTTCCGATATTTTCCGCTATATGTCCGCTATATGGCGGACGGTAAGATAAGTGTCGCTAGTGTCGATAACAAGAACAAGAAAATTCTTCTTGCGAAGCTGATAGCGTAATGTTCCCGGAGTTTTCTCGCCACATCATCCACCCAACCTTTGTGCGATGTTTGATGTCATCATCGCATGTAGCTCCGTTGTTCACCATCGAGCCAAGGTACTTGAACTTGGTACAAGACTTACGCTGCTCTCCTTTGACGTACATATCTGGTATCGGTGCATCTGGGTCTGAGAATTGGCTGCATAAGAACTCAGTCTTTGTTATACTTACCCTCAGTCCATGCTCCTCCAGAATGTCACAACATTTTGTAAGTGCAGCTTGCCAGGCAACGATGTTTGGGCTACTGATGACTATATCATCGGCAAAGAGAAGAGATATCAGGCCGTCGGAGACACGTGTTAATAAGTAGCACATGATGTTGAAGAGCAACGTATTCAATACACTGCCCTGGTGTAATCCGACATTCACCGGAAATTCTTCTGATTCACCGGCTGTGCATCTAACCTTAGTCGTAGCTCCATCATACATGTCTCGTATCATCCTGACGTATGTCTCAGGGACATTAAGTGCTCTCAAGGCCAACCATATCAGACCACGAGGTACTCTATCGATTGCCTTTTCCAAATCGATGAATACAAAGTGCAAGTCCTTTCGTGCTGCTCTATACTTTTTCATCGCAATACTGAATGAATGCACTGAATCGCATCGACTGTAGATCGACCTTCAACAAAGCCGCATTGATTGTCATTCAACCGCACAATCTTTCTCAATCGGTTGCAGACAACTCGCTCGTAGATCTTCAGTGTATGAGGTGTTAACTTTATAGCCCTATAGTTGTTGAGTTTGCGTGAGTCTCCCTTGTTCTTATAGAAAGGAAGAAGAAAACTTTCCCTGAAAGCATCAGGCATCGGTTGCCCACCTTTGATTTTGTTAAAGAGAACTGTGAGCCAACTAAGCCCGACATTTTCCATTTTCAACCATAATTCCGCGGGGATTTTGTCCGGTCCGACTGCCTTTCCGAGTTTCATCTGATGTATTGCCTCCATCACCTCTTTCTCTGAGATATCTTCAATATTTGTGGTATTCGGCTCAACATCTTGAAAAGCTGCTCGAGGAAATTTTTCATTTAGAAGTTCGTTAAAATACACTCGCATCTTGCTACAAATTGCCGTATTGTCAATCAGCAACATTCATTGCGAATCCTCCACGTACTTTGGCTCCTGTATTTCCCGAGCGTTCCTTCTCCTTTGGGCTGTGACCCTAAATATCCGTGCTTAGGTCTTTCGCGCAAAGACGGTCCTTCGGTCGCAGTCTGAGTTTCTAATTTCTCAGCTGCCTTCCCCTTTGCTTGAGCTACCAAGCGCTTTACGTTCTTCCGGCATTGCATATAATTTTCGCGAAGTTGAACCCGTTCGGTTTCACTGCTTGCATTTCGTCCATGCCTTAAATGCGTTCGATTTGGCTTGCACTGCTTCCTTAGTTTCGGTGTTCCACCACCATGTTTCTTTCTTCCTGTGGAGTGGACCTTTCGAAACTCCAAGTGCCTTTTCCGCCTCACCTACTGACATTTCAGCGAAATTTTTCCACATTTGTGTTGAACTGTGGTCGGTGCAGTTGGTGTTGTTTTGAAACCACTCCGTCATTTTATCAATGAATGGAGTTACTACAGGTTCAAAGTTGTCTTTTGTGAGATTGTGCCACTTGATTTTTTTCGACAGGCTTGGGAGTTCTTCTATTTCTTGCTCCTCCTACTTTCAAAATAAATTCTGACAGGAGCAAACGATGTTGGCTAACGACAGATCACCTTGCAGTCTTTTACCCACCTTCTCATAAAATCGAAGCAGAGGTGGTAATCGATCTGCGTTTCGTGTTTTCTATCTTCGTGTCCACTACTGTAGGTGATCAGGTGTCTCTCGTTTTTCACAAACCATGTGTTTAGGATGACCAAACCGTGCGATCTGCACATAGTCAGAATAGCTTCACCTTCGTCATTTCTGACCAACACATTTGCTTCATTTCTGAACCAAATCGTCCTTTCTACTTTTAATTGCATTGTTCAGTTGGAGGGGTTTTAGCGTTAAGAGAGGTTTTACTGTAGATCAGGCATGCCAAACTCGCGGCCCGCGGTCCGCATGCGGCCCACCTCGTAGTTTTTTGCGGCCCGCGGCCATGTCGAAGCAGCACAATTTGTATCAATACAAAAATTGTGAAATTGGTAAGGTGACTAAAAAACAGCCGTTGAACTCGAGTTTATAAAAATTACTAAAACTTGTCAGAAAGTCAGTTTCATATGCTAGCCTCAGCTATGTATGTATATGTTTTAAGGATTTTCCTCTAAATACTTCAAACATTATTTGGTTTTATTAGGCGCCTTATAAAAAAAAAATTGGTTGGCTGCTTTTCCGAACATGAATTGAGATTTGTTTCCGAAAACTCCGAAAATCCAGGAATTGGTCACTAAATCCCCTGTATGCGAAATTTCAACATAAGAACTACAGCCCAAATGCATGATTTTGATCCCTATACTTATCAAGCTGTATTGGTGCATCAATTTGTTGTCCTTTCTACCGAAGTTAATTTAATCTGAGAATTTTGGCTCCAATGTTATTTTAGGCCGGTGTGATAATTTTTCTATCATCTGTCCAAAATTTGGGGCGAAATTGATAAATAGTTACGTTTTATCTTCTTGTCTCATTTTTTTAATGTTCTTGAAGTACATTTTCGAAAGGTGGAAGTTTTCACGTATAATTCCCGCAATAGTGATCCAGACTTACTGCCATATGTTTTAGAAAAGTAATATTCTGTAATCAACTTTCGTAATAAGATTATATAAACGTTTTTGAAATTTACTCCTGCGGCCCACCCAAACCCGAAGAGACTGTTATTTGGCCCGGGCCAGGAATTGAGTTTGACACCCATGCTGTAGATGTTCATATGTTTGTAAGAATATTTCTGTATTTGTTGAAAGAAACGCAGTGACAGATCCATTGTGATACCGCAAATGAGAAGAACGTAGCCTTAAAATTGAAAAAATTGTTTGGAACCCGCGTGTGCTGGCAATATATTTATTGAGCTATATTGCGCTCACATCTCGCAGATCATCCAGATCGTAAAAGTCCCCAGAACCAAGAAACCTTAAACGTTTCTCAACTAAAGCCAAACAATCAGAGAGAAGATGATGTACGCTCCCCTCTTCCTCTTCATTCTTACAGCTTTCTTACAGTCGTTTTGAGAAAATTTGAACAAGGCTGAAGCAGTGGTGCGAAAGACTCCTGTTATGACAAGGGAAGGTTGTTGTTGTTGTAGCGGTTTAGTAGGATGCAAGTCGCTGTGCATGTCTGTGGATGTGCTCTAAGTATCGTCGTCGTTCTCGCCTATTGTCTCAAGCGACACGAACGTAGTAGCTGCAATAGGGTTGTCCCAGAACGCCCTCGGAGTGAGGTTAGTGGGTGCAACGGGGCATCGAAACAGGTTGTCCACATTGTGAGGCGCACCACTGCAGACAAATGTTCTGGATGTCCGGGTCTATTCGAGATTGGTACGAATTGAGCCGCGAACAAAACCCCGACCTAAGCTAGGCTATAGTGTCGCTCTTGTGGCTCCCGGGAGCCTAGTATCCTCAGGCGATATGGGTGGTGCTGAGAGGACTCTATTCGTACCTAATCTCCCTATTCACCGATTCACAACGGTTGTGTGAATATCTTCGATGTCCGCATGGTATGTTGTGTTATCAAATATATCGGGAGGTACCCGTTTGTATCTCTGGACGTCTCTTTCGAGATCTCTGATCCACTCCTGACATGTCGTGAAGGATGAGTATTGTCTATGAGATGATGGTTTGGGTGATCCTCTCGATAGCAACTGACCAGATATTGTAAAGGCAGGAGGAGATTGTAATCACGTACTGGTAACATGCTGGTTTCTTGATGAATGTGATCCTGGGACGATATAAGGTGGCAACCTGTAGCGATACGTAGAGCAGCGTTCTGGCATGTCTGGATTTTGTTCCAGTTTGTGTCCACACCGGTGCTGCATAGCTAGGAATTGCTCTACCTATCGCTTTCTGAATGGCCAACATATTTTCTCTGTCCTAGTGTCTTTAGTACCTTGTTTCTACTGTGCATACTGTCGACTACGTCGGTGACGTGATCTTTCGACTTCATCATGGTATCCAGATAGGCACCAAGGATCGTGGGGTTGGTTACAGTAAGAACAACGTCGTCAGCATGCTTAACAGTACGGATCCCAAGCACCTCCGAAAATTCCTGCGTCTAGGTGGTGAGAAGAGTTGCAGTACATGTAGGCGGCGAAATGACTAAGTAGGTTGCGGATATTGAAAAACTCCACCAGTTTCTCAATATAGTCATTCAGTCGAGCACACATGCCATTTAAATCATTCCCCGTGGTGAGTACGGTGCAATCGTCCGCATAGGAAATTAGATCGATACCTTCCGGGGGTGTTGGAAGGCTCGACAGGTAGATGTTAAACAATGTAGGAGAGAGTACGCTACCCACAAGAGAAGGTGGTTTTGCTTGGCCTGATAAAAAGACGTCCCCCAGGGTGGGTCGGGTTCTACTTGCCACCCTTTTCAACCTTTACATGTCAGGACTAACCACAACACCAATGGGATTCGAAATCATCTCATACGCCGACGACTGTACCATATCATGGCAACTGGCAATAATATTCTCGAAATTTGCGATCTCATTACGGATACCTGCTTGTTCTCAACGCTTTTTTTCGTGAACAAAAATCTGAAGCTATCAGCGTCCTCCGCCACATTATTCACCAGCTTCAAACAGGAGTACAACACACAACTGCCAGTCTTCATCGACACCCACATCATTCCAACTGTTCGGACTCACACCCCGCAGGGGGGTTTGTGTCCGTGTGACACTCAGCTCGGAAGGCTGTTTGTAGTCGGACAGAGATCTTTGGTGAGTTGTGACACCACGGACCTAACAGTGCAAGGGGGCCCCTGGTACAGTTGATACGCCATGGCGAGGATCTGTACAAAGACCATTCGGGCGCTAACGGTCCCGTACTCCTGAGTTATGCACGGGTGGCTCTTGGCGTGCCTACCTCCCCCCATAGATTGCGGGAGGGAAGCACTAAAGGCCTAGCACGATTTTGATGTCCTCTGGTGGGGGGGTGCATCATACGGAAGTCGTGTGAGCTTCGGAGGTGACGGCTCCGCATGACCCGAGTCCTGAAGGGGCTAGCTAGGGAGAACGGCCTTGGTGGAAAATGCCTACGCGCCTATATCTAGCTAGTTTGTGGATTGATGACCACACTGCCCGAGTCGCATTGCTGACTAGTAAACTGAAGGGGCCACCTGGATTTGAAAAGCAGCGCTACGTGTCTACACAGGCTCGTAGTCACAGGTCCAACGAGCCTGGGATGTGCATGTCTGAATTCGACGTAAGGCTTAACCAATAGGGGGCCGAAGGAGGATCAGACCTGCTTTAGAGAAGTCTTTAGCGAATAGTGAACTACGGGGATGGGTGTGCCCAGGGGACCATGGTCCTTGCCCATCAAGGTGTTGGACTCGTAGTGGCTAGAGGTTGTTAAGCAAGTCATCCAGCTAGTGATGCAACCCCGGGGTTGGGTTCCTGATGGTGTGTGCATGCGCCGGATGGAGAAATCCCCATCTGACAATAAGACCTTGTCAGTAAAAAGCCGAAGGTCCAAACATTTAGCGGGACCGGGAGATAAAGGCCGAAAGGCTAGGTGCTCCCCTGACGGTATACCTCGTAGATGGTTTGCTTGTTCGGACTCACAAAATTCACCCATGCTGAAAACATCTGTGCCAAACTTAGGAGCAGAAATAAAATACACTTACGGACAAAAGTATTGACTCAACCTATAATCGCGTATGGTACGTGTTTTATGAAAAGTACGATAGCCGTATGTGATTTAAAAGTTTGAAACCATACCTACCTGTTGGTACCCTTTTTATCAATATTTGCTGCGCACTTTTTAAATTAATGCCACTTGTAACAAAAACCTCAGAAAAATTCAAATTTATGGAGGCTAACGGTCAGGTAAATTACCCCTATAAAAGCGCAGGTAATCTGTTTCTCATTATGAGTTGCATCTGGAAAGTTAGCTTACTTACATCTAAGGTAATTTCAATCAATGTTTTGTTTCAAGTCTGCAGGGATAATTTCAATCGATGTTTTGTTTCAAGTCTGCAGGGATAATGTCATCACCTCCAGCCGATTTAAAGAGCTCAAAGCTAGAGTCTTCTCCTATATGGAGAGAAAGGACTTGGCAATCCGAAGATGCCTAGGGGACGGAGCGAATGCCTCTACAACCGTGCAGGTTGGTCATGAAGATAGTGCTCCTCAATGAGCGAGCAGCGGCATGAGGTTGCTGTAGCTCAGTTCGGGAGATATGAGTGGTGTTTGCGCCACTCGTTGCCCCTGTCCTTTTACAAATAAAAGGGATATCACGACACAACACGAGGGTTGGGATTGATAAAGAATTGAAATGTGCAACCGACCAGCACAGGTGCCATCTTAATTGAAAACAACCCGACCTGTGGCGCCCGTGACCGAACAAAATTAATAGAAAATCAAATTTCATCCCTGGAAGGGAGGGGTGATTCTAGGGTAATGTCTTCGTCGCGGGTGATCTCTACTCTACGACAAGACCGAAATCAATTTTAAACAACACTGCAACAAAACTTACAAGGCTCAACACAACAGACACTGACACCGGCACTTATCTGTTCACAAGGTAAATCGGTGTCCGCCTTCATCCTGGATGTTTTGGAAGGTATCCAGGACACAACGTTCCTCCTCTGCCGTCCTTCTTTCGGAGCGATCCTGACTCCTCATTTTCTTGCTAGAACCGTCACTCCGTTAACCGCCATTATCCTCCTTTTTTCTAATCACTCTCACCCGCGTGTCATCGTCGTGGCATCTTCTACTGTTATGGGTGAGACGGGATTGCCTAAACCAGCCATCTGCTCCAGAGCTATACTTGTGTGGAGGTGTTCGATTGAACATTGAGAAGCTCTTCAAAATGTGAGGCCCAGCGTTTATCAATGCTATCGATGTCGATGATGATATTGCGATCCTTATTCTTTCAGAGCCTTGTCCTGGGTCCACTTTTAATTGTATTAATTAGCTTATATGCTTGTCTTCTATTCTTACTGGCTAGTATTTGGTTTATTTGCATCAACTGTTCGTCAAGATGCTTACGTTGGGTCCATTCTCGATATATGCTTCATTTTTTGCATCTACCGAATTTTAGCATTCCTCGTCAAACCAATCATTTCGGGCTCGCCGGGCTTTATAACCCACAACCTCTTCGGGAACTCCTTTGATGGTGTCTTTGAATTAATCCCAGATTTCAAGGGCACCTTCGTTGCTGATGTTATTTGGCAAGGGTGTCAGCTTTTCTTCAAGAGCAGCCGCGTTTATGCAACCACCGTGGCATCATACGATTTCTGCCATGAAAAACAAAAAGGCTCATAGCGCGACAACTTTGGCAATCTGATTAGCGAAGCGGAAATATGATCATTTAATAAATAAATAAAAAAAAATTCAGAGATCACCGTATCAGAAAACTTCTAATCAAATTCTTCCTACTTCCGTTTCGATCACTGTCGGAAGCAATTATTGGTTCTATACTTAAAGATTTCCACTTGAATCTGAAGGACAATGGTCTAGTGACCTATCAAGGTCTTATACAAAAGAGCTGCACAGATTGAACGATTTCCTAAAACAACATCAATTGGCGGAACTAATTATCAAAAATTATTAAGCACTTCATCATGTCGTTTATTGCTGTTTTTATCGGTTCAGTTTCGTATAGAAATTGATAAAAACAATAAAAGACACAAGTTGAACGCTTCCGATTCATATGTGCAAGGTAAACCTGAAATAATTAGTATCAGCACAGCACTTCTTGCCTAAACAGTAAATCAACAAAGAAAATTTTTCGGGAGCCAATGCACTTTTAATAAATTATTCCGTAATAAAAAAAAACCAAGAAGAAATATTAATTTTTTTTTCTTCAAGTCTTCATAGACTGGTGAAGCGCCAGTTTACTTGCAGTAGTGATTAATTGTATATGGCTACTACGCGAAAAAAGTTTTTGTTTTTGTTTAATCTGAATTACGCCACGATATGCATTTGGTGTTTACCCAATTTTTTTAGCGTAGACACTAGATTGAATTTACTATTGTGTAAATTATGATATGCTCTTGAAAAGATTGAATCAGGAATGATTGCACCATTTGCGCACAATCTGTCTGCAATTATTATTGTATGTAAGACCCGGCCTGACCATCAAAGAGAAGAAAAACGAGCTCGTGAAATCGAGAAGACAGCCAGCCAGTCAGTCAGCCAGTCTCGCTGGCGGTATAGCGGCTTCGTGACGCAAATAATGAAAGATATAAAACCTTTTAGGTACATATTGCATTAACTGCGCGCGAGTAAACCGCAAGGTCAAAATAACTAGGCGTCATGCAACGCACCGTTTTTTTTCTATTCAGTTTCTTTTTGTTTGTAGGCATATAGCGCGCACACTGTTTAGACCTAACCGCTTGACCCAGAAAAAAAAAGTTTAATTACATTACTCTCTATAGTACGAATGAAAAAGATTCAAAATGAATTAAAAATATGGAAATGTAGGTCGTTTGGACTATAATTGCAAGATTGATTGTAACTAACTAGGAGTGGTGTCGGTTGAGTGGTTAAACTTTCTTCAATATTTTGGATGTGGGGTGTTTTTTTTTTTGTAAATTATAGATGCAGACAAGATTTGGAATTGGACCTAATTTACCAGGAAATTTAAATAAATTAATTACGGATATTTCGCTCGTAAGATTTTGGTTTTTACATATTATGTAATTAGCTTGAGTAGTTTTTCTTCTATTGCTATTTAACCGTCCGAACTTATCAGTATAAATAAATATTTACGCAATGAGGAGTTTATTAGTCACCTGCGACTCGGAGGAAACCTATGCGGGTTAGAAGTAGACGCCTTGGACATACATAACATGGGAAATCGTCCTTTTGAAAAAAGAATAACTGGGACTTATACTCACAAAGGGGACTTCCCTATGGAACACGGTTCATTGAGTAAGTCTGATTCTGCGACTTCCAAGCATCTCTTCAGGAACCTCCCCACCTCTTCTTCTTATAAAATGTACGGCCGACTGACCGCTTACTCGACCTACAGTCGAATCATATACGTTCGCTTGCCGGTCACTTGAAAGACAAGTTGCATTTCTGGTGATAGGTGGAGTTTGTATCAAGAAAGTTTTTTTGGCTGAGCCTATTTAGGGGGTCGGGTTTCTATGGCAGCCCTATGCCGTCGTGGTCGGATCTCGTACGTAATGAACATGATTTGTGATTGTGATAAGGAAATAATTATGTGAAGTTTAGTTACAATTGGTTAATAACGGAAAAAATACTTAGAAGAACCTTTTGGAGATGGAGTTTCTATGACAGCCCCATCCATGACTTCATGGTCCAATTTTGGTCTTTTCAATATACAGGGTGTCAAGTCAACGTCAAGCCAGGAGTGGATGATTGTGGGAGGATAAGTTACCGCCGAGTACCTATTCCATGTATCTATTAAACAAACGCCACGGTTAAAAATAACAATAACAATCTTTTATTGCAAGTCTCAATAATTGTTCTTACAAACTGCGCGTGACATGTAACATTCGTGTTCGGACGCTATTGATCAAACTGACAACTGTTCTCTTCATATCGCAACTAGCACTACTGTCGGAAAATAGCTGGAACGCAGCTGTCGCCACACTACTCCCCTTCGAGTGACTGACTTGTAGACACGGCTGATTTTCGTTCATAAACTCGAAGAACATTCTTTTCAGTATTTCCTGACGTATCGCTCCGTATACTAAAGACGAATGCTTCAGACGATCGGTTGACACAACTATTTTTCGTCCGTTTACCTCGATGGTAAACTGCTTGTCATTTGTACGGTCTACAAAGAGATGAGGCTCGGCACACGGAGGTTCCAGGGATTTACAGCATCCGTTCGCAAGAAGACATAGGTGCAATTCCGCAACTCCATGAAGAAAACAAATACGGTTTTGTGTGATGCGCGATTAGTCTCTGTTGCAAAAGGCACATATTGTTGTCGGAACTTCTCGATGGCAAAAGGTTCGTCCGATGTGTACAAGTCGTGTTAATGAACTCGCCCAGTACCCCCAAGGATGCTCTGTAAACTAACTCCGCCGCACTGCAAGCAATATCTTCCTGGAGAGCTGTCCGCAGGCCGGAAAGCGCAGTATCCAGGGAGTCTACCCAATTGTTGACGTCTTTGCACATCAAAGTCTAACTAATTGTTGAAATCTTGACTTATCGTTTCATTCTGTACACCAACTGCGGTGCATGTCTGTATAGTCCAGTACAATTGGTTCAAAATAGCTCCAAACCTAAACATCCAAAAAGAAAAGAAATTTTTGATGCCAAATTGTTGAATACACTGTCTAATATACGCAGTAAAAAGTTACACTAATTTGCGCCATGGGTTAAGGGGGGAGGGGGTGGCAAAGGGGTGAAAATTCAGTTTCTTGCAAATATCTGGAAAACTATGAGTCTGACCTTAAAATGAGCTGAGGACGAAACAAACAACATAAAATTACCTTTGTAATGATATGTAACACTCTAGACATTTTCTCAGAAAATTATACCCTAGACCCAAAAGTATTATAGTGAATTTGGATTTTTCGAGTTTTACATTTCGCACTGTAACTCTTGATAGAATAGACCTACTGTCATAAGATCTTGTCCATATATTGATAACAAAATTTATTTGATTCGTACCAAAAATTGGAGTGCTCCGACCATTGACGCCACCCTCACTCCTCTTAACATTTTTCAAAAAGGCATGCCTGTAGCTTCTTTTTAAACTGAGCCAGGCAGATCAAATTTGGTGGGGTGCCTAGTCTAAGCTCCATTATGCTCCCCACCAAAAATTATTACCTTCCGATCAAAACTAAGGGTACCCCTCATACAAAGTGAACGAAAATTCTAACAAATTTCACATTTTTTCATTTCTAAATTCTATCTAAAACGGAAAAATAAAATTTATCTCTTAGAACGTCATTATAACAGTTAATTGTAGTCCTCTAAATGTATTTTCAAAATTTTGCATCAAAGCGTACACTACAAGTATCAACAAATTGTGTTTGAAAGTCATTGGTACTAGTTCAAAGGCTGTTCCGAATAAATCGAGTAACGTGTACTAGCAACCTTCAAACCCCATTTTTCGTACTTGTAAGGCACGCTCTGGTACAAACTTTTGAATATACATTTACAAGACTACAATTAACTGTTATAATGACGTTCTAAGAAATAAATTTTATTTTTTCATTTTAGATAGAATTTAGAAGTGAAAAAATGATTTTTTTCAAAATTTTGGTTTACTTTGTATTGGGAGTACCCTTAGTTTTGATCGGATGGTAACAATTTTTAGTGAGGAGCATAATGGGGCTTAGACTAGGCACCTCACCAAATTTTATCTGCCTGGCTCAATTTGAAAAAAAGCTACAGGCATGCCTTTTTGAAAAATGTTAGGAGGAGTGAGGGAGGCGTCAATGGTCGGAGCACCTCAATTTTTGGTACAAACCAAATAAATTTTGTTTGTAATAGAATGAATAAGATTTCGTCACCCTAGGTTCTTTCTATCAAGAGTTACAGTCCGAAATGTAAAACTCAAAAAATGTAAATTATCTATAATACTTTTGGGTCTAGGGTATAATTTTCCGAAAAAACGTCTAGAGTGTTATATATCATTACAAAGGCGATTTTGTGTAGTTTGTTTCGTCCTCAGAAGATTTTAAGGTCCGATTCATAGTTTTCCAGTTATTTGTAAAAAAGTAAATTTTCACCCCTTTGGGATCCCCTCCCCCCTTAACCCATGGCGCAAATTGGTGTAACTTTTTATTGCGTATATTCGGCAGTGTATTCAACAATTTGGCATCAAAAATTTCTTTTTCTTTTGGATGTTTGGGTTTTGAGCTATCTGTACTAGACTATGTAGTATTTTTGGCATGGCAACTTACTAGCTCTATGGGACCTACGCGGAGCTTTGTCTGTGTGAGCAGAAGAGCCCCCTGCGGGAGAAATATCGAGTTATTCCATTTCGGAAATGTCTTAATCTTTTCATTGAGACTTCTAAGCGTCTATAGCTCAGTAGGTTGAGTTGCTGACCTTATGACCGAAGGTTGGAGGTTCGAATACCGATTGGGACGAATCTTTTTTTCCCTCAATTTCCTTAATTTTTAGTATTTTTTCCCAAAGTTTTGTGGTTTCGTACAGATAGAAACACTCATCAGGTCTTGTGTCTGTTGTCTACCTGTGCACAAGACGACCACTTGAATTTTAGCGGGAGAATTCTATAGGGATTTGATTTGCCGTGAAGGCGTTTACCACCATGACGCTCGACCGTGCAACTTCCAAAGCAATGTGAGCATTCAACACCGGTACAGACCTGCACGATAAGTCAAGATTTCAACAATTAGTTAATACTCGCACCCTCGAGCAGTTTGGGAACCAGAATTAATACATCAATGTCATTTTCAAAGATCTATGCCATCTTTCTATGATACCATTCGTTTGTGGGTAGTACGCAGTTGATGGCGATTGTTTACAACCGATTAAATTAGTGAGGACTTGAAATATAGTTGAGACTTAAATTGGGTGCCCTGGTATGTCGTTATAGTTACGGGGGATCCAAATCCACATATCCAATTATGTCAGAAGGCACTGGCCAGGGCCATTGTGTCAGCACCAATGTTCTTTAGAAGAATCGCCTTTGGCCACCGCGAAAAACGATCGATCATCCTTAACAAATATCTGTAACCATGAACGGGCGGGAGAGAGCCGACCAAATTTAAGTGGGCGTGTTGAAACCGCCCGGCTGGAACAGGGACTTCGATGTTTGCTGTCTTGACGTGTCGAGAAATCTTGCTCCGTTGACATTCAATTCTGTGCCCATGTTCAAAAATCCTTTTTGATAAGTGACCAAAAAAATCTTCACTAGTCACGTGGTCACTGGGGTGACTGGCTTTGTGGATGAACTCGAAAACGCTTTCACGCAGGGGTTTCGGTATAAAGGACGAGTCAAACGGAGTGTGACACGTCACAATAAATGATATGTGGTGAATTTTTAACACTGATGCCGAAAATGTTTCACTGCCAGGAAAACAGCCAATAACTCTCTGTCATACGCGCTGTAACGAAGCTCTGCTATGCTTGTAACTTGCGCGAGAGAAAACTCAGAGGCTGCCACACACCATCGACTTCTTGCTCCAGCACAGCTCCTACACCCTTGTCGGATGCATCCGTGGTGATTCTTAACTGGACGCCAGTACGTGGATGGGATAAAGGTGTTGCATGCGCGAGCTGCGCTTTGCAGGCTTCAAATGCTGATACTGGCCCGGGAGTCCAATCGATAGGTCTCTTTTAATTTTTTTTTACAATGCCCAAGAAGCTGGTGTGATACGGCTTGGGTCTCTGCCGCTCCTTGTTTGAACCGACGGTGAAAATTTACCGCTCCCAGGAATCGACGCAAATCGCAATTTCTCATGGGCTGCTTGTAATGTATGGTTCATGAACCTTTGAAAGGTTTGGATGGGGTTCCTTAAACCAAATGTCATCATCGGAAATTCATAGAGCCCGAATGCCGTTGTGATTGCCTTTTTTTCGATATCCGCAGCGGCAATCGGTATTTTGTGATAGGCACGTCGCAGATCAACCGATAAAGTTTTTTTAGCGCCAGCTACCCAAAGGTGTCATGGATGTGCGGCATAGCCTCCATTCACCTGATTTCTTGCTAATCATGTGCAGTGGGCTGGCGAATTGACTGCATGAAGGGCGGTATATTCCACGATTGGCCATCTCCTCAAGCTCTTCCTTCGCTATCTGGTGGTAAACGCCGAGGCCGTTCGACTTCAGTAGGTCCCCGTATCACAATCTGGTGCTGAACGATGTGAACCACTTGGATTGCTATTTTCCTGGCCATGATGTCTTTATGAGGAGTTCGCGAAGCTTACTGTGGTGACATGTTGATCTAAGTCTGTTTCATTTTGCCTGTTGCGTCAGTTTTGGTTGAACCGTCTAGGATACGTTTTTTCCCAACATCCACCAGAGTATTATGATGGGCTAAGAAGTCAGCTCCCAAAATTGGCCTGGGAATATTTGCAAGGTAAAACCTTCAGCGATATTGTTTCCCTAAACCTACTTCCACACCAAAGTCCGCTGTCCTGTAGGTCGTTATGGGTATGTCGAGTTGGCGAAAAGAAAGAAAGAAAGAAAATTGGATTTCTCTATTGGACCTGATGAGATGAATGGGGCATAAAACTAACTTCTGTGCCCATGTCGATCAGATAATGTTAGTTAGTCTTTTTTGTCTCGGATGTGAAGCGTTCGTTCGTTTTAGGTCTGTGCTCACTAACCGCCTCAAGCAAGCGCCTGAAACGTTTCCCGGTTTCTTTCGTTTGAAGGCACAGTTCACTTCACATTTTCGGGCCGCGTTACCAAAACCGCCTATGGTAAAAGCAAACTGGATGGATGATCGTTGAATCGCCTCCACCTCCAGGGACGAGAAATTATGCTGGATACGTATGGGGACACTTCATGCTCCAAGCTGGCAACCACGTACCTGAGTTGTGTATCGTCGGCGGATACATTTGACACGGCGGAAATTGCTTCTACTTGCGCGAATCATAAGCCTGGATTTTTCGCCAAAAAGGTGGTAGTTTGCTGTTACGTCCGTCCTCCGGATTCGGCTCGAACCATTGCTCTTCTGCAGCATTTTCATTTCGTGGTGCTGCTTCTCTGTCTGTCATATTTGAGGTTACACGTACGGTCGGGTTCACCAATGTGGGAGGATACGTTACCGCCGAGTATCTATTCCACGAGAAAGCCACGAGAGATTACCGTGCCTTCAATAAAAAAAACTCTACGGTTTAAAATAACGATAACGCCACATGATAGTGCACATGGTGCCCTGTATGAAAAAAAATAATTGCAGTCGCCTATTTTTACAGTTATACCTACGCAATCAATAGAGAGTCGAAAAAATGCACGCCTTGTTTCGATTGTTCACGTACTGTATAACTGTAAATCTTAATATTCCTCAAAGTTTCTTATCACACTATAACGGTAACAAAATGCTCTATAAATTGCAGCCCAACCCGAAAAGTATATATTTTAGTTTTGAGAAAAATCTGATCTTCTTTGTGGAACGGATACTTAGTTCAAAATTTGTTAATTCACCAAAGTTCAAATAACTTTACTGTGCAAAAAAATGCTTCAGGGCTTTACGGCAAGTAATTTTGTCAGCTTGCACATGCCGTCGAGATTCCATAACGCTATCACATTTGGCCTCTCTCTTCATTACCGTAACTCGTAGTGGAGCATGGTGCGTTGATGACTACCGTGTGTAGTCATCAACGTTACAAAGACAACTGAATTCGGAGTGTGATATGGTTGTCAGCCATACCACTTCCTAGTCGCATTGTTAGTTTATTATTTTACGATAAGAATATTTCTTATCATCTTCTTCTGAATAATAAACTTGCGACGAGTCGTGCCGAGTTTGGAAACTCGTTTCTCTATGAGTGTCTATTTCACAGAGTGGCGACCGAACGATCACGGCCACAGAGCACGACATTTGCCCTACTATTCCTAATTTTAGTCTGAATATTTTTTCAGTTGAACAGTTTCATGTTCAATTTAATGATTGGAGGCAGTGGCCTAACGTTTCCAAAACCTCTTGTGTTCAAGATTAAAATGGGGGCCCCTACCTTATGTATAGCCTCCAGAGATGTTGGCCTGGACGTTGGTTTGGAAAGAGAAAAATATACGCACACATGCAGGGCCGGATTTAGCCTATATATGGTACCCCTGGGCAGTAGCCAAATGGCGCCCTCTGCCACTAGTTAGGCTTGGAAGGAAATAGTAGTAGTCGCATAGGTGACGTGACACGAAAATGTCATATTTGTTTTACCAGGGTTGAACATATATTGCTTCCCAGGGTCCGAGCCTATCCAGAAATTGTTCCAAATCGCATTGAAATTCCAATTTAAACTGAAATGGTGAACACTCATTACATTCTATACTAATATATTTTCATAAATTTTCTTCAAAATGCGTTTAAAATGTTTTCTTAACACCTTTAACTTATAATGTTGTTTTTTATAGTCGTGCGTTTTGGATTCATGAACGAATGACTCAAATAAATAAAAATTTGCTATTATCGACACATTTCAACCGAAAGAAATACACTGTCCAATCAATTGTACAATAAAGCTAAAACCTAAAATCTTTAGCGGTTTTGGTAGTGGAACCTAAGAAAAAAAACTTTATTGTACATACAATCTGTTGGACTCAACTCAGATAACACTTCAACATCACATCTGAGGCTTTCAAATAATATAAATCTCATTATTGCGGCTTGCTTTGTCTAGTGAAATTAACCTGGGAACCTATTTTGAAAACGATGGTTAAGCCGGCCAGATAGAAGATTTGCCTGATGGGCACTGCTAATGGGTAGTATATTCTAGTAAGTTATATAGGGTGTCCGGAAACTGCCGCATAAACGCACCGGATTGTGATTCCACATGTGATTTCCAGCAAAAAAGTTGTACGGAACATACCCCCTTAGCTTAACCCTTTAGCTGCCACAGGTATTTGAAGATTTTTGAAAAAATAATTTTCTTGTACGACTAAAACTTCAATATCCCAAAAGCTAGACTTTAGAATAGCAAAATAATGATTATTACAGCCAACAAATTTACCTAAAAAATAAAACTAACGGCACTAAAATCGGATAAGAGGTTTGGTTTTTACAGAACTTCAAAGTTAAATTTTTGTGATTTGACCCCAAACCAGTCTATTTTTTCATCTCAATTTTTTCCAACTTCTGCCAAGGTGAGGTGCTTGTACGATTCTTTTAAAAATTGACGCATAGTCTAACGATCATTTCCTTCTTACATCATTTTATTCTAGCTTCGTTATTTCTAAGTTTTAATGTCTTAAGTGCAAAAAACTAGGGTTAATTTTGGCTCGATTTCGACATACTTTGAATAGATTTTACCAATTGCAGATCTTTAGGAGCACTGTGAATTGAATTGTATTGAATTCGAGTTAAAATTAACCCTAGTTTTCTACACTTAACGTATAAAAACTGTTGGAAATAATGGAGCTAGAATAAAATGACGTAAGAAAGATATGATCGTATGCGTCAATTTGTAAAAGAATCCTACAAGCACCTCTCCTTGGAAGAAGTTGGAGAAAATTGATATGAAAAAATAGATTGTTTTGGGGTCAAATCACAAAAATTTGATTTTGAAGTTCTGTAAAAACCAAACCGCTTATCCGATTTTAGTGCCGTTAGTTTTATTTTTTAGGCAAATTTGTTGGCTGTAATAATCATCTTATTTTGCTATTCTGGCTGCTTCTAGCTTTTGAGATATTGAAGTTTTAGTCGTACAAGAAAATGATTTTTTCAAAAATCTTCAAATGCCTGTGGCAGCTAAGGGTTAAGCTAACAACTTTTTTGCTGGAAATCACACGAGGAATCACAATCCGGTGCGTTTATGCGGCAGTTTCCGGACACCCTGTATAGTGTTATGGTTACATTATATCGTCTTCTTTTTTTCATGCATCCATTTGGTTTCCTTGGATTACCTAAGAGGGATGTGCTCGATCAGGCGCTGCATAGTCCCACACCTACAAAGTAGAAGTTTCGTCGCGCCCAAGTCCACAGGTTGGAACCGCATGTTTCTTGATTCGTTAGACTATAATTGCTTCTCTGAGATCAAGTTGAGGTGATTCTTCCAGAGTTGTTGTTTTCTACCCGGAGCATCTGTTACAGTTTTCAAATGGTAATTAGAGTTGGTTGGATTTGGGCGCTCCTAATGTGATAGAACAGTGACTTTAGCTGGACTATTCAGCGATTTATTGTCCGTGTAATATTCGTGTAGGTACAGCCCGGTGATTCTTTAGATTTTTTTCTTTTAACATTGTCTTTCTTATTGTCTGTGGAGCGTTTAGTCTTAAAGATATCTTTTCTATAAGATTCCTACACAACAAGATCCCATCAAAGAAAACTTTAATGGGATCTTGTTGTGTTGGAATCCCCCTATAGGGGACTTAATCTTCTTAGCCTATAGGGTTCTCTCTTTTCCCCTCACATGAACTTTTTCTGAGAGCTTAAAGTGAAAAAAAAAGAATTGCTTGGAAATATGAGAAATAGACAATATTCCAGTTAAAACCGAAACATTTAACAGCGACCGCGTTAAAACCGGAAGACAAAATTACCGAAAATAGCCCGGTTGTTCGCTCTGAAAATAATGGTTTTCGGTTTTTAACAACCGTAGTAAATACCCAACTCGAATAAATTAAAAAGTTCCCCAGGTTGTCCATATTATAAATTCGGCCCTGCACACATGTAGGCATTTGAATTTGTACAACCCTATTTTAAATCAAAGAGGAATTTTTGGGGTATCCGGTGGTTTTTGTTTTATCAATCAGATGCCAAGTCTTTTTTGCCATCAAATAAGCATGAAACGTATGTTTCTCAAGATGGTCCTTTCAGAGCACCACTGTGGAGATTTCGCTCGAAGTGGTTTCCACAGTAAAGAAAATGATTTCACGCACATCATCCGAAAGCAGCGAGCCTCCCAAATTGTTAAACACCTCTTTATTTTTATTCCTAAATTTCCCAATGAGCAGGAGAGCGCACTTTTTAAATCAAATGGTTTATCGAAAAAATTTAGATAATGTTCTAGACTTTGAGTAAATTTTCTTTTAGGAATGCAAAATGTCTGTGGTGCTCCATACATATATGCGTTAGCATTTCATTATACTCGAAAACGCTGAGCTAGAAAACGCCATAATCGATAAATATTTTCATGTTGGTCCTTTTGAATAGACTCTTCATACATTTAACATGAATAATTGGGAATATTTGGGAATTTTCTAAGAAAGTTTGTCCACTTTTTGCCACTCTGTATAATAAAAAACGACTCCCAACAACCAAAGCAAGAGAATGAATTTGATTTAACCCTAAATGATCTATCTACAAGCTCCAGAACCATACATGCGTTGTAAATTGTTATATTGGACGTAGCACCATAACATAATGACTAAAATGTTGAACGCAGTGAATCCGAAGAAAGGTTACGAAGAAGGGTTACTTACATGTGCCAAAATTACCTATTTCCTTTTCAAATTAGTTCATAGCCTCCCGTAGTTACTAACACCAAAATCGAGATATTTTTGAGTTATTTTCTATCTCATCCTTGCTAAGCTTCTTTGCAATTTCTACAAAAATCAGATCTACTAACTCATTTCAGCGTCGTTAGGTTTAATTTAGATCTAATTTAGGTTCATTAAATTTTTTATTATTTGAATCGATACATATTGGCTTGCTGCAAGAAACGTGGTCGGGGTTCTCACATGTCCGCTGGAGGGGTTAGTTATATGACGAATATGAACAAAAAAAGAAAAAACAAAATCGTCTAAAAACAGGCAAATTACTGTAGCTTCTTCAACTCTCTAAATATCGAAGCACAGTTTTAGATACAAAAGGTTTCGCCCTAACATTTTTACAAAATGCCCCATAGCCATTACTTATTTTTTAATTATTTATCTTCAAATAAATCTGGAACGAGGCCCCTCTGGCATGGGGCCGGTGTTACATCGAACACATGGAACATCGTATGTTACACCACTGAGTGGAAGTATGCCTAGATGTATAGATTCAGGTTGTGATTCAACTAATCTCCGCAACACCACGACCCCTGAACAAGAAAAAAAATGTGGCTTGCGAGACCTTATTTTGCGTAAGTACTGCAAACAATCTCATTATCCTTTATTTTTATAAATGATAAGGAGCAAAAATATGAGCATACAAATTAAAACTTCTGTCTCTATTCAAGATTTGGAAACCAGCAACACAATGCTTGTCGATTATGTGTCAGCGTTTCAACTGCAGCTAAGATTTTGTTGAAAATAGTTTGTCTCGGAGCTGAAATGAAACGAAAGATGTCCTAACTCGTAAAGGCTTAAAAAAATCTTAATGTTCTATGGCTGTGGTTCCCAATCTTTTTCAGCTCGTCCCCCTTTGCGAGGTCTGCAGTCTAGCGCCACCAGGCAAATTTTGGTCTGCACATTTTTGTTTTTCTGCCATTCACATATAGTCCGCAACGTGAATTTCATTGTCAGTTGGGTTGTCGCCATTTGGTCTGGTTATGGTCATATATCAAAATAAGATTACGCTGACGCAATTGAAACCGCGCAACCACAGAGAAGACACAAACGTTGGCCAAACATTCGCTTGTTGATCTACAAATTCATCTTCACGCAAAAGGCCTATTTTTGGCTCAGCAATACGTCGAAAAGCAGAAATGGACATAACCGACCACAATCCGCAAGTGTTCCTTCAAGGATTTGAAAACATGAAAAGATCCTTACTTGTGCAGGATATTTTTAAATCAGCCCGAGCCCATAGACGTCACTTTTAATCAACAAGGGAATTTGTCTCCGCCTACAATATTTTCACCGATCTTCATTAAACAGGGGTTAAGTCAGAGTTGCTTAGCTAATTTATTGTTACAGCGACCGATCGTTTTTTCCTTGAATCGAAGATAAAAAATAACTTTTGTCCGTTGTATCACAAGACAGATTCGATTCGCTAGATTCCGTAAGATTTGTGTGGCAATTGTAATCGTGGTTTTGGAAAACACACTTTAACTCACGTCACGCCTCTCTAGCACGAGAGCGTCCCACGATTTATGGGTATCATTGTTCAAGGTTGATCTTATAGATTCAGCTCCCCTATTAAAACCTCCGCAACATCCGGCTATCAAGAAAACACCGACCAATGTCCGATACTTCGTTCTAACAAGACCTTCGCAGCCGTGAGATTGTCTTTCCTATTTTCATTCTCGCTACTGCGGTAATATATAGCAAGCCGGACTTTTTGGTCCCCCATTACAACAACATAACAACATCTTTATCAGGGTGATTTCGGCCGTCTTTCAATACGTAATTACTATTTTTTCCCCGACTCCGGGAAAAATATTTATTCACATAAACAAATCTGCATAATGCATAATAAAGCATAAAGTGGCAATTTGGAATCACGTTTCGATCGTGATCAATTCCTGGGTATTTTCTTAAACCATATCATCATCACCTTTCCGCGAATACGTACTACATATACTTTATTCTGCGGTACTGCGAAATCAGAATTGATTATGCGAATTAAAACACACAACACAAGCCTCGCACTTAGCACATGTGATGTGTGTCTATCTTTGTGGATATTGAATACATACGGCCGCTGAATAAAGAAACAGCCGGTTTTCGCGATAGCCCGATATCGCGATATCAGCATTTCTATTTCCGCGATTTCGAAACAGGTTATACACTCATTTATTTGTTGATTCGATACTTGATTCAAAGTTGCGAGGCAACGCGACGCAGATGGTGAGGCATTATCGAACATTGTGTATGTGAATGTGTGGTGTTTTCCTTTCTTAGTGAGATGTATGTAAATAAACAGTTGCAACAGCGGTTATTTTCGCCGCTTCCGTGGTGCAGGTCTTCCACCTTTTTTCGTGGTATAATTTTCTTATACAGAAATGAATCATCATTCTCGCGGCAGTCTGGTAACAATCTATCCATCCATTTGGCCGTTCATCCATCACTCACAGCTTTTTTATTGTGGGTCTGGTTTCTATAAATGACAAAGACATTAACCGAATTCTTGCTTTGTGTGATGTGTTCGCGAGGTCGGACAATTAAGTAGAAATTTAATTTCTAGCCATTGTTCTTTAAACAGCGACCCAATAAAGATAAGAATACATGCGAGGCTTCATTTTTTCTTTCTTATTTGAAAAAATAAAAAATCATTATGAAAGGTATAAGTATGTACAAGAACCTCTTTCGGCATCAGTTAATTATAAAGGTGATCAATGTGGAAATGAAAAGGCAAAGATAGGCGGTTGTAGTTTATATTGCATCATATGCAGAAAGAAAGTCATTAGAAGTAAAAGTTGCTGCAGGCTCCGTTGGGTGGGCTGCGTCCCGCTCTTATTAATACGTTAATGCTTCCTTATTCCACAAAAAAAAATCATATCACAAGTGTGAATCGGCAAACAACGTCAAAAATCATTAAGAAGGGCGAGTTTGCACTATCGCAAACAATTTTTTTCACAATGGAGAAACCTTTTTTAAATTAGTGAAGACAGAAGTTTAAAACTCGTCTGCTTAGAAAATAGCTGAAAAGTCCTAAAAGGACAAAATAAAATACATGCCTAACCTTAACCGGAGATGGGCATGTGGAACATCCTATCCAAACGAATACCGAGCACACTCCGTCTGCGGTGTTTTGTTTTCTTATTTGAGATATCGTAGACGACGGAAATCGATTAAAATGGGCAAACTTGATAGCTTTTTTATGTCATTTGCAACATACGAGGATGGTCTGATAAGTAGGTACCTAGCCTACAAAAGAAAAACAAAATTTCTGGAAAAGTGGCGATTTATTTTTCAATATAGTCTCCTTTTAGCTCGATACACTTGATCCAGCGATTCTCCAACTTCTTTAACCCGTCTGAATAATGCGTTTTTTCGAGGCCTGCAAAATGGGCCTCATTCGACTGAAATTTCTCCCCGGGCGAGGTACTTTTTCAAGTTTGGAAACAAAAAGAAAGTCGCACGGGGCCAAATCTGGAGAATACGGTGGATGGGGCAGCAGTTCGTACCCCAATTCGACCAGTTTGGCGACAATCAATCCCTCAAAAAAAAAAGGACACCCAAAAACGCGTGCTGTCCTGCTGACGGCTGTCACTCAACTTCCTGAAGTTGGTCGTGTCCACTCCCCCGTGAAGTTGGCCGGCTGCCATTTTTGGACCAGCCGACCCAATAATCTTTACAATTCCGACCTACAGATGTCTACAATAATTTTTTTTTATTTTATTAACTTGATGCAGACAACTGCAGGTCGAAAACCGTTCGTTACACGTTTTTCTTCAATTCGGCGTCGAATCGGCCCAATAATCCGGCATAGTACAGCCCTGTGACCGTGTTGCCCTTCTGCAGGTAGCCGATGTGGGCCACACCTTGTGAATCCCAGAAAACGCTGGCCATCACCTTTCCGGCCGATGAGACAGTCTTCGCCTTCTTCGGAGCACGTTCGCCGGGTGAAGTCCACTGTTTCGACTGCTCCTTGGTCTCTGGTGTGTACCAGTGTATCCAAGTTTCGTCGACTGTCACGAAACGACGCAGAAATTCCTTAGGATTGCACTTAAACAGCGTCAAACACTGCTTTGAAGTGGTCTCACGGTTGCGCTTGTTGTCCGGAGTGAGCAAACGCGGCACCTATCGCGCCGACAGCTTTCTCATGCCCAAAATTTCATGCAGGATATGACCCACGCGATTTTTTGAAATGCCTACTGTCTCAGCTATCTCTCACACCTTCAATCGGCGGTCTGTCAATATGAGATCGTGGATTTTTGTCACGTTATCCGGCTGAAATTTTAACAGTTGCTGTCTAGAAGAATGTACTACACGATAGTAAATTGTTCTTGCGATACTGATACCATCAGGCGGGGAGGCTGGGTACTTATCAGACTATACCCTCTTATACTCGTAGTACAGTTTTTTTTTTCACTTTATAAATGCGCCATGTTGTTTGTTTTGTAAAAGCCGCAAATCACAGTCAATTTCGTGAAGAATGATATTTTTGTGATTGTGATTGACGTCCATTTAACCCAGTGGTTCCCAAGTCGCAGATGTCGGCGGACCACTTATCCTGAAAGTGGATTGCTACCGACCACCATTAGGGTGGGTGGATTGCAAAGTTCCCGGAATGTGCGAGAAAATGTTGTGAAAGGGCACGTTTTCGTTCAGTTTTCAATATGTTTCCGTTAGAGTCGATACTCTTTTCCTTCATTCCTTCATTCATGTGTTAAGTCTTTGCACTAACAAGAATCCCCTAAAATTATAAAACTCTTTCGTAGTAAACCTCAATATTTTAACTGTATACTCGACACACAACTATACATTCATTCTCTCTTATATGATTGTCCTTTCCTACTTATCTACTGCTTGTTGTTATCTGGAGAAAAGTATGTAGTAGGTTTATACTTTCCGGTGACCACGAATTTGCGAATAAATTCCAATGTAACGTGACCAAACAATCTCTCCAGACGGTTATCTGACACAATAACTGACAATAACTTGTCGCCAGGATCGTTGATCAATCAATTTCTGAACGAATTCTGGCAAAACGGACTTCGTTGCTTAACAAAACTGGCAAGCAAGCGTTTCTAAATGAATTTGAGTTACCTATTTTAAACAATTTTGTAATATAAGCGCAAAATAATATGTTCACAGAGAGGGAAATCATGTAATTTAGGGCTATATTCATGTTTTCGTATGAAAACAGCCCGAAAACATTTCAATTCCCATACAAATTGACACATTGAAAATACGCTAATTTGCGTGTTTTCTATGAAACTTTGATTTTTATACCCTATACCCATAAGATGGTATAGGGTATATTGTTTTTGTTACGCCGATATTATGTAACACCTCAAAGGAGCCACCGAAGGTATGGCAAAGTATATATATAAATGATCAGGGTCGGTCCCTGAATCGAATAAGCCATGTCTGTCTGTCTGTCTGTCCGTGTGTCTGTCTGTTAGCACGATAACTCCCGAAATAATGAAGCTAGCGGTTTGAAATTTTGGGCCAAATCGGACCACGGGTTCCCCTACCTCCCATACAAACTACCCCCTCCTTGATATTTTAATTCGGCCATAACTTTCGGTAGAATATCGCTATCGACTTGAAATTTTGATCAATGTCTCATTTTGACATATACTTTGAGTTGATGGAAAGTAGAGTAGGTCCGACGTTGGATGTCTTGACAAGGTAATAAAGATGTGTCAGGTCCGACCCATCTAGCCCTCCCTCCCCCACAAAAAATATTAAATTGAATATTTTGGGTTTTGCGTGCCTTCTAGGTCTGTACATGGGTATAGGGTATACACTCATCGTGCTATTCGCACGATTAGAACTCGGTCTCGTTTTTAAACGAAAACGTATAAGCACCCAGGTTTCAAACCTAAATTCCCCTATTCAGCACATTTCGGCTCACTCCAATATTTTAACTGACACCCGACCAAATTGTTCAGTTTCGTGTGTTTGCCAATGTTCTTAACTTCTCCATGATAAGAGAATGGACGATCAGTTTGAAGTGAGGAAATGTGTTGCAAATTACTATCGATGACTGCACCAGCACATTTTGAAACTTAGAACGATTTATAGGCAAAATATTATTGTCGGTTGGCGTATGAAATTACAAAGAGTGCACTGTGAACACTTTTCGGTGGTTTCTGAAAACGTACGTCGAAATCAATCCGTTTTCGTTCACTCTGGATAGAATATAAACTTTTCAATTTTCGTCGTATGATCAAATGCGATAGTAATTAGATTGAATTCAATTCAATTTTGATTTAATCACGAATACATATTACATATTACACTACTGAAGTAGTGACACGTCTGCGGACCACCTTCGAGCCTCTCACAGACCACGCTCGGTCCGCGGACTACTGGTTGGGAAACAGTGATTTAACCAGAAAATGTCTATTAAAAAAAATCCAACTTGCCTGCATTAACGTTTCTGAAAAAAAGGTTGAGCGAAACCGAAATCTGTGTTTTTCTAACTACAGTTTCTTTTTTCTCAATACAGATTCGCGAGGCACACATGCTAATGACATTATGAGAGTGATTATTTTGTCTGTGTTTGGAATGGACATTGATTGTTGCTTCATTAGCTGCCCACACACATAGACTCTTTCCCACGGTAAATCATCCAGTAAATCGTGTCATTCTGATAATCATTTGTGTGTATGGATGTTGTAGTCTCAATACCATTGTGGATGATTCTTTACTCGACTTATCATGAAAACTAGTAGTCTGGCTGGTCTAGCGGTTAGTGCGCGCACCTTCGGTGCACAGGGTCATGAGTTCGAATCTCACCGTGGATCATGTGTGTATTTCGAACTCACGAGCTTGTGCCGGACTATGATCTCACTCAGATGTTAAACGAGTACCTATTTATGGGGATAAATAGCACTGCTGAACGTGATGCTGATCTCATTACCTCAACAAAAAGTAGATAAGATCTTGGAAATAGGATGTCACTAACACATCCTGCGGCCTTAGTCCAATGCTGGATTGGCGCGCCTGTTATTTATTTTTATTTATCATGAAAACTGGTTGGGAAGATGCAATAGGTAAAATTGCTGGCTAATTTTTTGCAACACATGCTTTTGCCTTTACGGCTTTCCTCTCACGGGATGATTTTCCGCCGGAAAGCGTCTGTGTGTGTGTGATATGCACCTATGGGATGTGCGTACTTTCATGAAGCTTTAGGGGTTGTGCCTTCTAAATATTTTTAGTATCATTGTGTAATCTAAAGATTGCCGATATGCTACTGGCGCCTCTATACGCACTAAGCGTCTGATCACTGTTGCTAGTAAATTTATATTTACATATTTGTAATTGTTTACATTAAACACTATCGAACAGACATATTTTTCCGAATGCGCAGTTAATAAACATGTGATGTGAATAGTTGCAAAATGAAAACACGATTTACAAGTCTTTCGAATTGATAGCCTGATTGCATTTCTTGGAACTAGTTTTCTTGCAAACTTGCCATTTTTTCACAAGTGTCTTAATACTCGTGTTGCAACGATACACATGCACTTACCTAGGCCACTCATGTCGAGAAAATAAGAAGAAATTTTAAATTAATTAATTCATATATGCATACTGAAGTAGATATATGGAAACATTAATTGAATCAGAAAAAATAAATGTCACCTGATCAATCTTTGAAAGAGCAAGAAATACATGCGTACAATTTCGTCATGCACACTCAAAGTCGAATTAAATTCTTTACCTTCCTGTTTGTTAGTATTTCCTCATTGAATTAGTAATTTTTAGAAATTTTTGTGTATTTTGTAATTTAGTTTGTATATCGAATAAAAATAATAAAAATTTAAAAAAGTAAAAAAATAGATCAGAAAAGGGGAATTACGCATATGTAATTGGAATACGAATTTTAATCAGATGGATCTCACACCTGAACAACATCTGAATAAAAAACTCTTTACAATCATTTTATCACTAAAATGTTCTAATAAAATGTATAGTCATATATCGTTCCAATATTTCAAATGAATTTGCAATTGATTTCATCGTACATAGACACCGGAAATCAGAAATGATCAATTATTATTTTCCTGATAACACTAAGTGAATTCGTCGAAACAACAAAAGACAAGACACTTTAACCTGCTATGACGAAGTTTTGTTTTCCTATGGAAAAGAAAAGAAAAAGAAATCAACCAAAAGCTCTTGATATCTATTTGTGGATTAAAATTTGATTTGTTTTTCGTGTCAATTGCCTCGTGCACAACAGTGCACTTTTTTTGCGCGCTTTCACCGTCGTGCTCCTTCATCGACCTTTCCAGGAAATCCATATTTTTATCTAAACATTATAAGAACGTCTGTTTTTTCCACTTGACTGACTGCCCGGTGCAAGAACATTATTTTTGAAACATCTCAACTTTTATGTTACTTTTTTTCATTTTTTTTTTCAATGTTTATTCTTGACTTGAGTTATTTATCACTTTTGGCAGTCAGTCAAAAAACAGTTTTTTTTTTAGAACGAAAACAGAAAATGACAGGGAAGTAAAACAAAAGACACATATAGAAATGTTGCGATAAGATTTATACATTCACCTTAATCCACTTAGGTGTTCTCGTATTTTGAAAATTCAGGTTAATTTTGTGATATCATAACACAGGTTGACCTATTTATAATGGGATTTGATATAGAGCGCGGATTTATTTTTAATCGATGAGTGCAGGGAATGGCTATTGATATTTATGCGTTGGGAATATGTTTATAAGAAAATACATTTTTATATCTTTTCCAATTATGCATTAGAAAATTTGCTTTTGTTTTGATTTGTTAATTTAATCTGCTTTAATATTTTTATTTTTTTGTTTGTCCGACGAAAGCTTTTCTATTTTATTACTTCACTAAATAGCATGAAGATGAAAAAAATCAGAAAAAAATGTGTAGGTGTGTTCAAGTACACCATAGCCAAAATCAATTTGCTTTACGCAAAATAGAGGATGCACACGTCGATCACATGATGTCAACAGCAGCGCAGATGAGTACATAATGCTCTCTCCTAAAAAGAAATATAAATACCAACTCATTTCATCAACTTAAGGCATTCCTCACACGAAAAGTTATCAGCCTGGGAGTTTTGGAAATTGCGAGATTGGAAAACTAACGCAAAACTTACACGTGGAGACTGAAACCTGTGTTAGTCAAAGACTTAAGGTTTGACTCATGTGATGATCGCTGAGCCCTATTTGCAGCCCTATGACCTGTTTCCCAACAGGTGTTCCGCGGACCGAAAGTGGTCACCGAGAGACCCTCAAGTGGTCCGTGAGAGGCTCTGGAGAGTGCGTACTTTTGAAAATTTGTATTTTCGTTTGACTTGATAGTATACTAAAAAAAATAAAGGTTCCAGCTACTTGAACATATTAATCAGTGAATTTTACTAGATGTGTGATAACCTGAATGCCATGTTCACCGATCAAGTTGCTTGGGCCATATATACGCCATATAGGAGGAATGGGTCCCCTTTGGGGGATGCATCTTAAACAGTTAATTTGACTACCTTTTTCGCGATTCAGTCGTAACTTACAGATCTTTCCCAGATCATAGAGGATGCCTCGATAAACGGTGTAAAGCCACAGCATGAGAATGAGAGCTCGGTGTAATTTTAGCTTCAATGGGAGTATAATAGGCTGAGAGACCAAAGTACAGATTTCATTCTGGCTGCGCAGACTTGTATCTTTGACATCCCCACTTTTTGAATAAAATGCTCTTTAATTACCACATAGTTAACTAAAGAGCGTCACTACCAAATGTAGCATACCGAAATAGCAGACCAGTAGCGATCCTGCGTAAGGGTTTTTGGTGTTCAAAGATTTTTCGATATATTTGCATACATATACTATGCTCAAAACAAAATAAGGGCCACTAATGTTCGTTCACTTTAACAACGTCTTTTGGCGAGTTTTTAGTTTGATAATTAATTTCAAAAATGTCATTCTGTACCTGAATGTGATGTGAGTTATCACAGTATGATTCGTCAGCATTAGCTTTAACGGAACTGGCTTAAACAGTTCTTTTGGGGTCACGAGTCATACATTTGCTAGTTTTGTTTATTTCTCATTTTGATTAAGAATAAGTTTTCGCCAAGTTCTTTAACTGCAACATTAGTTGTTGCACTTTTAAAGATAAGGAGAATCTGTAAAATAGAAAATGCCAGAAATTCGGTGCGAGAGCCGTCCAGAGCCTTAGCAATGTTGGAGGAAGGTCGTTCGCAACGTTCTGTGGCCCTGCAATTAGGGTATTCGCGAAGAGCCATTCAAAATCTTTAGACCCGTTACCAGGAGACAGGAAGTGTCTCCCGTCGTCATGGTTCAGGCCGAATTCGAATAGCCACCCTCGCAGAAGACCGATATGTGAGACTTTGTGCGCGACGGGATCGTACCATTAGTGCTCGTGGACTACAAAGTAGGCTATAAAGGACGACTGGGACCATTGTTAGCCCTCAAACAATCAGAAATCGTTTGCAAGAAGACCAACAACGGTCAAGGAGACGTGTTACCAGAACACAACTGACCAGGACGCATCGTACGAATCGTTTAAGATTTGCTCGTTGACAAATCCAATGGGACATGCAACAATGGCACAAGGTGCTCTTCTCGGAAGAGTGCAAAGTAAAAAATTTTTGTGACGACCGACGCATAAGAGTCTGGCGGAGAACCGGAGAAGCATTTTTGGATCCTTGCATTAATCAAATTGAGAGGCAAGGCGGTCCCAGTGTGATGGTCTGGGCCGCAATTAGCTTGCAAGGCAAAACTGACCTTGTTATCCTAAATAGCGGGACAATTACGTCCGAAAGTTATATTGAAAGGATTGTTAGGCCACATATCATTCCTTTTTCACAACAGGCGTTGGATGGTTTTATCCTCATGCAGGATAATGCACGACAACATACTGTCCGGGCGACAATGTTTGTTTTCGAGGAGGCCAATATTGAGGTCATGGAGTGGCCTACCAACAGTCCGGACCTGAATCCGAAAGAACGTCTTTGGGGTCAATTAAAACGCCGGATGCGGACCGCTGAAGAGGACACACACAATCAGCAACAACTGATTCAATTGCTAAAAATGTGTTGGGACGAGATATCAAAAGAAAGCGTCGATTGGTTTATTGAAAGCGTTCCATCCAGGCTTCGAGACTGTATATCAAAAAGTGAAATTCGATACTAAAAAAAAGAATCATTTTTTTTACAGATTAAAAATAAATAACAGGCGCGACAATCCAACATTGGACTAAGGCCGCAGGATGTGTTAGTGACATTCTATTTCCAAGATCTTATCTGCTTTTTGTTGAGGTAATGAGATCAGCATCACGCTCAGCAGTGTTATTTATCCCCATAAATAGGTACTCGTTTAACATCTGAGTTCACAAGCTCGTGAGTTCGAAAAACACCATGGCTCACGGTGAGATTCGAACTCATGACCCTGTGCACCGGAGGTGCGCGCACTAACCGCGAGACCAGCCACACTTTTTTTACAGATTAGACATACAAATTAATTGTTATTGTTACGATTATTTCTTCTTCTTCCTTGCCTCGTTCTTTATACCGCTCCATGGCTTCGCGTTGCTCGACCCGCGCTGTACGCACATCGCCCGTTTTGGCGATAATATCCCAGCATATTTCTACAGGCAGCTCTATGTTGGATCGTGTCATCGCCGAGACGCGTTGTTGTTGCTTTTTCATTTGACACATCCAGGTGTTCTTCGGTCTGCCTCTGGCCTTGGTCGATCAAGTTCCATTTATGCGGGGTTCTCAGGCGGACGCCGTTGAACATGGCAATACCAATATTATTATTGTTACGATTACGTGACCGCAAAAAGTAAGCAATCCGAAAAAATGCTAAAAAAAAAAGTGTAACTTTTGGTCAAAATTCAATAGAATTCATTATATTTAATGAAAAACATATTGTTTTATTAAATTAGAGCAACAAAACTAGATTTTCCTTTTCCACAGAAAAATAATCAGAAAATTATTAGTGGCCCTTATTTTATTTTGAGTTATTACAAGGTTGTTTGGTTGGATGGCAAAATACGTAATCGAAAAGGAGGCAATTCGTCATGCCTCAGCAGTTTTAAGAGACGGATAATGAGCAAACTAATCGACAAACGGAAAACGTTCCATGGAACAGTTAGAAATGGAGCTTAAAGGTACATTTTCCTCGGCACGACCCCAGCGGCTCTAGCAACAGTGACTCGCTCATCTCATATAAAAACTCATTTTTCTCTCATTCTAAAAACGAGTGTTTATATGGAGCTAGCAAGTCGCAGTCGCTAGTGATCACTTTGCAATTTCGAGGAAATCTGAACGTGGATGTCGTTTTCAGAGAAAATCAATGCAAGTCGGTTTTTTTTATGAACGAAGACATGATTTTTGTATCTACAAACAACTGAATTGGATCGTGCATTGGTAACACGCGCTTAGAAATTGTTTGGATCCTCTGGCCAACGTCATCCTTTTTCCTAAAACCCATCCCGAAATATTTTCTGCGTACACCTCTGTGTCAGGCATAAGGAAATTGACAGACAGCCACCGAAGAGGATAATCGTTAACGTTCTCACGATATTAACATCCGCAATAAATGTTGTAATCTAAATTTTAAAATTTTGGACCGTTGGGGTTGGTTTTCATGCTAAGTGTCCGCTGACATTTGCGAGTTGGGAACCACTGACCTAGAGGAACATGTCTGTATAGAAACTAGGGGGCTTCGCCCCCTGCTCGCTTCGCTCGCCAACCCCGGGGCCGAGGCTAATTTCGGGCGCGGCCGATTTTGGATGCCCTTCGCTTGGGCTAAAAGTTTTTTCGGGCGTATGACTTGTATTTAATCCCCCTCCTCATTCTTTTTCTTCCGTCTTGACAAAAGTTTTGGGCTTGGTTGAAATAAGTGGGCAAATAAAAATATTTACTCGGAAAATTTTATTGGGGTTGCCGGAGCATGAGCTCACAGTACGATTCCATTCGTTTTGAACATTTTAGTTGCTTTGATAAAGACACATTAATTCAAGGTTTTGTGAAATTGGTGTAAACAAATGTTTCTTAGAAAAACCAATATGGGGGGTTTGGTTTGTATGGCAGCCCCATGACCCCATGGTCCGATTTGATTCAATCTTACATATGTTTTACGTCATCAATAGAAATACATTTGTGTGAAATTTGGTTGAAATTGGTGCACAGATAAAAAAGTTTTTCTTAGAAGAACCTAATTTGGGGGGTTGGATTTGTATGGCAGCCCCATGACCCCATGGTCCGATTTGATTCATTCTAGCATATATTTTGTGTTATCTATAGAAACACATTTGTGTGAAATTTGGTTGAAATTGGTGCACAAATAAAAAAGTTTTTCTTAGAAGAACTCAAATTGGGGAGCTAGGTTTGTTTTGTATGGCAGCCCCATGACCCAGTGATCCAATGTAGGTGAATCAAACATACAAACAGCCTGCAACAATAAGAAGCACATGTGCAAAATTTCAGCTTGCTAGCTTCAATACCCGCCGAGTAAAACGCGTCGCAACAGACAGACAGACAGACGGACATGCTCCAATCGACTCCCCAAGTCATGCTGATCATATCTGTATACTTTTTATATGGTCGGAGATGCTTCCTTTAATGCGTTACAAACTTCATGACAAAGTTAATATACCCTTTCACTCTATGAGCGAAGGGTATAAATATACGCATATAGTGCTCAGAATCAGTGGTTTAACTGCGATCACTACGTAAGTCGCTTCTACGAAGACACACCTTAAGGCTTTTAAGTCGCCTAGCCCAGCGGTGCGGCTCAATGACTTAGCATATTGAAACAAATTCTTGAAAAAAAATCAAAATTATCATCATGTCCGGTGGAATAAGTTTCGTGGTAGCCCAAGTTTACTAGTTCACTTTAATTATAACGGACACGGACATTCGTGGTTCATCAGTTTGTGGAGGTATAATAAAACTTGCGACAGTTGCGCACATTCACATTCACCGTCGTTCTAAAATTCCGATAGATACAAATAGCTTAGCTACCCCTGAGAGCTAACTTTTGAAATTTCAAATTTCAAATGCTCCACTGTCGTTGACAGCTTTTTTCACTCGCACTCTCGAGCTGATATCGGTCGGTACCTGTGTTTGGTACAACAACCTTCTTTTCCTAATACTTTTGCATGGGGATCATCGAACCACGTGCAAAGGTTTGCAAACCATTAGCATATTGAATTTATTGATCGATACAAGACGTTAAAATATTTTTTTTTTTCAAGAAACTTCAGCCCCAAAATGCCAAGTTTAACGCACTGAATAGTGACATAAAGAATCATTTGCATAAAAAACGCTTGAGAATCGTCATTTGGTATATGTAGTAATCATAATTTAAAGGTTCTGAAAATTCCACAAACTCTTGAAAATCGGTGACCAAGGGAAATCATTCCGAAATGCAATATTTAGTAGAATACCGGCCAACCACCTCTGCTGCTGCAAATCGGCAATAAATCTCTCTCAAATTTTATTGAACACATTAAACGCCCTATACGATGCGGTACGTCCCTGATAATGATCGCCAAAGGCTTTTGATAGAGCCGTGTGATGAATCGTAGGAAAATTTCCGAAATAAAGAATGGGATAATAAAATGTGTTGCTCTCAAAATATTTCCAGGTGTGGGTGCGTTCAAGACTGAAAAATTGAAAGACTCTACTCACCAATTCACGAATTTATATTGTTGCTAAGTATTGACATGCTTTTTCGACCATCATTAATCTTTTAACGTTTTTGCTTCAAAAATTACCACTGCAAACGAATGCATATGCAAAACTACAAGTAAAAATGGCTTTTAGAATAACACCGATTATTATTGAACACTGTCTTCTGACTATTATGAGCTCTGTGAACCGATGTTCCAATGTTCCAATGTTACTTCAGGGACAGGGAAGGTTTTGAAACCCAGATAATCGTTGAAAAAATACCGGCGTACAGAGGGCTGCGCCCGCAATACGAGGGTTTTTTTGATTTTGGATACATACATAGTGAATAATTTTGCACATATATTTTATAGGTAATAAATAAGAATTATGCACAATGTTAATGAAATGTTTCTCGTAAATCTATTTTTGGATTGGTCTAAATAAACGCGTTCCAGAATGAAAGGCGTTGGTAACACTTTTTAGTTAGACCAATCCAAAAATAGATTTACTATATGTATCATGGCTCCACATATTAATTGGATTTATTAGCTGTAACGCCGTTACCATGACTCCAAACTGGAAAAAAGCGACTGATATGAAATGTACCCATCGAGTTCTTTGATTTGATAAAAACTAAAAAAGTCGACTTTTTCAAATCTCCGGGACACCCTGTTTGCTTTGTCCTACCTACGTCTAAGTATTTCGTGCTAAAGACTGTTACGATTCTACACATTCCTACTAAATTTTATAACGATCGGTTAGTGAACAAATTTTTAAATGTCCGGGACACTCTTTTATCTTGGCCATACCAATTTTTAAGTATTTCATGCCAAAGACTGTTACCATTCTACACATTCCTACCAAATTTCAGGACGATCGGTTAAGCCGTTCGCGAGTTATTTAGTGAACAGACGGACGGACAAAATCGATTTCATAAGGGTTTTTTGTAAAATCTAAAAAACCCTAAAAACCCTAAAAAAGCATTATCAAGTCATCTAGCAATTGGGATCTGAATATTCCTAATTTCTTAACCTGTGACTGGCCTATTCTTTAGGACGCGGATACTGAAATAGCTCAGTGTGATTAGAGCATTAATACTATATTATATTAAAGCAACACATCACTACAACTTAAAATACATACTCCAAGCTAATTTTATACAGACAGGTGAGGTGGCAAGATACTTTCTGAGCCAGCCACACGGTCGAAGCTAGAAAAACGTCCATTGACATCAAAGCCAAAATGCATGCAACAAATGCGAGTCTACACATTATGGATCCACATACTCATGTATAAATAAATAAAAGCTCCGATTCATATGTGCACATACATAAAACTACAAATTAAAATCGAGAAATTTCATTTCCAAGTTAATACTACATACACACTATAATTATCACAAGCGAAAACGCAAATGTCGACTACACTATACGTACTTATAGAACAGATGACATCCGACAAAGAAAAAATAAAAACGTATTGCACACGCAAAAGATGTTGATGCTGTTTTCGAGTTCAAGTAGAAGGCCGGTCGTGCCGCAAACAGATAACTCTTCCTTAATTCTCAAACAAAACATATACACTTGATGCAAAAATAACTGAAAAAAGAACACAAACGCGACAAGGAAAAATCATCTCAAGATTTTTCATCTTATCTTATGACATGAGATGTATATATGTAGTAATGAAATGAAGTTGCAATAAGTGTTCTCGGTGTAAGGCTTTTTGCAATAATAATTTTCTTTCAGAACAATAATAATGTACATTTTCAATCTTATGCATGTACGCGTGTATTTCCGGATTATTGCCCGCGTATAAAACGTGTACTATCCGTGCAATGTCTCTTCGTATTAAATTCAATTGACCTTTATGTGCGGTAGATATCATAAATCCATGAAAAGCAGAAAAAGAATACGGAAATGTTGGTTGTCTTTGTAGTTGTATCAGAAGACTGTTTCTGTTGTAGAAAGTATTCTGTGGTATAAAACATGGTATTTGATTGTATCAGCCACATGTGACTTTTGTGTATCAAATTTTCGTGCGAAATTTATCATAGACGGTATTGAGCCATGCGTTTTCCAGAGCACGACTGCATACAAATTTTTAGATTTGTATAGTTCTTAGCCAATTTCATTAATTGCCAAACGAACCCTACTTGGTCTGTATCCATTACAGCTTCAATGACAAAATTTATATTTCTCCTGTTTATGAACATTTGCTGAATTCTGCCAAGCGGAAGCACTAATTAAAACGTTTCAACCTGTAGAACGGAAGTCCTTTCAAAAATACTTCCCGGCGTCCGCGCCGTAACCAACAATAAATATAATACAATTTCTCTCTATTATCAAAGCGTGTGTGGGCTTAGGACCAAGTTAGATCAACTTAAACGTTCTTGTATTTTACATAATGATGACATTATCTGTTTTACTGAAACGTAGTTGAATGAAAGTATTCTACTATAAAATATGTTGGAACCCGAGATAGCCGTAGTTTTCATCCTGTCGAACTATGTAGTTTTTGGTGGAGAGTATAAAGGGACTCTGTATTGACGTTGAGCCAAAATTTATCACCTCCCTTCCCCCTGGGGAGGAGCTATGGACGTGTCGACTTGAACAAGTTCTAGTAGGCGAATCAGGCGTGTCCTTGGTCGGAGCAACTCAATTTTTGGCAAACATCAACTTCATTTTGTTAAGACTATTTCCCTAAATTATGCTGGCTCAACTAGTATTTCTTGCAGAGTTACAGTAAAAAATCTAAATGTCAAAAAATGATAATATCCCATTTTATTTTTTGGTCTAGGGTATAATTTATCAAAGTAGGTCAATCGTATTATATATGTCATTGCAAAGGTAATTTTGAGTAGTTTCATGTGTCCTCGAATCATTTTGCTGTAACTTTTACAGTTTTTCAAATAATTAAGCAAAACTGAAAAATGATAACCTCTCCCCCCTTAAAATCGAAATAACTTCAAAACGGCTGATCCTATCTGCTTGAAACTGTCTTTATAATTGTTGTGTCTGTCTTTATAATTGTTTAGGAAATTCGGGTTTTTCGCCCCACTGTGCGGCGGTTGGGTCCTTGTTGCTGTAAAAAGTTCCTTCTCCAGTTCGCTCTGTGCAAACTTCATGTCTCTCTGTAATCTATCTAATTTGTGTCAGAAACCCGAATCGTCGTCTTCTGGGCGGGGTTATGCATAATTTTTCACCATTATGTGTGTCCCTATCACTCTCTATTGATAGCTACGTGAACCCTGATCCTCATCATCCTCCCCTTTGTATCGAGCTTGCTATTCATGTCTACACCTGAGCATGTCTCAAATGTTCGCAGATTTAACTTCCGTAAAGTTGATTATAATTTTATTTCTGCTGAACTAGAATTGGTTGACTGGTTTTCTTTTTTTGATAATCTTAGTTGTGATAATGCTGTGGACAAATTTTACAATTATCTTAGCACTCTTATCGCTCGCCTTACTCCTCCTTTCTCGCCGAAAATAGTAAAAACATTCCTTGGGTTTCTCAAGCGGTTGCTTACGCATTATGCAAGAATTAAATTAATTGTCCTCTTCTCCTTTCTGCCCCACATCAGGTGTTCCCCATGGGTCAATTTTAGGGCCACTTCTGTTTAATATTTTTATAAATCCTTCATTTCTAAGATCATTTCTTCTTAATTATTATTGAATGTTAACGTTCTAGTATTAAGAACAAACATTTTTTTATCATATTAGCGGACACTTTTCGACTTCTATACGTATATTGGCTGTCAGTTACACCGCAAATCACATAGTGAAGATTACGCGCTGCACCGATGACGACATTTTAAAACGTCATCAACATCGAAGTTGAATCTGTGTCACGCAAATTCAAAATGTTAGCATTTAATCACATAATAGTTTTATAAAATTGAAAATATCTTTCTAATTATTATTTTCTTTCTATTCCAGGTAATAATTTATAATTTATTTTATTTCCGGTAAGAATGTTCCACTTTTTTTTGCGATCCTTCACAATTTGGAATTACGTGTGTTATGTCGGGACCCTATTACTTGCGAGTCCCAAGTGTCAAAGGACACGCTACCTTGCTTTCTTTTTTTAAACGCGTTGCGCTATTTCAATAGAGATTGCCTTGGACTATGCAACTAAATTAGTTTTTTGAACCAATTTAAATAAAAATTCAAAATATTTAGCCACCGGTAAAACTGTTAAAACTTTTAGTGCAGAGGGTAAAGTAAAGTGAAGACTCAATAACATTTTATTTTTTTTTGTAGTAATGGTTTTGATAAGAAAAACGTTGTTGCCTTTTTGCATCAATGGGATGATATGGGTGATTTTGTGTATTTGCACACAACCTTTCGATTGACGAGCAAATGATCCCTTATTTTAGACATCATTCGTGTAAAATATTCATAAAGGGAAAACCGAATCGATTCGGATATAAATACTGGTGCTGGCCTTATTTAAGTTTTTTCCTTACGCCGCACAGTGGCTCAAAAAACCCGAATTTTGGAAATAATTATAAAAACATGTCAATCTTAATATATTTTGCCATTCTAAATCGAATGGATAAATAGGATAGGATCAGCCGTTTTGAAGTTATTTGGATTTTAACCCTTTGACGACCAGAGGCAAATATGTTTGCCCGGAGTTTTTTGGCATTTAAAATTGTTCACGTAAAAAAATATGATAGAATACTCTTAAAGAAATTCATAAAGGAGAGTTGGGGCAACAAAATTAGTATGGATATTATTTCCTAGCTGACCCGTTTTAACCTTCCCCCCCCCCCCCCCTACCGTCCATAAATGTGAAAACCTTCTACCTCGCGACAGCCGGTCTTTTTTAGCAACAAAACGAAAATTAGAAACTACTGCTTTACGAATCTAGTGATTATGACGAAGAAAGCGCGTCTTCAAATTATATTATGTGGTCTTTTCTGGAAACAGTATTTGACAAATCAAGGCAAAGCCTAAAAATTGTCATTGACTTAACAAAATCTGATGCATCTCCAAAGCGCCAAATCTACTCCTAACAGAAAAAAGGCCAGCTTTTTTTTTACTCCCTCAGATCAATTCTGTGCCTGTTTGTGTCTGAAACTGGCTAAACAACGTTAACGTCTACACTGAAAAAAATTGAAACATTTCAAGCCTCGATGAGTTTGTTGTATTACATTTATGTCAATCGACAGCAAAGAAAAGGGGTTCAATTTACGTTAACAGTTTTGTTTGTAAGTGTCAAGCAATTTCAGATAAAAGCTAAATGAGGAGTAAAAGGGGGGGGGCTAGGGGCACAATTTTTGGTGACATAATTACTATATTGACTTACAGATCACGAATATGAAACAAAAAACAAAATCGCTCCGGCCAAAAATGTATGGTCCTCTAAGGGTTAAGGGGGGAAGGGGATCATTATTCAGTTTTTCTTAATTATTTCAAAAACTGTAAAAGTTACCTTTGCAACGACATATAATACAATTGACTTATTTTGTTAAATTATACCGTAGACCAAAATATTATTATCATTTTTTGACATTTATATTTTTTACTTTCGGCTATAAAAGCAGCCCGGAGTTATTCTTACATATTAGTAATCTTGAGACTTTCTGGAATAATGTAGCATAAACAGACCATTGGGGGGCACGTGGGAGTAGTTGTAAAAATTCAATGTGACAAATTCAGTTAGGGTCAATTTAACCTTCAATGATAAAAATTAATTTTTATTTTTTTTTTTACTCTTTTTATGCTAACATATCTTCTTCTTCTTCCTTGCCTCGTTCTTTATACCGCTCCATGGTTCCGCGTTGCTCGACCTGCGGTGTAGGTACATCGCCCGTTTTGGCGATAATTTCTCAGCATATTTCTACAGGCAGCTCTATCTTGGATCGTGTCATCGCCGAGACCAATGCGTTGTTGTTGCTTTTTCATTTGACACATCCAGGTGTTCTTCGGTCTGCCTCTGGCCTTGAGTCCATCAAGTGGAACTTCCATTGATATCGCACTCTTTGCGGGGTTCTCAGGCGGACGCCTTTGAACATGGCAATACCAATCCATTCGTCGGTCTTCGAGCTTTTCGGTGATTGGTTGGTCTATGGACAAGCTGCCTCGGATGTAGCTACTCTTGATGTGGTCCCTTTTGGTTACACCAACTGACATGCGTAACATTTTCATTTCAGTCGCTGTCATTTCTTTCGCGTAACCTTCATACATGGTCCAGCATTCTGATCCATACATGAGTGCGGGACGTACAACCGTTTTGTACAACTTGCCCTTTAGCTTCAGTGGCATTTTCTTATCGCAGAAAACTCCAGAGTTTTCTCGCCACCTCATCCACCCAACCTTTGTGCGATGTTTGATGTCATCATTGCATGTAGCTCCGCTGTTCACCATCGAGCCAAGGTACTTGAACTTGGTACAAGACTTAAGCTGCTCTCCTTTGACGTACATTTCTGGTATCGGTGCATTTGGGTCTGAGAATTGGCAGCATAAGAACTCAGTCTTTGTTATACTTACCGAGTCCATGCTCCTCCAGAATGTCACACCATTCTGTAAGCGCAGCTTGCAAGGCAACGATGTTTGGGCTACTGAGGACTATATCATCAGCAAAAAGAAGAGATATTTCTAGGCCGTCGGAGACACGTGTTAATAAGTAGCACATGATGATGTTGAAGAGCAACGGACTCAATACACTGCCCTGGTGTACTCCGACATTCACCGGAAATTCTTCTAATTCACCGGCTGTGCATCTAACCTTAGTCGTAGCTCCATCATACATGTCTCGTATCATCCTGACGTATGCCTCGGGGACATTAAGTGCTCTCAAGGCCAACCATATCAGATCACGAGGTACTCTATCGAATGCCTTCTCCAAACCGATGAACACAAAGTACAAGTCCTTTCGTGCTGCTCTATACTTTTCCATCGCAATACGAATGCACTGAATCGCATCGACTGTAGATCGACCTTCAACAAAGCCGCATTGATTGTCATTCAACATACTAACATATGTACATATTTGTTTTAACCTAAAAATTTAAAATAAAATCATAGGACAAAGTTTTATGCGAAATTATAGTCAGCTTCTTCATTGAAACTTGATTATGGAAAAATGTGGTTAAAGTGCAAAATCAATTCTCCACACTTTGAGAGCCGCTGATTCCTTACTGTGACAGATATCGGTCTGAAATTTTTTGCAGAAAGAATGTATCGCAAAGTAACTTAATGTAGAAAATTTCCCTTAGTGTGCTAGATTCAATCGACGGTCGAATGTCAAATAGAAAATATGTTTGTGTTCGGGCTCAATTTTTACTGCATTAAACTTAATTAAACAATTCAATTTAAGTCAAAAGTGTTGCGAATTAATAGTAGAATTAGTTAATATTTTGAAAAAGTGAAAAAAATGCTAAATAAAAAGTGCGAGACTTGAGTGGGACTTGAACTCATGACCAAATTCCGGAAAACAAGAAGGCATTCCCCCAGCGGCGACCAATAAAATAAAGAATATACCCCAAGAAATTGTTGAATTTTAATTGAAGTTTAATTAGAAGAACCGCCATTGATACTTCTTCCATGTTGCATAGCCTTAAATTCAATTTTCATATCTTTAAAATTAGATGAATAAAATGTTACTCTTTACACATCGAAACCATTATTTAACTTTTCTCCCCATTTTTGAAGTTATCGATAAGCTCCAAGAAAAATAAATGTTTCTTTCCATCAAACGAACTTGTTACAACAAATATACAGAGATTATATTTGTTGCCGCACAATTATAAGCGCAATACATTGTCCTAAAGGCGTATTACTTTATGTTTAGAAGTCCATTATGCTTTAGTTTATAATTAAAACCCGGTTTTAACATCTGAAAACCTTTTTTGCAAGTTAAAAATGCATATAGCGATAGCTTCTCGAGAGTGGCTATCTCTCGAATAAATTTTCGATGCAATCCTTCATATCCTCCAACGTTTTCGAATTACATGATAGGGGACTTTCGTTTTCGTATGGTCAAATTCGAAAGTCTATTCGTTTTCGAGTGATTCGAAAGTCTATTCGTTTCGACAAAGTGGTATCATGTAACCACTTTGTCCAAATCGAAAGGAATCTTTCGAATCGAATTACATGATAGGGCCCCTGTTTGACAACGGTACCAACAATTATCGAATTCGAATTTGGACGAATTTAAAACATAATTACTCGTACATTTGAAATATTACTGAAGAAAACTCATTCCCGTGTCTGGATCATACCTTGGGATAATATGGGTTAATTCTGTAATTTTAACTACTTCCCAGAAAAAAGTGACCGACCAGAAAGCTTTGCATATACATACATACATATTTTTAACTCTTTTCAAATAGTAAAAATAATTCAAAAAAATACCTTATTATTTCTCCAATATCTCCCGCCTTCGCACTCTTCATTCAAGTCATTGCAATTCGATATTCCTTTGAATGGCTCATATTGCAGCCTATATCACCATTTGTCAATATCATTTTAGAGATTTAGAGTGATTCATGTGTGCAAAGGTATGCAATCCACACAGTGTGTGTGTGCTATTGTCTTGTTCTGAAATAGAAACCAAAACCGTTTAAGGTCAGTGAATCTGTAAATGCATATCAATGCGAGAATTCACATTGTAAGACAAAACCGGACGGGTAAACTTGCAAGACAAGAACCATCGTTCTTACAATCTGAAGCTCTCGCCGTCCGTTTATTAGCACAAACAAACACCCGGCGAGAGCTTTTGTAGTGGCCAGCAGACAAGCATTGTGCAATTCAGATTGTAAGAACGATGGTTCTTGTCTTGCAAGTTTACCCGTCCGGTTTTTTCTTACAATTTGAATTCAGCCAATGATATTACAATATTGTAATGCGCATTAGTGTAATCTATGAAAATGTCAACAAGTATTACGGGTATGTATGGTAGTCTAGTCAAGAACGAGATAATAAAAGCGCAGCTAGAATTAAGATTTCATGGTATGTATTTCTTTTCTATAAGTGAAACTTGTCTATATGATTTGGTGTTGCTCTTGTAGATGTGAGATGGCTTATTGATCGATTCGCTATCTCTGAGTCGCTTTAATAAAGAATGAGAGTCGGATTTCGCATAAAACACTTGTCAGTATGTATCAGTGTTCAATGGAAACGAATTGCCTTTTTAAATTTAGTTTTTTTCTGTATTTTATATTACTCGAAATGAACATCATTGTTCAAAAAACATTTTTTAATCTAAAAACTTAGATAATCTCTCGATTCCAAAATTTATGCATATGCAGCTTTTGTCGTGTTCCCTTCTGTCATCGTCCGGAATAAAAAAATCAATATTTAAAAAAAAAAGACATTGTGACGGTTAGAAAATACCCAAAATTATATCAATGCTTACAATAAATATCGCACTTCCTGCAATTTTGCAGCATTTTAGTTGTTGCCAATACAAAAACGACGGCCAACAGCATCTTTCAGTTTTGAATGTTGCTGCAAAGAACTGAACTGAATTTGCAATTGGCACATTATCAAAAATTCCTCATCATTTCACTATGTGTGTACGAAAATAGAAACCGCAACGGGAAGCGAAATAGATAAAAATAAATTTGAAAAATAAAAAAAATTGCCATGTCGTTTGTCGCATCACATCACACACAGATTCTGATGTACCAAAGTTCGAGAATATTGATTCTAGGGTGGTGCGTACACGATTGAAATTATTGTATTATTTTAACTAACTATTTTCATAGATTTACAATTATTTGGTTTTATTCTCCCTTTTAATTTTATACATACCATGACGTCGCGTGTCTCGGCTTGTGATTCCAAAGGAAACGCTTTGCTTATAAACGTGTGTCCGATGTTCCCATTACAATTACATTGTATTCAAAAGGAGCATTCTTTCTCGCTTATCGTTTATGCTGATACGACACAAAACTTGAAAGTGCAGTCGGAACTGCACGGAATATGCATTGTGGGAGCTAGACATCATAAATAACCAAAGCCAATACACACATAACCATCACTTCAATTTCAGATCCAAGCAAAAAAATATTAGTGAAAGAAACAATTTTTAATTTTATTTTAATTTATCAAATTCTTAATAAATAACAGGCGCGACAATCCGACATTGTACTAAGGCCGTAGGATGTGTTAGTGACATCCTATTTCCAAGACCCTATCTGCTTTTTTTAGTCCAATAATATCGTATTTTCGTCAGGAAAAAAATACAGAAGTTTATTTCTCAATTTTGTTATATGTATTTTGGGGCGCTGATTCCGAATATCAACTTTGCACCCTAAAAAACGTGCCGCAACCTTTAAAAAAGGGGGGAAAGGGAGGCATTTTTTCGTTTTTTTGCGATTATTTCCAAAACGGTAAAAGATACAGAAAAATGGTCTGAGAACGCAAAGAACTACATAAAATTATCTTTGCAATGATATATAACACATTAGAGTTTAATTGGATATTTCGGCGTTAGAATAGCACATAAATTAGAATATTTTCATTTTAGACCTTTTTTAAAAGCTCCATAACTTTTCAAAGAATGTTAGTTCAGCCGTAAGGTTTTGTATAAGTATTCACAACAAGTTTAAGATAATTTTAACGTAAACATTGAGTCGCTCCGGTCAATGACCCCCAGTATCCCCCCATTTAAATTTTTCAAAACGGCATATCCATAACTCCCCCCAAAATTGGAGCAGAGTGCTAAATTTTGGTTTGTTGAAATTGGAGCTCATAGTGACCCCACCCACCAAAAATCAGCTCATTCGGATAAAAACTAAGGGTACCTCCCATACAAAGTGACCCATCAGGAATTTGTTCTACGTACGAGTAGGTACTACTCATTTTATAAACTGTAGAACAAAGTTGTCTTGGGTCACTTTGTATGGGAGGTACCGTTAGTTTTCATCCGAATGAGCTGATTTTTGGTGGATGGGGTGACTATGACCTCCAATCGCAGCATACCAAAATTTACCACTCTGCTCCAATTTTGGGGGGAGTTATGGACATGCCGTTTTGAAAAATTTAAATGGGGGGATAATGGGGGTCCTTGACCGGAGCGACTCAATGTTTACCTTAAAACGATCTTGAACTTATTATGAGTACTTATACAAAATTTAACGGCTGAACTAACATTCTTTCAAAAGTTATCGAGCTTTTAAAAAAGGTCTAAAATGAAAATATTCTAATTTATGTTCTATTCTAACGCCGAAATATTCATTTAAACTCTAATGTGTTATATATCATTGCAAAGATAATTTTATGTAGTTTTTTTCGTCCTCAGACCATTTTTCTGTATCTCTTACCGTTTCTGAAATAATCGCAAAAAACCGAAAAAATGCCCCCCTTTCCCCCCTTTTTTAAAGGTTGCGGCACTTTTTTTAGGGTGCAAAGTTCATATTCGGAATCAGCGCCCCATAATACATAAAGAAACAGTGAGAAAAAAACTTCTGTATTTTTTTCACGGAATGGTACTAAATCGACACGATATTACTGAACTATTTGTTGAGGTAATGAGATCAGCATCACGCTCAGCAGTGTTATTTATCCCCATAAATGGGTACTCGTTTAACATCTGAGTGAGATCATAGTCCGTCACAAGCTCGTGTGTTCGAAAAACACCATGGCTCACGGTGAGATTCGAACTCATGACCCTATGCACCGAAGGTGCGCGCACTAACCGCTAGACCAGCCAGACTACTCAAATTCTAACTCAATTACAAAAAAAAATCAATTCGAAAGAGTTCTTTTCTCAATTGCACAATTTAAAACGAGACCGAGTTCTAATCGTGCGAATAGCACGATGAGTGTATACCCTATACCCATGCACAGACCTAGAAGGCACGCAAAATCCAAAATATTCCATTTCATATTTTTTTTAGGTGAGGGAGGGGTAGATGGGTCGGACCTTGCACATCTTTACTATCTTATTACGGCATCCAGCAGCTATCATGTGATATAAATTTCAAGTTTTTGCGGACATTCTATCAAAAGATATGACGGAATATTTGGATGTAGGGGTAGGGGTCGTCGGACCTTCTCTACTTTCCACTAACTTCAAGAATATGTCACAAGTGGGCATTGATGAAAATTTCAGGTCCCTAGCGATATTCTGTCGAAAAATATGGCCGAATTATACTACCACGGAGGGGTTATTTGTATGGGATGTAGGGGAACGCATGGTCCGATTTCGCCCATTTTCGAAACCATCCAAGCTTTTATCAAAACTATCATTTCACCAAAATTTCAAAACGCTAGCTTCATTATTTCGGGAGTTATCGTGCGAACTGACAGATACACGGACGGACAGACAGACAGACGGACATGGCTTATTCGAATCAGGGACCGACCCTGATCATTTATATATACTTTGCCATACCTCCGGTGGCTCCTTTGAGGTGTTACATAAATCGTCGTAACAAAAACAATATACTCTATACCATCTTATGGGTATAGGGTATAATAACAGGCGCGACAATCCAACATTGGACTAAGGCCGCAGGATGTGCTAGTTACATCCTATTTCCAAGATCTTATCTGCTTTTTTGTTGAGGTAATGAGATCAGCATCACGCTCAGCAGTGTTATTTATCCCCATAAATGGGTACTCGTTTGACATCTGAGTGAGATCATAGTCCGTCACAAGCTCGTGTGTTCGAAAAACACCATGGCTCACGGTGAGATTCGAACTCATGACCATGTGCTCCGAAGGTTCGCGCACTAACTGCTAGACCAGCCACACTACTCAAATTCTAACTCAATTTTAAAAAAAATCAATTTGAAAGTTTTCTTTTCTCAATCGCACAATTTAAAACGAGACCGAGTTCTAATGATGATGAGTGTATACCCTATACCCATGTACAGACCTAGAAGGCACGCAAAATCCAAAATATTTAATTTCATATTTTTTTTAGGGAGGGAGGGGTAGATGGGTCGGACCTGGCACATCTTTATTATCTTATCAAGGTATCCAACGGCTACCATTTGATACTAATTTGAAGCTTTTCGCGACATTCTATCAAAAGATATGGCTGAATATAACTTTGTAGGGGAGGTAGGGGTAGGGGTAGTCGGACCTACTCCACTTCCCATCAACTCAAAGTACACTGAACGAAAAAAGTACGTGATATCAACGAAAAAGTACGTTAAACTGAGGATTTTTTAATTGATTTTGCTCCAACAAACGAGTTTATCAAAATAATAAATTGGTGTTTATTGTTTAATAATTAGTTCATTTAATAATGATTTTGATTATCAATGAACAAATATCTTTTATAAAATCCATGAAAGCATTTTATCAATCTAATGTATGTCATTAATTGATATAATGTTTGAGTTCATCAATTGTTTTTTTTTATTTGAAAAAAAAAAAAATCAGAGGCACTGAACCTAGAGTTCTTATTGTGTCGACAATATTTTATTTACTTCAGTGCGCTCTGAAAAGCATTAATAATTACCTACCTATAATGAGATTCGATCTCGGGACCCCATGATTTGAAGACCAACGCGCTACCTACAAGACCAAGCAGACTATTTGTGATAAGCGTTTCTAAAATACACTTAACGTATTGGTAGAGCCAATGAACAACGTTTATCAAAGTGATGAACAAATTATCAACATCAATGCTCTGGTCTTTAATATGCATTTAACAATTGATTGATTGATTGATTTAACCAACAAATGTAGTTAGTTAATAAAATTTTTCATAAATCTGATTACCCGATTTATTAATATCAATAACTTTGATTATAAAAAAAAATAATTCGTATTTTTAATTAATATTATAAACAATTTCGTTAATGCAATGATTATTTTCACAATATTAATAAAAAATGATCATAAAATATTAATAAACACGGGTTTGTTATATTTACGATACGGTCATCATTTAATAAAACTGGATTTTCGATATAATAAAAATATACTTTAATCCAACGAAAATGTACTTTAATCCAACGAAATGTAAATGATAAACAGCGTTTATTAATATCACGAACGATTTTTCTTTCTGTGTATATGTCAGAATGAGACATTGATCAAAATTTCAAGTCGATAGCGATATTCTACCGAAAGTTATGGCTGAATTAAAATATCAAGGAGGGGTAGTTTGTATATGAGGTAGGGGAACCCGTGGTCCGATTTGGCCCATTTTCAATACCGTCCAAGATTTTAGCAAAACAAACATTTGACCAAAATTTCAAACCGCTAGCTTCATTATTTCGGGAGTTATTCTGCTAACAGACAGACAGACATGGCTTATTCAATTCAGGGACCGACGCTGATCATTTATATAGGGTGTTTTTTTAGACGTGTGGTTTTCAATCTGGCATAACTTTTTTCGGAGTTGGGTTTTTTTGACAGCTGTCACTTGATATATGCTCAGCTTAGTTTGCCATTTCATAATAAATAGACTTACTCCGGAACAACGCTTGTAAATCGTGCCCAAAACGAGATGGCCACCGATCCCGATATTCACAAGAAAATTTTGAATAGCGATGAAGCTTACTTTTGGTTGAATAAACAAAATTGTCGCGTTCGGAGTGATGATAATCCTCAAGCCATTGTTGAGACGCCGTTACATCCTCAAAAAGCCACTGTTTGGTGTGCTCTATGGGCACATTGGTCCATATTTCTTCAAAAATGAAGCCGGCCATAATGTTACAGTCAATGGCCAACGCTATAGAGCCATGGTTAATGACTTTTTCGTGCCTGAATTGGAGGATGTTGATGTGGACGACCTTTGGTTTCAACAAGACGGCGCTATATGCCACACAGCCAACGTAACAATCAATTTATTGAAGGAAACTTTTGGTGAGCGCATTATCTCGCGTCGTGGGCCAGTGACATGGTCTCAAAGATCGTGCGAATTAACACCGCTGGACTATTTTTTATGGGGTTATGTGAAGTCGCTTTTCTACGTAGATTAGCCCGAGACGATTGACGCCTTGGAAGAGAATATTCGGCGCGTTATTGCTGACATACGGCCCCAATTGCTGCAAAAAGTGGTCGAAAATTGGGCCTCTCGGCTGGAATTTATTCGGGCCAGTCGCGATGGCAACTTGCCCGAAATCATTTTTAAAACATAATTGCAAACCCTTATTTTTATAATAAAGCTAAGTTCTTGGCCATAACATTAAATTATATGCGTTTTATTTCTTCTTGAAAACCACAAGTCTAAAAATACACCCTATATTATACTTTGCCATACCTCCGGAGGCTCCTCTGAGGTGTTACATAATATTGGCGGAACAAAAACAATATACCCTATACCATCGTATGGGTATAGGGTATAATGTCCGGGTATTTCAATTTGTAGGTGTTCCCCTCTTGTTTTCAAAATAGCGCAAAGAGAGAAAAAGATAATGAATTCCAATTCTATCGTGTATGGCCACCCGAAAGTTGAAATTCTTTTCGCACATTTATCTTCTTCATCCGATGAAAATGATTTATTTGTTTTGCCTTGAAATTGATGATGATCGGTAGATTTGAAGGACTCGCTATAGAGTCATTGGTTTGTTTTTGACCGCTACACAAAGTGGGTGTATCCACCAAAAATTCTATTGGCAATGATATGCGTTGTCGTGGATACTTACACTGTTTGCGATTGCATTCCGTATCATAATAGTTTCAGTTCATTTTGGTCTGCATATTATTATTACGTATTGTGCATGTGCATAGTAAATTGCCAATCAGATATGCATTTAGCATAAATAGAATAAATGCTTTAACATTTGTTAACACAAGGTGGAAATTATTTTGTACTATAGCAAGACAAATGTAGGTACATGAAATATTCAAGAAATAGAATTTCCTGGTTAATTACGTCAATTGGAATAAAACGAATGACTGTGGTAGTAGAATCAGTATTGCTCACGTTTTGATTTTGGTTTGAAACGGTTTTGATATTCGAAGACGGGTAAAAACCTTCATTTTTATACTTAGAGACACCAGTATCTCTAAAGGGGCACGATTTTGATTTGCCATACAAAAGGGTACTTTTTCTGGTTTTATAAATGATACTCCTTTGGTATAGCCATAGCTACAAAGTCAGGCGCTAGCACAATGTGTGACTCTCTGGCTTCGTTCACACGAGTTAGGGTAAAATAAGTTATCGTTTAATTTTCTCTTCTGATCGGTTCCGAGTTTATGAGAGTCGGGGGCACTGCAATACGGAGGTTGTCTTTTATACATATTTCGGGATTGGACAACCCGAGTGGGCTGTGTGAAGCTAGCCAGTCATTTTTTTGAAATTAGGTCCTTTTGCCCGGTGAACCGTTTGTTCTACAGCGGCTACGTTTGTTCTTGATTGTTCGCCAATTAATATCGTTTGTTCTTCTCTAATTATTTAATTATAGCAACTTTAAAATTGTGAGTGTGAACTTAGCCAGTCATTTTTAAATATGGGTCGAAAAGGTATCAATCGAAAGCCATACGTTTGTTCATTTTGTAGGGCGTTTGTTCATCCTGGAAACGGAAGGATACAGGAATTATTAAGGAAAAATGGTGTAGCGACTGACTTGTCGGTAGCGATTGAAAAACAATGCAGAGATTTAAACGAGAACAAACAAAACTTTATTCAAGAGCACACTCTTTACAAGTCCTTATCTCTAACTAATGACAGCCCGTGTGTTTCCGCTATTTCTCCATCGACGCGCTTCCTCTCTGCGGTGGTGGGTGTCGGAAACATATCTGACAGCAGCCGCTACATAACTCCCCCTCTAGCAACCTGCTTGACATGTTGCGATGTTGACTGTCGGTTTTAATGTTTGCGCCGTCCATATGTTCGTAGTGCATCTGGTCCCGTCTTGCCGGTGTGGCTGCGAATCTCTTCATCGTTGGTGATAAACGCCGGTTTCATACGTTCGATAGATATATTAGCGGACCTGTCTTCCAGTTGCACGTGAAATAGTCGATCACTTATACGATTAAGCACTCTGTATGGTCCCCGATTTGGTGCTTCCAAAGGTTTGCGTGTGGCATCGACTCGTACGAATACGTGTGTACACGTCTGCAAATCCTTGTGCACGAAAACCTTGTCCCTTCTGTGGTGCGCTGTTGGTGCTGGTTGTAACTGCCTCATTTGTTGGCGAAATTCTCCAAGAAAGACTTGGGGATCAGGATCATCGAGATCGGTGAATATGAATTCTCCAGGGATTCGTAATGATGTTCCGAACATTAGCTCCGCTGGCGCGCATCCAATATCCTCTTTGATAGCATTTCGCAGTCCGAATAGGACAGAGTCGAGGATTTCAGTCCACTGGTTTTTTCCTTGACACATTAGTGCTGTCTTCAGTGTCCTGCCGTGCTGATTGTATCTGCGTCGACGGAAGGGATGGGAACTGCTTCCGGCCAACGCGTGAAGCGGTCCATCATGGTCAGCAAATACCGATGTCCATTTGAAGGGGGCAGTGGGCCTACTATGTCCAGGTGAACGTGGCAAAACCTCTGCTTCGGAACGGGAAAATTGATGTTAGCTGCTTTCATGTGACGGCTGACTTTGCTTGTTTGGCATGGCAGACAGGTTCGTACCCACTCCATAATGTTCTTCTTGGCGTACGGCCAGACGAACTTTCTCCTGACCATCTCGATGGTGCATCGGCCACACAGATGCGTTGTGGACCATCTCGAATATCTGCTTGCGAAATTTTTTGGGGATGTATGGTCGCGCCCTTTTGAGAAATCGCAGTATATCGTGGAGTCCGTGCCGTCGATTCGGACAAGGCGCAAATCCAAAGCAGTATTTGAGTTCAATAATTGTTTAAGCTCATCGTCGGCTGACTGGGCTTCGGCCAACTCCTTGCTATCGATAATCCCGGGCATTTCAATGGCTTCTATGCGGGATAGAGCATCCGCGACCACATTATCTCTTCCCGCCAGGTGTTGGATGTTGGTAGTAAATTGCGACACGAAATCTAATTGACGAGCTTCCCTGGGGCATGCTTTGTCGGAACGTTGTGTGAAACAATAAACCAGTGGTTTGTGGTCGGTCCGGATAACGAAGTTTCGCCCTTCTAGGAGATGTTTGAAATGCTTTACGGAGAGATATATGGCTAGCAGCTCGCGGCTGTAGGTACTATATCGCCGCTCCGCCGGTCGCAGTTTTTGGGAGTGAAAACTAATCGGTTGCCACTGGCTGTCTGTAAGTTGTTCTAAGACAGAGCCTATTCCCGTATCCGACGCGTCTGTTGTCAAACGGATGGGTGCGCCTGCTCTGGGATGCGTTAGTATTGTTGTTTCGACCAGACTGCGATGGCATTCTTCGAAAGCAGCGACCATTTTCGGTGTCCACTTGATCGGTCGCTTGTCGCTTTTCTTCGACTCTCCAAGGATTTCATGTAATGGAGCTTGGATTTCTGCTGCTTTTTTGATGAACCGCCGATAGAAATTAATGAGCCCCAGAAATCGTCGAAGCTCGCAAATGGTTTGTGGTTGGCGCATGTTTCGAATCGTTTGGACTTTAGCTGCCAACGGTGTTACTCCCAATGACGATATTTTGTGGCCCAGGTATTCTACGGAATCCTTTCCAAATTGGCACTTCGATTTATTTATGGTCAATCCATGCTCCTTCAAACGCTGAAATACAGTTCGCACGTGTTGCAAATGCTCATTTTCGTCTTTCGAGTATATTAAAATGTCGTCGATATAACATTTCGCGAAATCCAGCCCCTGCAGGACCTGGTTCATAAACCGTTGGAAAGTCTGCTCCGCGTTTCGCAGACCAAATGTCATTCTCGGAAATTCGAATAGACCGAATGGGGTTGTAATGGCGGTTTTTTCAATATCGCGCTCGTTGACCGGTATTTGATTGTATGCTCTTTTCAGATTTTCGAACCATCCACCCACAGTGTACCATGTATGTGCGGAACGGGCGACTGGTCGGGAATTGTCGCTGCATTCAACCGACGATAGTCGCCGCACGGTCGCCATTCGCCTGCGGTTTTTTTTTTAGCCATATGCAACGGGCTGGCGTATTGGCTACGGGACGGTCTGCAGATCCCCTCTTTCAGCATTTTGTCGAACTCTTTTTTTGCGATTCGGAGTTTGTCAGGCGGTAGGCGACGTGGTGGCTCTGCGACCGGCGGTCCTTTTGTCTCTATGTGATGAACCGTGTTGTGTTTTATTTCGGCTGGGTACTTCTCGTCAGACGTGAGCTCTGGGAACTCAGATAGCATGTTGCGAAAAATGTTCTCGCGACCAATTGCTAAAACGTTTGCAGCTGTTGGACGAAGCATTGCTCGTATATTGGTATTTGTCGTTCCGTCTATGACTTTTCTTTTTCGGACATCAACTAATATTCCGTGATGGGCCAAAAAATCTGCCCCGATGATCGGTTTGCAGACGTCCGCTACATGGAAATCCCATGGAAAAACGCGACCGAGTCCGAGATCAATACGTAGATATGTTGTTATTTGCGTTCCATTTGCTGCATAAAGTCGTTATGACGGCATGGAACGGCTGAGTTACGGCCTTGATGTATCTAGATGGCGTTGATGAAACCAAACAATTTTCCTCCATTTTCGCTAGTCGAGTGTAGATGGCGTCACAACTAATCCCTTTTTCCTTAATAATTCCTGCATCCTTCCGTTTCCAGGATGAACAAACGCCCTACAAAACGAACAAACGTCTGGCTTTCGATTGATACCAAACCTATACCTTTCCGATCCATATTTAAAAATGACTGGCTAAGTTCACACTCACAATTTTAAAGTTGCTATAATTATAATTAGAGAAGAACAAACGATATTAATTGGCGAACAATCAAGAACAAACGTAGCCGCTGTAGAACAAACGGTTCACCGAGCAAAAGGGCGTAATTTAAAAAAAATGACTGGCTAACTTCACACAGCCGTACTCAGTACGTTTTGACATACGAGCGCTATTTGTGTTTTTTACAGTAACTTAAAAGATTCATCTCGGCCAAATAATGGAATTAAATCGTGAACATTTACGTGCGATTATTTTTTACAGCTTTCGACGTGTATTGACTCAGCAACAGTGCATGGATGAACTGAATTCAATTTTTGGCGATGACCAGTGTTTATCGATGGTATGGTGAATTCAATCGAGGTCGTAGTTCACTCCAAGACGAATTTCGTGAAGGTCGTCCAAAATCAGTTGTTGTTCCGGAAACCATTGATGCTGTGCGCGAACTGATATTGCAAGATCGTCATGTGACCTATCGTGAGGGGTTCTATACAAAATCCGCAAGTCAAAATCCAAAAGTCATAATCCATAAAGACAAAGTCCATAAATACAAAATCCATAAAGTCAAAATCCACAAAGTCAAAATCCATGAAGACAAAATCCATAAATTTTTGTATGAAGAGAGCCATAATGCTTATCGCGTGGGCTCCGATTCGGTGATGTCAGTGCGGGTTTTGTTTTTTTTTACAAAAATAATCATGAAATCATGAATGTCTCAAGATGAGCCAAATCCAACACAAGTTGTTGGCGCACGAAGCACTTCCATGCAAATGGTCGCCTGTTTTTTTCGGAAAAACTGGATATGTCGCAACCGTACCACTAGAACAACGCAGAACAGTCAATTCTGAGTGGTATACAACCATTTGTTTGCCAGTTGTCTTCCAAGAAATCAGGAAAACCGAAGACGGATCACTCTTCACCACGAAAATGCGAGCTCTCAAACATCAGCTCAAACAACTGCATTTTTAAGCACTGAAAACATCGATTTGATGGGTCATCCGCCGTATAGTCCTGATACTCCAATCAACGGGGAGATTTTACCTTGCAAAAATTGGTGATGACTCAAATTTTTGATATGTTATAAAGACAGGTGGGGTAAGTTAAAATCCAAGTTTGCGTCACTTTCCCCCCTGTGCTCCCGCCGTTATCTTGAAAAAAAAACCATCTAAAATCGGCTCTTTTATCAGTTTGCGGTCTATAACTCCTTTCCAGTCCATTTGAGCACGAAATGTGCCGAGAAAATCTTGTAAAGCACACAATTTCCTATAATTTTAATCTGATAAGTTTTACTCTACAATCAAAATTGACGGAGTTATAGCGCAAAGAATATGCTAAAAATGCCAAAAATCTTTCTTCTTCCTTGCCTCGTTCTTTATACCGCTCCATGGTTCCGCGTTGCTCGACCTGCGGTGTAGGCACATCGCCCGTTTTGGCGATAATTTCTCAGCATATTTCTACTGGCAGCTCTATCTTGGATCGTGTCATCGCCGAGACCAATGCGTTGTTGTTGCTTTTTCATTTGACACATCCAGGTGTTCTTCGGTCTGCCTCTGGCCTTGGGTCCATCAAGTGGAACTTCCATTGATATCGAAAAATGCCAAAAATCATTACCAACAAATTTCCAAACATACTTGGATAACTCTATACTAAAATGCAGAGGAGGCTATGAGTTATTGGTATACAATGCGTTTTTGTGAATTTGAAATTGGCATGATTTTTGATATTTTCAAGATGGCGGCGAGAGCACAAAGAGGAAAGTGACGCAAACTTGGATTTTAACTTACCCCACATATCAAAAATTTGAGACATCCCCAATTTTTGCACGCTAACCCCTATTATTTCGTCTCTATTGATTGGAGTAATTTCACAGAACTTTAAATTAAATGTAAGTCTTAGAAATATGCTGCCCCTCTAAGTTTTCCGCCCCGGGGAGTTATCCAGATTGCCCAAATGGGAAATTTGGACCCCGGGCTGAGCTACTTGTTTCGCGGAGTAACCACTAACCATATCTGTTTGATGACACCTATACACTTATGAACATGAAGGCAGACACGTTGTACCTATTCGCTTTGTCCCTGAAAGCCCGATACACCAACGTATTCAAAGCTTTCAGTGCGGCGGATCCCCTTTAGAATTGTGCCGCGTGCTATTCTTGATGATTTTGTAAATATGTATGGCACTTTTTCGGAGGTTTGTATAGGTATGAGCCATTTAAAAAAAAAAGGCAGTGACAAAGGACTTTACCTTAAATTAACGTCGTTTGCAGCTTTCTAAAATACTGCTTTATCGAAATATTTAAAAATTTAATGTGTGTGCTAAAACCCCTTAATTTTTGTTTAATTATTTATTTCGCACTTAAATATATGTCATAAAAAATATCTTAACGGCTAAGGCAGCTAGATGATGTATTCTATTATGTATTTACATTGCAGGTGTTTTTTGGTCCGTAGCGACATATTGTTAGGCTAAGTAGTCCGCAGACATTTGTGAGTTGGGAACCACTGCCTAATAGTGACGTTTGTATTGAGAAAATATTCACTGACACCCAGCCCATATGTTAAAGACCTGAAGTAGTGCATTAAAACATTAGTTTTTTTTAATTAATAACACTGAAACTTAATTTCTTTAGTCTCAAACCAGAAAGAATATTGTCGTACTGCAAGCTGCAATAAAAACCTCCTTCGAAGAGAGTTGTAGGTTAACGAGACGACATACCAATGCGAAATGCAAACCAGTTGGATGACAACTCCCTTTTTCTCAGGGCTAACAAAAACGACTGGCGGCTTGCGAACCAAATAGTAACCTATAATAGGGTGGAATGGGCGATCAACTCTTTCGAACCCACCATCGGGGATGTTCGGGGATCATCATTTCGTTTGATAAAAAATGAAATAAATGTCATTAAATTCAAAGTGCATCGTACGAGTACGTATAATGTACTGCTTTATTTCATTTTTTATCAAACGAAATGATGGTCCCCGAACAAGTTGCAGCTAGCTGTTTCAATTATTTCAAATATTTGTATTGACATTGACACCTTTTTGGAAAGCCGACAACACGTGTATGTTTCTTGAGTGGTCTGCAGACTCCATGTCATATAATTTTTTTTAGTAATACTACATTAAAAAATATCTTTAAAAAAATTTAAGAAAATATTTTTTTATTTAAAATTAAAAATTTCGAATTGTGATGGGTTTTTGAAATTTTAAATGATTAAGAAATGTCTGCTATAGTGTTGACTAAAATCCGAAAATAAGTTTAAGCCCATTACCTTAGTTTTTTTTTTAATTCTTACTTTAAATGGCAAAATTCTAGGTTATTTCAAAAAAACCTAAAAATGCATTTATCTCAGTGACCATTGAAAATCGGCCTAACATTTATGGCCTCATTTTGTTGCATTTTGACCCTATTATAACGTGTTGCAGGGAATAGGTCGACTTAACCAATAACCATGTATATTATTAATATTCAATAATATATATGTAATATTCAATTCAAGTATCAAATAACACCCTATGTCGGTGGATAAAATCAATGCTTCAAGGACGACAAGTACATGCAAAATTATTCGGTGAAACCATGTATACAGCTGTCCTCAAAGGTTGCCCCCAGGGGGGTATACTTTCACCCCTCCTGAGGAACTTTGTAGTGGACAGCCTACTGGTCCAGCTAAATAACACTGCTGATGACATCAACATCCTGATAAGGGGAAAATTTCCAGGAGTTCTTTCTGAACTCATGCAACAAGCTCTAACCCAAGTGGAGGATTGGTGTAGGAGGGTAGGCCTATTGGTCAATCCCGCCAAAACAACACTAATAACCTTTAGTCGCAAATACAACTTGGAAGGGCTCAACGCTCCAACATTATTTAACCAACAACTGCAGTTTACCACGGAGGTAAAATATCTGGGAGTCACCCTTTGTAGTGACCCATGTTAATGACCCATGATACTGACCTACATACATACGTCTTGTAAACTTGTAAACAAACATCCACAATTAAATTAAATGCATACCACGCACTTTCACAATTCATTCACAAGCTTGCACAAAATTGTAGTACATGCAATATTTTGTTGTATGTGCAATATTTATTGAACATTGGCAATGCATATTGATCCATAAAAATTGTTAAGTATACAAAATGTAAATTTACTATATAAAGAAAGTATGATAGAAATAAAGTTCAGTTCTGATTCGAACTCGCTAAAGAATTCATTCCTCTTTCTTTCTTTCATATTCGTCTAGACCGATAAAGCGGCTAACACTGCTTTTGGAGTCTGTATAGCAACTTGCTATTCATCTAGACGAATCTAGGATACAGGATACTTCAACTACCCACATATCCTTACACATTGATAACAAACTCACGTGAAACAAGCAGCTGCAAAACACAATTGCAAAAGGCAAACAGACCCTATATGCAACTAAAAGAGCAATAGGGAAAACGTGGGGGTTAAAACCACGAATGATACACTGGATATACGAAGCTATGGTCAAACCCCGTCTGACCTATGGCTCGATAGTCTGGTCTGGTGGACTAAAATCAAGCAAAAAACAGCAGCAGCGAAGTTGGGATCAGTACAGAGACTGGCCTGCGCAAGCATAAGCGGCGCCATGCGCAGTGCACCAACTTTAACTCTAGAGAAACTTCTAGACCTGCCACCACTGGACCTCTCAATCACAGAAGAGGCAAGACTCGCAGCGTACACTCAGAGAAAACTTATTGTAACATTAACTATGCAACCAAGTTAATACTGCTCTTTCAAATTTACCATGAACCTGGTTGATTTGTACTAAGAAATAGTTCTTTCGACCAATTAGATGATCGTTTACATGTCATATCTTCCACAAGTGAAAACAACTACGGCATAGTTGTTTTTGAATATTAGCTGTGCTATTTCTTTTATGCGATGTCTCACAATGTATGGTATAAATTACAAACTTCATCACTCATAGAGTCTGGTTAGTCTAGTAGGTAGGGCGATGGTCTCCAAATCATAAGGTCTCGGGATCGAATCCCACTTTAGGTAGGTAATTTATTCTGCAATTTATAATGAAATATAGAAGAGGTCAATGGGACAAATCAACCAGGTTTCATAGTTGTACTGACTATGACATGAAAGGCTGAGAATCATGGGGTAAAATAGTTAGGTTAATGGAAAATAGTCAATGGTACTATTTTTTTCGTTCAGTGTACAGACTCCAATCATCAAACATGTGGACACCACAAAGGGTGTAGGACACTGTACGATTACAGAAATCATTGCAAACCCAATCCTAGATATGAACAGCGACTATACCCCGGCCTTCGACTCCAACATCCAAACCTCAACGGTTAGGGAAGACTGGAGTAAATGGAACGACAACCATCTATCAAATCACATCGTGTGGTACACGGATGGGTCGAAGACAGACGAAGGAACAGGGGCAGGAGTCTATACTCAAACCAACAACCATAGTATCTCCAAACTCCTAGGTCAATATACAACTGTTTTCCAGGGAGAACTTATAGCCATAAACCTTGCAGCAGGGGAGAGTTCTCGAAAGGGATATACCAATAAGACCATATATATTCTCTCCGAAAGTCAAGCTGCTATAAAAGCAATTGCAAGTCCCAAAACAACAACAACAAATTGGTTTGGGAATGCCAACAAAATCTCAAAAACCTAGCTACCCGAAACAAAATAACTCTGAAATGGGTGAAAGGACATAAGGGGATTGAAGGAAATGAGAGCCCTTGCAAGAGAGGGTTCCGAACTACCTTAACTGGTCCTGAACCTGCAAACGGAATCAGTAAATCTACTGCCAGAACCGTTGCTAGACGATGGACCGAGGATAAATTCCAAGAGAGCCCTTGCAAGAGAGGGTTCCGAACTACCTTAACTGGTCCTGAACCTGCAATCGGAATCAGTAAATCTACTGCCAGAACCGTTGCTAGACGATGGACCGAGGATAAATTCCATGGAAACTCGCTGAAGGGCTCAGGCATAGCAAGCGTATGCTGGAATCTAACTGGCATACCAGCTGCACCGAAGCCCTCAGTCTTAGTAAAACGAACCTCATTGCACCCTACGGAAACATCTGCATACAATAGGGATCTACACACATGACCCACTATGCCGCCTCTGCAACGAAGATGAAGAATCAGCCTCGCACGTTATTTTCGAATGACCCGCTCTTATGAGCTGGAGACAAAATTTCTTTGGGGCTCATGCTACCAGAATGGGTGCACCCAAAGTAAACCTGGTTAACTTTCTTCTTAGCCTTTTACGTAGGACAGAGCTCATAACCTGAAACTCTCTCGCTTAGATGGGAAATACAATAAGCCAATAGGCTGCAGTATTGGGCGCAACCAGCCCAACCTATCATAGCGCCGTATCCATCCATCCATTGTCGTACGAATTGTTTATATCATATCCATAAGTGAACTGCATACGAGTATAGCGATAAGGTATGAGAAAACCAGTGACTATAATACAATGACGTGTCCTCAGTTTTATCTAATTGTTCAATAGATACTAACAATTGTTTCTATTGAAATGTACAAATAGTATTCAGTATAGTCATTCATTACAAATATTGACAAAATAATATGCATTTTCTTAGATACTAGCTTTCAGGTGCTACTGGGCATGAAAACATGTCTATGAATATATTAAATGGCTATTGTTTTACAGGTATTCTCGCTAATCTAAAACATACCAGTTTTATGCTTCATTATGACAATTGCAATGAAGATAAGCCGATATACGGGTATCGTTCTCTCTGTAATACATAGTTTATTTACTTAACAATTGCATTACTTAGCTGGTATTTTAGGTTAAACCTGCAATGTGCACTCATTTCTTTTCTCTATTTGCTATAGCGTCATGAAAATACAATTTGCAAAAAGTCTATATCTGTTAGATCTATAGATAAACTTATAGACTCACATATTGAATAGACACAAAAATTCCGTTTATCTCCAAATTAAGGTGTTCCCAACAGCAAGAGTCTGTAATGAAACCCTCCTTTTGATTTTTCTGTTTAGGGACTGATTGCTCCCTGAATGAAAAAAAAATCTCATCTCTTTCCCATCTTCTTCAAAGTTCAATTCCATCTTCTTGTCTGGACCCAATGAACTCCTTAATTACATGTGACTCGACACTTTGATGAAAGCATTCATCTTACAGGATAAGATTTCTCATTACATCTTCTTCTGTTTCCACTTTGACAGTTTACCATCTCAAAGAAATACCGAGTATTACCGAACCAGTGACTTATCGCACGCCTTTATTCTATCAGTCGAGATTCTCAGCACCTTAGCAACATAATTATAGCACGTAAAATGCATAGTGAATAGAAGACGTATCTTTATCATTGAGTTGAGTAGATGGCGCCTTTTTTGACGGGTTATACATTCTGATCTGTCGTTAATGTCAGTCAGATGTAAATGTACATTATGTAGACATAGACATAGTAGGAAAATCTATAGGCAAATCGTGGGACCAGCTAAAGGCGATGGCTGCTAATAGGCAGAGGTGGAAAAGAGGCGTAGTCAATGCCCTATGCCCCACTAGGGGTTAAAAGGAACCAGAGACAGAGAGAGAGTATACAGTCTATGTTCTTTGTTAAATGAAATCCTTTTGTGATTTGTGCTGTGAAAGAAAATGAATCAGTGTGTTTAATAAAAGCAATAAAGTTTGATAGTATTCCTTCATTATTCACGCAGTGACTTTATTCAAACGATTCCTTGTAGTGCCATTTCAAGACAAATTTATCTTACATAGTGAACTTTTCTCGTAAATTTTTATCTTTATAATTTACTTTTTACTAAACTTTCAATTATCAGGTATTCAATACCAGATCAACCATTCCAATTTATTATTCAATTTTATTATGTTTTTTTAATATCCTTCCAAAAACCGGTTGAAATTTAAAAATAGTATTTTCAATTTCAAACGTCGAACCACAAATAACCAAATAATCTAAATTTATATATTAAATCTCAGCCATCTACCTGTTATATTTACGTATTTGCAGTCATTAGCATATCATCTGATTGCAACTGGGAAAAAACAATAACAGTTCGTTAAATTTCTATACTAATTTAGTCACATATGGTAATTATGAAAAAACGCATTTGTATGTGCACGTGTCGTGTCCGGTAGTTTTATTTTAAGTATAATCGATGCAAATTTATCAACAAAACGCAAGTTTTTTATGTTTCAGGTTTTCGTTTTCGTTTCGTCATATTAATTAATTTTATTTCTTTTTTTATTTTCAGGTAAGGAATTTGTTGGCTTCGATTTGGCGACCTTGCATTAAAAACGATTTATGTATGTAGGTATTATTAAGATATAAAAATAACGATGTAACGATGTAGGTATGCATATTTTGACGGTAGGTTTTGGTCTCAGTATTTATTTTTGTTGCGTTTATGTGCATTCAAAAAAAATAAAGCCTTATATTATAGTCTAAGAGAATTAAGATATTTGGTCAACATTTTACCTTTGAGTGTGTGCTGTATGTAACGTGTAGGAAGATATCTTCCTGCATGTACACGTTACATACAGCACACACTCAAAGGTAAAATGTTGTTCAGTAGGTTTCAATGTTATATGGAGTTCCATCTCTATTCCATGTATGGAGTAGTCTGGCTGGTCTAGCGGTTAGTGCGCGCACCTTCAGTGCACAGGGTCATGAGTTCGAATCTCACCGTGTTCCATGGTGTTTTTCGAACTCACGAGCTTGTGACGGACTATGATCTCACTCAGATGTTAAACGAGTACCCACTTGTGGGGATAAATAACACTGCTGAGCGTAATGCTGATCTCATTACCTCAACAAAAAAAGCAGATAAGATCTTGGAAATAGGATGTCACTAACACATCCTGCGGCCTTAGTCCAATGTTGGATTGTCGCGCCTGTTATTTATTTTATCTCTATTCCAATTTCTTACTTTATGCTAATAGTAGAACTCGAGCCCGAACTGGGCTACTTGACTAGGACCAACTTTCTATTGGGAAACCGAATGACATTATGATATATATATATATTGATATATAATCGGAAAATGTATATGCACACAAAAAAATTTGTCGAAAAAGCATCTAAAAAATAGTCACATCCTCTAAAAACATTCAGCGATTTTCAGCCTACTAATTACATTAGAAGAAGTATCTATTCCTGAATAGTTGTTTTCACGACAACAATTATTAGGAGACTGACCTATATTAGTAGTAAAATCAGCTACTTAGGAGTCAACCATTCAACTACATAAAGTAGACGATACTCTCAAGCAGTGACTAATTAGTTTAGGTGAAACTATTACTGTTGTCGTCAAACTAACTAGAATGAAGAAGTATATTTCCGATTCAAATTGAAAATTCACCTAATTTTGTAGATATATTTTCTATTTAAGCTAGTTAAAAAAGCGAGTATATTTACAAAAAAATACGGTGTGAATTTAACTCCGAATTGGGTCGAATATAACTCATAAATGAGTTTTGTATAACTAGCATTTACCTCTCTATATGTGTTGGCGACATTTTATTTACCTCTTTACGCTCTAAAATGCATAATAAATTACCTGCCTACAGTTGGATTCGATCCCGCGACTCTATGATTTAAAGACTGTAACCCTACCTACTACACCACGCAGACTATACGGAACGACGTTTCTAATTTACACCATATACATACACGTAATTGTCTTAATATTGACTACTTTTTAGTAAAATTGTCGAAAGTGCTTATACTCTTGCAAGTATAGAAATCACCTAGAAAAAATAGGTAAATCTACTAATTTCACTATATTGCCCACTTGTTAGGTGAATTATCGACAGTGAATAGATAATAGTTCCAAAACTTAGGCGCGTTTACATTTACTATTTCTAATTAGATGAACTAACTAAACATGTAGTTAAAATTATTAGATGAATTGACTAAAACGTAGCTGAAGTTACGAATAATACGTTGTCTATTTTACATTAGGCAAAAAATCGAATTGTGTTTTTTCTGTGTGGTCGGCTAGTTCCATTTTCTGTGTTTTAATAAATTTGTATGAAGATTTTTTTTCTTAATTTGGCACTTCATAGGAGAGGTTAAAGTGTAGGAAAATTTTACCGTAATGATTTTAGGGCAAATTTTAATTTCGATGCCTTAAAACCGTAAGGTGTCGAAAATCGACAAATCAGACTTTCGAAATTGATTCACATACCATTTTCCATTTTTGCAAAAATATTAGGTCAATTTGTTATCAATCTTTGCACATTTCTCTTCAAGAAAAGTGTGTCTTCAAATTATTTAACAGAATATATATCAAAACATCGCTATTGTCGGACATTTTCATCATTCACACAAACGTCAAAAGTAAATGACGAATTCTAATGACAAAAACATATGCGTCACCTCAATTTCGAACTTTCATCATCATGACGGATTATCGTCATGATGATTTGGATATGTAGGCCAGTCACCTCGGAATAAATGCAAGATCGGCGTTCTTTCGCTTATCTATTTGAGTGTATTACTGGCTATATAAATCCATATTTGCAACCATGAGGACCCTGTGCTAACTTTTTGGCGGGCGAAAAAGGGTTTTGCTCTTTTTTATATTTCCAACAATATTTAAAAACAAATTTTCTTGGAAAAAAACGATGCTCAGCATTTTGAAAGTAGACAAAATTTCCAATCCAATGATATCCTAACCACTTTTGTAGGTCAAATATTGACGGAGATACAGGTTTACAAAAATAGGGTATCATTGGATTGGAAATTCTGTCGACTTTCAAAATGTCGATTACGTTTTTTCCAAGATAATTTTTTAAAAAAATATTGTTGGAAATGCAAAAAAGAGCAAAAATATAGCTCTTTTTCGCCCGCCAGCAAGTTAGCAAAGGGTTCTCAGGGTTGCAAATCTGGATTTATATAGCTAGTAATACTCCAAAATAGATAAGCGAAAGAACGGCAATCTTGCATTTATTCCGAGGTTAGGCCTTATTTTTGTAAAATTTTACTGGCGTAATGTGTCATGAGCATAATGTTTGAATAGGGCATTTTGTAATTCCGGGTGTCCGGAAACTGCCGCATAAACGCACCAGATTATGATTCCTCATGTGATTTCCACCAAAAAAGTTGCACGAACATACCCCCTTAGCTTAACCCTTTAGCTGCCACATGCATTTGAACATTTTTGAAAAAATCATTTTCTTGTACGACCAAAACTTCAATATTTCAAAAGCTAGACTAGCTAGAATAGCAAAATAAGATGATTATTACAGCCAACAAATTCACCTAAAAATTAAAACTAACGGCACTAGTCTAGCTTTTGAGATATTAAAGTTTTAGTCGTACAAGAAAATGATTTTTCCAATAGTCTTCAAATGCCTGTGGCAGCTAAAGGGTTAATCCACATATTAATAACTGTCTGTGGTTAAGCTAAGGTGTATGTTCCGTAAAACTTTTTGGCTGGAAATCACATGAGGAATCACAATCCGGTGCGTTTATGCGGCAGTTTCCGGACACCCTGTATACGCTTATGATATTGACGTGGCTAAAACGATGTCTAAAAAAAGCGCATTATACGTACATGCAAACAAAATGGAAAGTATCATTGAATAACTATACGAGTATGAGCATTGAACTCTTGTTGTAGGTATCATATTTCCCGGATATTAAAAAAAAACTGCATCCACTTCTTGAGGTTTCCTTCTTTCTTTTAAGAATTTTTATCTGATAGCTTTCTTCATGCGGTTTGGTCTACAAGTGTGGGCCTGTATAATTAGATAAAATGTACAGTCGAGAACGGATAAGTGCACTTTTCTCCGTTTTTTTTTCACTTATCCGTTTTCGAGCAGATTGAGAAAAAAGAACATAATTTCAATACAGTAGAGCGTCGATTAGCCGAACTAATGTCGACAATGTCACGCTCTGTGGCTCACTTGGTTGAGTCGGTTAATCGGCGTTCGGATAATCGACGCTCTAATGTATGTGCAGAAAATGAATGAAAAAGGCTGAGTAATTCTTAATTATTTATGGTAGAAATAAGACGAAACAATCGACTGCTTATTCGGTGGCTCAGTGGCAGAGATGTCTATCTCTGAGTTTCTGGTGCGTGGGTTCGAATCCCACTGTGACCCATGGATGTTTGTGTTGTCCATAAAAAATGCTCCTACGGCAGCCGGTTCTTCGATGTAAATCGTCCCGGAGGTACCCGTTGTTAAAAAAAAACGGCCAAGAGCTGCCAAGACCACCTTCGATTCAAGAGAGAAAAAGACAAAATCTCTTGAATCGCTACAACAACAACTGCTTATCTAAAGGCAAACCGAGTATGCCAGTAAGTGATTGCATATCATTGAGGTGCACATGTCAGATTCCGATGATACAAATTCTGTTGCACCGATCGCCCCAACGAATCAGAAGTTATCGAAACTAATTTCATCTAGAAAACAGGATGCACCACCGATAAATTCACCCTTGCAAATTAACCTTCGCACTCATGCTCTCTACCCGGGTAGATATTTAAATTTTCATTTGTTAATAACTTAGTGACTTTTTGGAAAAACTCAAAATGCCTTCGACTCAGATATATGTATTGAAATGTGGAAAATTAACTTAGGACAATTTTTCATACTTTTTTTAGTATTTTGTCGTTCTTTGTGCGTCGTCTTATGAAGATCTATCCGGGTAGATATTTAAAAACTATGAACATGAAACTTGCTTACTGATAAAGGTTTGCCTGATTGGATTTTTGACAACCCATGACGAGTGGAGTTGATATATATTAGATATTTTCCACCACGAAATGACCGAGGAATCGAAAAATAATACATAAAATTTCCGAAAAAACTATAACACCGTTTTCGGATTGTAGCTTATTGAATTCCCCAGCATTTGCCACATATTCCACGACAGTAAGTATGCATTTTCATTGAGAAAATCGCAGCGGACAAAAATGCATTCTCATTCCGCCCGAGGTCTATGCAGGCCTTACCATGTAACATTGCATACCAATAGCCAAACATGAAGTTGGAATAAAATTATATTCGAGCAAAGGTACATTTGTATCAATAGATTCTGTTATCAGACAAATGGCAGCAACAATTGTTTTACAAGGAAGGAGCTGTCAGTATATGTGGCGTCAAATTTTGTTTATGTCATTTTATTAAGCCTGAAACGATCGAATCTGCAATCGTTTTTTTCTTGGTTTAGTAATTTGATTGGAAAAGAAAAATATTAATGCAATAAAATTCTATTTTAGACTTGATAAGCCTCACAAAAATAGTAAATTTTACAAATTGTCCAAAATGTTTCTATGGGATATGCCAAAATGTGGGCAGAAATAATTAAGTTCGATAACCAAGCAAGGACAAGTAAGTCAGAACGTAATTTTCATTAGAATGCAATTGAGTCAATATTTTAATCGAGGCGGGAATAGCCCCAATTTCAAATTAAGTCAATGAAATTCCATCATCAATGATGATCAAAATTTGGCGCCATGGATACTGAAATCTGAAGAATATTAAATAAAAGCTACTGCTTAAATTTTAATTTACTTGCTATATTTAAAGTGGCCCGATTATTTTTATTCTTAAGGGCACAGCTTAGCACCTTCAGAAAAAAAATCGCATCAATATTCGTGAAAACAATCGCATTCATAAGTGCAAAACGAATGCACGACATCGAATATCATAACCAAAGAGATACATACCTGGAGATGACGAAAGCACATCGCTATTACAACCCTTGAAGCGACAACAAATTGTCACATATACTTTGATTTTACCGTATTCGTACACGGAATTTTTTTTCTCCTCTCTTATGTCACTGTCCAAAATTGCGATTATAACACTGGCTCTCAACCTTTTCTCTCAACTGATTTTTTTCGGAAGAAATTGTTGAACATTTAAATGAGGGGTATAGTATCAAAACGGCTATCTCCACTCTACCCAATTTTTCAGTACGAGCGATTTTCTACTACGTTTAAAATAGACAGTATTTCCTCAAAGTTTTAATTGTAATGAAAAGTCTATGTCTCCACTATTCGGAAAATATAAAAAAATTGCCTAATAGTAAAACATAAAAGAAGTTTTAATATAAGTAAAATTGGAGATTGCCGGTTTTGATTCTAACATATGGAGATTGCCGGTTTTGCTACTAATATAACAGGAGATAGCCGCTTTTGATACCAAATAGCACAAAATCAAATAATCTAGTATAAGGTGTTTTGTGATAGGAATATTTCCGATTGTGCGAATTTGTTATTATGTTTTATAGGAGGGCTCCCTAGGCTACAAATTTTCAGTCATTAAAAAAAAAACGTCGAATAGGACCAATTTTTCTCGATGATGCGAAATGTAGACATTGAGTGCATTCACGTCGAAATAAACATTGCCGAATTTTAGAGCGATTTCTACTTATATTCTCTCCCAAAAAATGAAAAAAGTTTTATGTTACAAAAGTGTTGGGGCAGATTATGGTTATGATAAAAAATTAAGGTTTTTAGGTTCATTGTACTGAGCTATCTTGCGAATGGAGAGAGACACAGTCAACCGAAAAAAATCAGGGAGTTACAGATCAATACTTTTATTACCGCACATCTTCGGATGATTCGGAAGGGTCGCAGAGACAGACTTTTCCTTTCCCAGCGAGGATGATGACAGAAACTCGTATACAGGATCTGTTATGATTGCGCGATTTTTTTGGTGATATTTTAACCTGCGGTGAATATCCAGTCTTGACACAAGCTTATCCACATTTTCGGTTTACGGATTGGTAACCAAGAATCTCCTGACTACAGTCACACGACCTTTGTCGTGATTAATTCCGTGCCCGAAGCATAACGTTGGAGTTTACACAGTTCCTTATTATAGTCCCGATTCGGCACCATGCGATTTTTTTGGTTTTCCAATTAAAGGGCTGAATTAGGATCGAGAGTGAAATTCTTCCCGCTGCGATTTTATCAATAAAAATGCATACTTACTGTCGTGGAATATGCCACAAACGGTGGGGAATTCCATAAGCTACAATCCGAAACCTGTATTATGTATTATTTTTCGATTCCCCGGTCATTTGACATTTCACGACGAAATTTATTTATTTAACCGGGGAATCGAAAAAAATACAGAAAATGGCCGAGAAAAATGATGGAACTGTTTTCGGATTGTAGCTTATGGAATTCCCCTCATATTCCACGACATTAAGAATACATTTTCATTGAAAAAATCGCAGCGGACAAAAATTTCACTCTCGATGTCAGTACTAGGCTTAAAAATTGAAAATTAAAAAACATTGGCAGTCGCAAGAAAATATACACAAAGCAGTTTACTACTTTTTTAGGGACATTCTCTTCGAGGAACTTCAGAGTGCAGGGAAGGCATCTCTTTGCCAGTGATGGAGGAGAGTATTTTGAAAAATTTTAAGCATTTGTGCCGATAGGACTAATCACCCTATTTTTCGCAGAATATGCTCAATAGTTTCATGACAGACTCTGTATATGAAACTTTTGATTGGCGTCATTTAATTTTATTTAAACTCATGCTTAGAATTTAATCATAACCTGAAACAAAATTTGTATCCCTTCGATTGACTTAAGTTGTGTTTTAAAAATCTGGAGCAAATAGTTTTTCGTCACTTGAACTGGGTTTGAATCTCTTTCATTTATTGAAACTTTGATTTGATATTAATTTTCAGTTCTATTTAAATCTAAACCAACGCTGACAACAAAATTCGGCTAAATCGATACTCTTATTAATTTAGATATTGAAACAAATACGCTGTCATCATGCACTAAAACAGTATCCTTTTGCGAATCTATGGGTACAGCAGCTGCAATAAAGTCAAAATACAAAATAATTTGAATACTTAATCTCACCATTTTTCAAGGTAGGAGGTAAAGAATACAACTCGAAAAGCAAACCACAGTATAGAACTGATTGCGAATACCTGTTCTATATTTATTTATATTTTTTTTTGCCAATTCTATTTCCAATAAAAAAAAATCGTACCCAATTTACGTGTTCCTGTATAATTTACCTATGATTTGGAGATAGCCGTTTTTGATTCTAACATGCAAGTGGAGATAGCCGCTTTTGAAACTGAACATATTTTTCAATAGTAAAATTAACATGGATTTACGCTTATTTCCAATAAACTGATAACATTTCTGTATAGCAATAATATTAATTAATTAAACTACATCATTAGGTCATTTTATCAAAAAAGTGGAGATTGCCGGTTTTGATTCTATACCCCTCATATCTCATTTAATGTTAATTCCGCAATTTTTCTTTTTTGCACATTCTTCCTGGATTTGGATTTGGTTGGAATTATAATGTAACTTATTTTAAGTACAAAAAAATCGCATTATCAAAATCTGATTTCAAAACTCATTTCTATTAAATTTTGAGAAACGCAGGAAAATTGCGGGGAATCCGCTTGTTCTGTTTCGTTCCAACCTCTGACATGAGTGACAAGTCGCCGTCTGTTTTCATATTGTTAAGAATTGTTTTCACGGATAACTTTAAAATTTAACGTTTTTACACTGAAAAAAATGGTTTAGACTTTTTATCTAAAGTGAAGTAGTTGACTTAAATTTAGATAGTTTTACCAAAGAAATAGCTGATTTCTCTAATCTTCGTAGCTGAAAATACTATTAAATTCGTTCATTTAACCACGCAAGATTAGAAGAAAAAGTTTAGACAATTCTTCCACAAAAGTTGTTGATTGTACTATTCAAATATAAAATTTATCTACAAACAATCGTTCTTTTTTCTTCAACACAATTTAGCTATCCCACATTTAACAATTTATAGATAATGAATAGCTGTCTTTACAAATGAATTAATTGAATTTGCAAATATAGTAGATGTTTCAACTAATGACGAATAGAAAAATTATCCATATCTTCGTAACTGTTTCAACTACATAGAATCATAAGCTGAAAATCAACGCGAACTTTAGATGAATTCGACTATTTCTTTAGATAACCATTCTAATTTTTTTTCTCTGTGTAGTGAGTTTCATTAATTCAAATCCCTTAACAACATCTTAGATTTGAATAATGCAGCTGCACTTTAGTTCACAGTAATGCTATTGACAAGGAGGAGCATGGACTGAGGGTAAGTATAACAAAGACTGAGTTCTTATGCTGCCAATTCTCAGACCCAAATGCACCGATACCAGAAATGTACGTCAAAGGAGAGCAGCTTAAGTCTTGTACAAAGTTCAAGTACCTTGGCTCGATGGTGAACAGCGGAGCTACATGCGATGATGACATCAAACATCGCACAAAGGTTGGGTGGATGAGGTGGCGAGAAAACTCTGGAGTTTTCTGCGATAAGAAAATGCCACTGAAGCTAAAGGGCAAGTTGTACAAAACGGTTGTACGTCCCGCACTCATGTATGGATCAGAATGCTGGACCATGTATGAAGGTTACGCGAAAGAAATGACAGCGACTGAAATGAAAATGTTACGCATGTCAGTTGGTGTAACCAAAAGGGACCACATCAAGAGTAGCTACATCCGAGGCAGCTTGTCCATAGACCAACCAATCACCGAAAAGCTCGAAGACCGACGAATGGATTGGTATTGCCATGTTCAAAGGCGTCCGCCTGAGAACCCCGCAAAGAGAGCGATATCAATGGAAGTTCCATTTGATGGACCCAAGGCCAGAGGCAGACCGAAGAACAACTGGATGTGTCAAATGAAAAAGCAACAACAACGCATTGGTCTCGGCGATGACACGATCCAAGATAGAGCTGCCTGTAGAAATATGCTGAGAAATTATCGCCAAAACGGGCGATGTGCCTACACCGCAGGTCGAGCAACGCGGAACCATGGAGCGGTATAAAGAACGAGGCAAGGAAGAAGAAGAATGCTATTGACAATCAATCAGATCGACCACATTTTTTTAAATTTAGTGAATATAAGGCAAATCTGCACGGCACATTTTCTTGGGAGACAAAAATAAAAAAATTTCGCTCGGGGAACATAGTACTTAGCTTTAATGCAAATTAGGGTTTGAATCTACAATAATTGTCAGTGCTTCTCAAACTTCTGATTTTGTTATTTTTTTGCGACGCCTATGAACATGTCACACATACATATTCGTGGGTCGCGTAAAAATGCTTCAACGTTTTAAGCATATGTCTGGTCCAGTATATAGGTCTATGATCATAACTTACACCTATCCGTTGCAGTTTACGTGTGCGTATGCTTCACTTTTCATCTCTAGCGAATTTTGCACTTATCTAGACAATTTTGTATGAAAACCATGGAACTTTCAAAAACCTTCCAGAAATGCGTTTTTTGCACTTAAGCGGTTTGCAGCTATGCGTTCTTGACTGTATATGTTTTAGTTGCACCCTTCTTGTAGCGATAGTTGTGAAACTTATACATACTTATAGTAAACAAAAGTTTCACGACACACGTTTTGTAATTCGTGAATGGAAATGTGTCTTTGAAGAGTGCAGAGCAGTAATCAATGCAGTTGTTGCCCATATAAATCACGACTCTTACTCTGTTGTTGCTATTTTTAAATCGTTGCGATTGGGAACGTAATGGAAAACTGGACAAAAAAGCGCAGGTGGAATTTAGTCAAAGTTCCCGTGTTTCAAACGCACTCTCAAAGATATTTTTATTTTGTTAGTTACTCTTCAATAAATTAAAGGAATCTGGAATGTATACACCAATGTCACTTGTAGATGTTAAAAAATTCCATAAGTGAGTCAATTAAAAAAAAAAACATATGTACTTGTTGTCAAGTGTGATGAGTCATGTCATTGGGCAATTTATCTATCGTTATTGTCGGCAAATGAAAGGCATGTGATTGTAAAAAATGGTTAATGATGTTCCCCAGAAACGGCTTTCATTGAAGCAATAGCAGGAGAATGCAAGATAGTAAAATAAAGTTGCATTGGTCTGCAAACTTCATTACTTAACCCGAACTGCTTTTCACCGGAGTACTTTTAACTACGAAAATTAGCATTGGCCTGGTTTCAGAAAATACTTTTTCCCAATTACCGCCAGGAAATCGACTAACATTTCAGATACTAATTTGCGATACGGTGGTCTAACATCCCCTTAAACCAGTGGTTCCTAACCTGCAGATGTCGGCGGACCAGTTGCTGGCCACTTAAAGTAAGGTTATTGAAAATTTCACACGCAAAGCCGAATCTTTTACGTAAGACCAGCGTTGTCTGACACCAAAACACATAGCATAGCATCGCTCAGCATAGCAAAGCACAGCGCTGCTGTGTGTATACGAGCCCTTACTCATTTAGTATGGGTAGTGAACAAGGCACACTGTGCGAAATAATTGAGAGAATCAACTCAATTATACTCACAATCGGTTCTTAGATGGAACAGCCATCCATCGTTAAAAAAACATCGACCGTCGATGGTAAAAAAAAAAACATCGAACCTGTGCCATCAGTGGCAAAACATCGTCAATGCAACAATTTATTCAGCTTAAGTCTATCAAATACTGCTAATATCGACCTGGACCCATCTGAAATAGGATCTTACCTCGCCGTCATTTCAATTTACCCATATGGCTTTAGTCGGGGTGAATTTATACAAATTTTTATAGACCCCGGTTGACACCCCACACCACTTATCAAAGTCAACATATTCAGGACTCGAAGGATATGCAATAGTCGAATGCATACTGCGAACTGAAGAATACTTCGTCCACCAAAATCTGTATAGGGATCATTCCAAAGTGCACCTCTTTAAACAAACCTAGTTAAATTTGCATTAGGTACTGATAAAATGGCAGATTCCATTTTCAATTCGCCGAAATCTATCCTCATTGTTTCCAAATATAATTTAACCATTTGTATCAGTCTACTCGGTCATATTCATGATCACGTTTTACACCGGTGACTGTTGTAAACCAGGGATACTGCTGGATTACCTTATTGCATTCCATAATAATAGATCCCTCTAAATGTATAGTGGAAAACAAAACAACAGCACAAGAGTGATTTCAGTGCGTTCTGCATATGTATATGTAATTGAACTTCATTCTTATTATGTAGAAACAATTTATTTCATTGTTATCCACAATGTACCCTTATAAATCCGTCGCACACGTGATAATCCTTTTCAATTCACCTCATAACTATGACACGTGGAGAAATATACAGATTTTATGCGATACGTATTCTATTCGACTCTACACTGATTGTCAATGATTTCTATGAATTCTTTTGCTCACGTGTATCGTAGAGTGATAGATGGGGCATAAAGGTGTTTGGTATAGAAATTAAGCAACATATTTATTCAATAAATTTATTTAGATCGTAATGCAATTAAGCACATAGTGGGTTAATTATGTGGAAAACTATTTAAAAATTAGTTAGATACTCGGGTCTATTTTAATTGAGATTCTATAATTGCAATACTCAATACTCGTATGCACCTACTGTATACACATACACACATACACTGCGCGACAAATGCTTAGGTTCACACATATTTCCTTCCAGGAAACGGTAAAAAAAAGTTTACCGGTTCAAGAAATGGTTTTTTCGAAACTATTGAATATCACAAATAAAATGGATGGACTGAGGCCCTACAGGACATTCTCCTTAAATTACAGTAATTGATTTCATTCAAAGAGTCTTTTTCCACTGCGACAATTGCTTAGGTTCAGGGACGATTTTACCGTTATACTTAATGTTTTCGCTGAAAAATATTTCAGGAAAGTGTCAAGCAGGAGAAATACAAAAAAAAAACAAGAGAATTTTTTGTTATTTAATAGTGTGTTTTCCGCCATTTTTATTTATAATTTTATAAAGCCTTCAAGGTAGGGAAGTAAAGAATGCAGCACGGATAGCGACCGAGCTGTCTTAATTCCATGAATTAACTCTTCTTTAGAGTCGTATTGTTTACCACTACTGTAAACCTCCCGAACAAGCCACCCCCAAATGTTTTCTAATGTGTTAATGTCAGGGGAGTTGGGCACCCGGTCTAACAAAGTCACATTTTCCTCCAAAATAAACGATTTAACTACCCTGGCTGTATGAATTGGGACAAGATCATTTTGCAATATCCAAGGGTCGCCTTCGTCCATGACATTTATCTTAGGGATATCCTCTTCTAAGAGCGGTTTATAAGATGAACTCGTTTGGCGACCTCGTAGGATGACCAAGACGATAGTTCCATGATATGATATGGCTCCCCATACCATAACGGAACCTATTCGGGAGTGATGGCGTGACAGGTACATAGGTTCCTACCTAATATCATGATAATAGTAAGAGAACCCATCTGGACCGTCCACACAAAACCGTTTTTCATCCGTAAATATTACCTCTCCATTGCGATGTCCAGTTCATGAATCTTGAGGCGAATTCCAGGCGCTGTAGGCGATGCTGCGGGGTTAAGGCTGGTTTTTTCTTTAACCATAAACGTTTCAAACAAGAAGAAGATCTAAGAACTCGTTGGATGGTCCTCGCAATTGTTGATAACCCCAAATTCTCCCCATGCTTACGCTCAGTAAGGGACGAATTCGAGGCTTATCTTAAGAGACGTCTTGTCGCCGTAATGCACCGGAAATCGCTTTTTTTCTGCCTCCTGCGTATCGTCGGCCATAATTTTCACTATCTCGTATAAAATTACTTGCAACGTTCGAGCTCCGCTGAATCCTTATTGCCATTTGTCCGTTTGAATATCCTTCTTGCTTTAGTATGGAAATTGTCGCCTTTTCCTCGGCAGAGAGTTGCTTTCCTTTTGACATTATCCACTATACGACTCACAGAGTATAACGCGAAAAAAATGTGTACAGAAACACTTCTCACCAGGACGAGATAACTCTTTAAAGTAAGTGAACCTATGCAATTGTCGCAGTGGAAATTGCGATTTTCATTTTAAAAAATTCCGTTAGCTATGCGAGTTGCTTGATAGAGTTGCAATATTTATTAAAATAACCGTTAATTGAGAGAGCATTATTTCTGATCAGAGTACATAGAAATTATATAATTTTAAAGGAAAATATCCATGAACCTAAGCATTTGTCGCGCAGTGTGTGTATTTGAGTTAATGGCGAAAAATGCTAAGCTCAGCAACCAACTGTTAGATAATTAGCACAAAATATAGCACCCCCTTTTTTTAAGGTTGCGGACCCCAATCGGTTGGGACTTTTAATGCCATAATCTGGGAACCACCCCAACCATAATAAAAAAAATTTCCGATGTAGGAATTTTGTCAACCAAATATGCCATTTTTCTTAGACTATTGCTTAATGAAAGTATTATTTTGAGTTCAAATTATTACTTCGAATTTTATGCCAATATTGTCCGATTCGGCTGGACACTATTCGACATCGATTGAAAAAATCACTCCGATTTTTTTGCTGTGTACCATATTGAAAATCAAATGTCAGGGTTGTGTGCATCCACGTTCAGGCTTGTGTAATATTAGTATAGTGCAATCAGCTCTAGACCCAAACATCCAAAAACGACGAAAGAAAACTTTTAATGCCAAAATGTTGCATGCACTCCCACTGTATGCTGTAAAACGTTACAATTGTTTGTGCGTGACCTTAAGGGCCGTACACATACAGTGCGACGGGCTACGCGACGCGATGCGATGTGTGCACACATGCGATGTCGGGCCGGGCGATGCGATTTGGCGCGAGACGATGCAATTTGTTTCCATGGCATGAAAACCTGAGCTTTCAATGGGATTCTATTCCGGCGCTGGCTCGTACGGTTTGCCGCTGTTTGGTGCTGATATGGGTATGATTTCAGAACGGCTTCGTGACATGGCGCTACGAGTGTAGTAACATCGGTATTTTCTATATAAATACCTTTGTGTCGATATGTTTATGTAGTGTTGTAGATAATTGTGGGTATTACTGAATGGATTGTCGTAGGTAATGATGAATGGGTGAAAGAGGTAAGTAACCTTTGTGGCATTTTGCAGTGTTAGCTTACGTGTTTCAAAACAATATTCTGGCGGCATTTGAATTTGGAATTAATTGTTGCTAACATATATATCTCTTCATTACCGTAACTCCTAGTGGAGCATGGTGCGTTGATGACTACCGTGTGTAGTCATCAACGTTACAAAGACAACTGAATTCGGAGTGTGATATGGTTGTCAGCCATACCACTTCCTAGTCGCATTGTTAGTTTATTATTCTACGATAAGAATATTTCTTATCATCTTCTTTTGAATAATAAACTTGCGACGAGTCGTGCCGAGTTTGGAAACTCGTTTCTCTATGAGTGTCTATTTCACAGAGTGGCGACCGAACGATCACGGCCACAGAGCACGACATATATATGAATTGGCGAAATAGGTAATTTATGGAAACATGCAGTGAAACTAAGTTTGTAGCGAGCGCGCACTCTTTTGAGGCTGCCGGCATCAGAATGGCATCCCTGTTTTCTCGTGGAAATACGCGTCGGATCGGCGTAGCAGAAATACTGGATCGCTGATTCCAAATATGAGATCAAAAACAAGAAAAAATGTTGGGGTTGCCCGCCCTGGAATGGTAACACAGTTTTCTCGGATAAATTCTCGCCCAATCAAAAGCACAAAATTTTTTTTTGGGGGATGTCCGCCCTAGAATGGTACCCCTCTTTTCTCGGGGAAATACTCTGTTGTAATGTACGAGTACTGTATGTTCCCTCAACTGACCTATCCGCCGCTACCTTCATTGCAAATACATACATGCACTGTCCGAAGTTTTCATATACGTATGCGTACGCTACAAACCGGTTTGTGTTGCACTATGCATATTTCCACGAATGTTACTTAATTGACTCATTCATATATATGTATAACAACAATTCTTGTCAAATTCGAATGCCGCCTTTTGGGCGTACGCGTACGCTACGAACTGGGTTGGACAGCACTGTAAATTTCCACAAAGGCTATTTAGTAAACGAATCCATTATTACATTACCAACCAACGACTATCCATTCATTAAATATCTACAAATCTATAACACTATACATGAACATACATACATACACACTAAAAAAATTTGGTATAAATTTTATAAATTTTCTTATCTATATAGGTCCATAGGAAAATTTGTATTAAATTTATAAGTTTCAATCTTATAAATTATATTTATTCTATAAACGATAAAATTAATAGGAGTTATAGTGTAAATCCAACAATACCAATGGTTTATTTTTTATAGGAAATCATTTAGAAGTGTTTTATATGAATTTGGTATAAAAATTATAAAGAATCGATAGATCCTGGTTATAGGACAGATTATACAAATTATAAGAGAACAGGTATAAATCGAAGAATACTAACTATTTTACCCCATGATTCTCAGCCTATCATGTCATAGTCAGTACAAGTATGAAACCTAGTTGATTTTTCACTTGATTGCAAAATAAAAAATAAAAAAAAATTCGCGAGCGCGCAGAGCGCGAACGCTGGGTTGGTGAGCGTAGCGAGCAGGGGGCGAAGCCCCCTAGCAACTCATAAATCTTATATCTCAAATGACCTCTTCTATATTTTATTAACCTCTTCATGCTCTAAATTGCATAATAAATTACCTACCTACAGTGGGATTCGATCCCGAGATCCTATGATTTGGAGACCAACGCCCTACCTACTAGACCAACCAGACTATGAGTGATGAAGTTTGTAATTTATACCATACATTGAACGAAAGCACGCAAAAAATTTTATCGTAGAAAAGAATAAAATGAATATGAACTTAGTATAGATGAGCCTTTCTAAACCATTTTGTATAAAATTTATCTGAGTTTTGGTATAAAACGCAACGAAAAGAAAAGTTCATAAGAACTTCGATAAAATTTATACCATTTTTGGTATACACTGAATTTATACTTTCAACGTTATAAAAATGTATTCTAAAATTGGCATATATAACTTTATATTAAAAATGGTATAAATAATTTTATCTTTTATCCCAAAATTTGTTACCGTGTACATATAAAAATTATCAATGGTAATGGAAGCCGATCTGAACAAAAATCATAAGAGGCATGATTTTTCATATCTCCCTATCAGCATCAAACAGCGCCAAACAACACGAAGCCAACCTCTCTATTTATATGGACATACGTACAATACACCATGCCACTACGAAGCCGATCCAAACACAAATCATATCCCCCATGTCGATGGTAGACGATTTCATCGGCAGCAATGCGCATTTCAGCTGCTGAAAAAGCACGCTTTTTCGTCATGCAAAAGTTCCTCATCGCACAATACGACGTCGCATCGTAAGCAGTCTGAATGGTACAAGCAGGTTCGTGGTGGCTCCCATTTAAATGCTATGAAATGGTTTTTCTTGCAATGGGAAGCTTTCCGCTTCTTATCGCATCGCATCGCCCGCAATGTGAACGGGATGTAAGGAGGAGGCGGTGACAAAGAGGGAAATAAATAAACTACATCTATTTCCTTTGCAATGACATATACAGGGTGTCCCGCATTGGGTGGTCAATACTGTAAGCGCAACTTGTTTCAGCAGGAAAATTATACCAATACAATCGGATTTTTTTTTACCGTTACCTTGTTATCGCTTTTTTTGTGAAAGTCATCGAAAATCGTGACTTGTCACGCAAAATCGTAATTTGCAGCACTCTTGATGACTTAATCCAAGATTTGATTTCAGTTTCAGAAACTATATAAAATTTCACAAAAACTGAAGTTTTTCCTGTTGCCAAAATTATCGGCACTTTCAAGATACAGTTACTCAAACTTAATAGAAATTTTAAAATAGATTTTTCATCGAAAATTCAAACAGTAATTTCATAACGGTGCTTTATACGTACAACTCTGCAAAGTTGATAAAAGTTGCTTCAACATGTTGGCTTTGCAACGGTATATCACTTTTCATATTTACATTACGGGATTTTGGAATTACACATATTGAATGTAAAAAAACGATGTAATTATTTTATTATCGGATAACTTAAACTGAAATTTTATTCATTTATTTTTTATATTTTACTATCTCAATTTTGAAAATTTGTTAAATAAAAATGGAAATAAAGTTTTAAAAATGAGAAAGAACCAATAAACTAAAAATATTAACTAATGAATGATTAAATGGGTCTTTTTGATGAATTGGAATAATGCTGCTGGAATTGGCCTCCTCCATTTTGTATGCAAACTCGACACCTTCGGCGCATGGAAGAAACGTCCTGAAGGATTTCAGGAGGGGTTTCCTTAATGTTATCACAAGCATCATTAATTCGCTGCAGCAGCTGTTCCCGGGAGGTAATCGGCTCGGAATAGACATTGCTTTTTAAGTTACCCCATAAATAAAAATCTGGGGGAGTAAGGTCGGGACTTCTCGCAGGCCACGCAACTGTCCCAAATCTGCCAATCCACTTTCCGGGAAATTTGTTTTCCAAATATTCTTTGATAGGTCTCGCATTATGAGCGGGCACCCGTCTATCTGCCATAAATAGCAAATATTAAATTTTAACTGTTATAAGTACCGTTGCATTTGCCAAACAATGTACCAAATTTCAAATATCTTACAGTTCTGGTCAAAATAATTTAGCGAGATTCTATCCCGAATTATAATTGCCTTTGTATGTCTTTTTTCGAGTCAAGGGAAAATTGTTAACGATTCCACTGAAGCCTTGAATTTTACCATTCAATGCGTGTTTCCCTAAAATTCTGCAATGTAAGTATAAAAAGTGATATACCGTTGGAAAGCCAACATGTTCAAGCAACTTTTATCAACTTTGCAGAGTTGTACGTATAAAGCACCGTTATGAAATTACTGTTTGAATTTTCGATGAAAAATCGTTTTTAAAATTTCTGTTAAGTTTGAGTAACTGTATCTTGAAAGTGCCGATAATGTTGCCAACAGGAAAAACTTCAGTTTTTGTGAAATTTTTTGTAGTCTCTGAAACTGAAATCAAATCTTGGATTAAGTCATCAGGAGTGCTGCAAATTACGATTTTGCGTGACAAGTCACGATTTTCGATGACTTTCACAAAAAGAGCGATAGCAAGGTAACGGTAAAAAAAAATTCCGATTGTATTGGTAATTTTCTTGCTGAAACAAGTTGCGCTATCAACCCTTACAGTATTGACCACCCAATGCGGGACACCCTGTATAATACTCTAGACATTTTCTTGGAAAATTATACCCGACACCCAAAAGTATTATGTGGAATTTTAAATTTCAAAGGCTGAGAGCCTAGGGCAACCCCTTTATACTCTCACCAAAAATTACTTCGATCTGATGAAAACAATGGGTACCTCTCATACAAAATAAACCCGAAATCTGCCAAATCGCAATTTTCTGCTCTTCAGAAGTTATGTAGTTACTAAGCCAAATTTTATTTGCCTGTCGTAATTTAGAGAGAGGTCATCGGACTGATAGTTTTTTTAAGATATTTGCGAAAAAAAAACAAAATTTCCCCTGTTCGCAACCCCTCCCCACTTAACGTGACGCTCAAATTAGTGTAATTTTTTAGCGCGTATAGAGGGAAGGGAGGGTGTGCAGCTATATGGCATCAAAACTTCTCCTTTTTTGGCCCTTTTTCGGCTTAACTTCACTATAGATAGTCAGATTAAAGTGTCATTTCGTTATTTTTATAAATAATTTAATGCACATTACACTTAAATAAATAAAAATAAATAACAGGCGCGACAGTCCAACATTGGACTAAGGCCGCAGATGTGTTTGGTGACGTCCAATAACCAAGATCTTAACTGTTTTTTTTTAAGTGTTATTGAATGAAAAAATCAATCAATATTGTTATTTTGCCGGAATCGCTGCTTTTCTTCGATTTGGGTGTTGTTTCGCCTCGAAACAACGGAATTAGCTTTCGAGGCGAAACAACACCCAAATCGAATGCTTTGTTTTTGTTGAAGTGTTGACATCAACAGCACGCTCAGCTCATTTAACATCTGTGTGAGATCATAGTCCGTCACATGGGTCGTAAGTTCGAAAAACACCATTAACTGAATTGGTTCACGGTGGGACTCGAATCCATGACCCTGTGCACCGAAGGTGTGCGCACTTACCACACCACTAACCACACTACCAGACACATTATACTTGATCACGTTTAATAAAACAAAACGCATTTTTTGTGTTTACGAAAACAAACTCCTGGAGACACGTGCGATAGCCTATCAGGAAACTTATTCAAAATTATACTCATCAAAATCGATATAACACATTTGTATACAGTGATTACTTATATGTACTTATGACACTTTCGCCTCACGTTTAGTGTCTGTCGACTGGCATGACATTATGTCGTAGTCGTTTTGCAAAAGAAGCCCTTTTTTCAAATGTGGATGCAGTACACTGCATGCATACTTGTGAAGAGTACAATATTTAAACACGTGATTTGCAATTTTGTTAAGGTATCAATAAAAGAGTGCGCAGTCGCAAATTTGTCAGATTTGCCATTTAAATAAATAAATTTTCATTCTTGTGCAAACACTCTTTGAGTGACCTAACATACGGAAGAATCTAATTTACTGTTACTAGTCGGTGACGGTTTTAATAATAATCATGGTGAGTTATCAAAGTTTGTGTTCGTTCATTAATAGAAAAAAAAACGAAACAATTTTACGCACTACTATTTTTAGTGCTTAAAATGTGTGAAATGTGATATTTAAGGACATTCGTGACACGAGTGTATAGTTTTGGTTCTTCTTAACATTATATCTGCTCCCTAAATATGTTTGCATATGCCCCTTAGATTCTCGAAAATTGTTGAATTCAAGATTTTATTGAATTTTTTTTGTGAGTGTATTTCTGATATTGTGCAAAGAAAAAAGAGTTAAATGGACATTTAAGTGGCTGGCCGGGCTGTTCTGCTTTCCTCATCACCATAGACTATACACCATTCTGCATTGATTGGTATCAGCTTCATCACAGCGCCATCTAAAGCAAGCTTGTTTGTTTTTCCTTACATGGCAAGATTTAGCATTTTACGCATGATTTTATACATTTGCACCAAAAGACGATATGTCTCGGCGTAGGCATCGCTCGTTGACAAAGCGCATTCATGCATTATTGTCGTAGATACGAGATACCAGTAGACCGTCGACGTGCCTTAGCGGAGACTTCCTTATAGGCACAGATGCATCACAGGCTATTGCTATTTGTTCTGCGGTTTGTGAGCTTTTTTTTTGCCCATCCTTCAATGGAACTTGGCCTGAAGCTAGACAGCGTTATCGAATCGCATAACGGGCACACCTCTTGTCATCGAAGCGAAAAGACATCGAGAAGTGTCCACTCCAGTGTTGCCAACTAAAAATTGAACGGCATTTTTTTTTTCTAAAACGGATAAAAATCCGGCTGATTGGGTTTTCAGATACAAAAACGGCGAAAACCAACCAAAACATTGTGAAAAGTAAGAAGTAAAATAAAAAAACTGATATAGATTTGATTCTTATTTGGAGTTCCACCCGTAAATCACGGCCTGTGCTTTATGCAGCGCCCGCTCTAACACATACGCCGCCCCGGGCAAGAGGATAAATTGCCGCCCCTAAGGTACTATTCAAGACAAATTAAAGGTAGATTGTACATATAAGGAAGATGTTGCTGTAAAGCTTCTGTAATACTTGCTCTTAATATGAAGCTGAAAAAGTACTCCATTAATACTTTTCTATTGTGTTTATTGGATCGCATAACACGCAGGGGTAATCCTGTTAGCCAATATGTAATCAATCAATCACAAATGAACACACTCATGCAATATTCTCCTATAGCAGATAATCGGTTGTGTTGTTTCATTCTAATAGTACAACATTACATTTTCATCCGATAAATTGTTTATCGTAATTTTGTAGGAGTAAGGGTTTCGTAATTTTTGGAACACTTCAAAGTGATGAAGTACTTTGGAATGCCAAAATGGAAACCAACCATCATCAATGGAATTGTTTGAAGTCTTGACTCATTGTTAATTTCTGAAGCCGCTAAGAAAATTTCTACACAAAAACTGGGTACATTTAATTGATAAATATGATTGTCAGTTTTTTTATAGCCACTACTGGTAAAACCACATGAGAGAAGATTAATTGCAGAACAGATCGTATAAAAATTTGTTAAATATTTCTATAAAAGCAACTGCAACTGGTTAAGGCATAGGACGAGCGATACTGCTTTTTTCATAAAATATCAGTGTCATTTTATATGCCTCCTATAGATGGCATTAATACTTATTCTTTTCATATTGGTTATCGGAGGTAATGCAGGAGGCACGAAAGTAATGATGATATAAGATGTAAAATACACGGTTCTGGAAAAACGGCGGCAAACGTCATTTTTCTGTTTTTATATCATGCAATCTGCTTGTATTATAGAACAATAATTGTTAGTTGGGTTGGAGCATTTTTAGAAAGACAACACAAAAATTGATGGTCACAGTACGACTCGAACCAACGCCCTAGTAATTCAGAAAATATAATCTTGATCCACTGAAAAGATCCAGAACATATGCACTAGAAACCTGTTCCCCTTCCGTTCAGACTCCTAAGCGAAATTCGCAACAGTTCAGCAAGGCTTGATAGAGAGTTTATTCGGAGTTCCAAAATTAGAGGTTAGTATTGAATTCACCGAGCGACATATTTTTCACCACCGTCAAAAATTATGCAGAGGGCACACGGAAACGTGGAGGCTTTCACAGCGACGTAAGACATTTAAAATTAATTCGAAATTATTTTTTTCACTAAAACACTCAACACATTTTAGAAAACACTGCTTCGGAAAATTTTGTGCCAAAGAAAGGTGCTCGTTTTCATTACGAATCTTTTGGAGTAGTTTTCGATCTGACCAAAAACAACAAAGTTGTAAAAGTTACCCCGCCAAAGAAAAATTCATCTGCCACAAAAAGAATACATATCCCTCCAATCTGCCGCTCATATGTAATTTTTTTTTTAGGTGTAAATGCTGGATGTAATTTGGTTTTAGGTGTAAATCCTGGAGAAGTTTAAATGTACAGGACCACTTCCTAGAGTAATTTGGTGGCAGCTGTCAAAGTGGCATTGAATACAATGTTAAAGCTCCCACCAAATTACTTTTAGAAGTAGTCCTGTACATTTAAACTTCTCCAGGATTTACACCTAAAACCAAATTACATCCAGCATTTACACCTAAAACAAAATTACATATGAGCGGCGGATTGGATGTATTCTTTTTGTGGCAGATGAATTTTTCTTTGGCGGGGTAACTTTTACAACTTTGTTGTTTTTGGTCAGATATCATATATTTTTGCATACTTAAATACCCAACAAAAAGCCGCCCCCAAAATTTGGCGCCCCGGGCGACCGCCCGGGTTACCCCCCCCCCCTTAGAACGGGCGCTGGCTTTATGCATAGCATACATGATTTCTTAGTCTCATTGTACTTTCTTAATTATAGTCTAAATGCTTAACTAGTCGTATAAAAATAAATAAATAACTTGTACGACAGTCTTACATTTTAGGCAAGGCCGCAAGTGAGTTGTTGACATCCAACTTTCAAGATCTTAACGGCTTTTATGTTGAGGTGTTGAGATCAACAGCGCACTCAGCATAGGTATGTATCATCCCCATAAATGAGTACTCGTTTGCCATCTGAATGAGATCATAGTCTGTCACATGGGTCCTGAGTTCGAAAATTACGAGGTTTTTTGTCGAAAAATTCGCTCACGGTAGGATGTGAACTGATGCTCGAGTGCTCCGAAGGTGAACGCACCAACCAGACTACCATTTCTCGTATTTATTTCTTACAATTTGTTGCTACAAACTCAGCAAGATGACATACCTTTACGAAATTTTTTAGGTTCTATTAATCTCTAATCCTAATGGCGCCTTAAAAAGAAGAAAGATTCGTATAATCCAATAGCTATGGTAACTCCTATAGAAATTTGGGACGATCTACTTACTGCACTATAAAAAATTATGAATAGACTAACTACTTTGACGTTTATTTGCATTTAAACCGAAGGAAATTATGCCTATGCTTATTTAACGAAATTTTTAATCTAAGTTTTTGTATCAAGTTATCTTGATGCAAAAACCGGTAATTAAATGATTCAACCCATATTTTACCGTTCCGCTAAAACTAGGAGCTTATATTCGACAATGTCGTCAGCGAAAGTCAACCTGTACCACTCTCTAATCACCATCATGGTCCGCTTCTTCTTACTATACGAATATGCCTCATTACAAACTTTCGCCCAATTTGACGCCTAATTTAACGACAGACTTGATGTTTTCACCAACCTGTTCCGATCGATTACTTTGACATAATTCAGATGTGTCCCGCTAAACGTTAGGTATATCAACCATCTCCATTGCGTGTTCCCCAGGTCTTTCATCCGACTGCTGCCCTTCCAGCAAACACTTCACTTATGAGTGAGTCATGTCCGTCGTTGACTATTGTGAAGCCACCTCTTCAAATCTTCCTTTCTCGCGTGGAGAAATATATCTGTGCTGAGCTTGGCCACAGACACAACTGGCTCAGCTGCATTAAACTTACGGCGAATAAGATTCCTGATCGCATCGTTGCTCCTTTTAAAATTGTATACTATTCTCAGTGGCGAAATATTGTTTAACTATAATGTTTACCGCAGTCATCGTAACTTCAGTTTGTCTATAATAAAAAAGATGGCGATGTGGTTCTTGTGACTGTTAAACATTGTCTCTCCCATTCGGCCTGTGCTAACTTCTTGCCACATCCTGTTGAATGTGTACTTACAGCAGCTAAGGCCCCCTTACTCAAAAATGCTGAGTTGCATGCGCATACGTTCCCTGTAACTCTCCTCTAAAAGTATATGAAACTTTCTTTTTGGAATTTTCCTCTTTCGTTACGTCGTATTTCCCCCTGTCTCACATTATAATTTGTGGTGACTTTAACTTCTCAAATATTGAAATGTCTCTTGCGGCCAATCAAGTGAAGTTATTTTGGTTGTATACATGTACGATCATTAAAGTCCTCCTCTAGTTCGCCCCTCAATTTAGAGTTTGATGACTCTACAGCCAACACTCCAGCAGAAGCCTGTGAATTGACTGCTATTTTTTTTTGCATCTATACCTTTACTCCCGCTACTTCTTCGCTTTCCAACATGCTATTTTAGATACTTTGTAGGCAGATAGGGGCTCTGGTCCTGACGAATTACCAAACTTCTTTGCTAAATCATTGTCCTCCTCTTTAACTATTCCCTTGGCCTTTATTTTCAATTTAAGCTTGAATAGTGGTATTTTCATGGAAAGCGGCAAATATCCTTCATATTCCCAAATCGCCTAACACGTCCTCTGTATCAAACTATCGTCCCATATCTCTTTTGTCCTGTTTCCCTAAAATTCTATAGCGTATCGTCCATAATAATCTGTATCCTGCATTTTCTGCGCTTTTCGCTGAGCAGCAACATGGCTTCGTAAAAGGTCGTTCGGCTTGTACCAATCTTAAAAGTTTTAACAACACCGTGGCTCGTGCCTTGGACAACCAGTGTCAAGTTGATGTCGTATACACCGACTTTTCGAAGGCATTTGACAAGGTGGACCATGGTATTTAATTTGCCAAACTTCATGGTTTTGGTGTTAGCGAATCACTTCTAACGTGGTTTTCGTCATACCTGTATAACCGTGAGTGCCGTGTTGTATAAAGCAGTTCTTATTTTTCACCCTTTTGTCCTTCGTCCGGGGCTCCCCAGGGTTCAATCTTAGGTCCACTTCTATTTAACATTTTTGTTAATGAGTTACCTAGTCAAGTTTCTTCTTCCTGCCTGCTATATGCCGATGATTTGAAATTTTACAGAACTATCAAGTATCAAGTCTGTTGATGACTGTCTTATCCTTCCTTCCTGTGGCTTTAAAAAATAGGTTTAAATTTCTTAACAGCTCTTATCGAGTTAGTACAGCGGAAATTCATTCGTATCCTCTACTTCAAATTCCAAATTCGCTATTGCCCTTATGATGACCGTCTTGAATTCCTTCGTGACCCACGCCTTGAGAGGCGTAGATTGTTTCTGGATGAATGCTTCCTATTTCTATACAATATCTGCAACAGCTCCCTATCGCCTTCTTTACACTACGAAATCACTGTTCGCGTTCCCAATAGAGTAACGAGGCTATCGTCATTATTCGGTTTACCTTTCGCCCGCACTGAGCTATACTATCATTCGTCGCTTCTTCGTTTACCACGAAATTCAAACATCCTTCAACTTGGTCCTTTCGCCTCGTCACTTGTTTCATTCAAAACTGTCTTAAGGAGCGTTATTTTCGAGTGAGTCTCTCGTTTATAATTTCGTTTCATGATACATACTTAAATATTTTGTATGTAATTCTTTTTCTCCTCTTCCCTGGACTTTACTATATATGGATATATGACTCAGAATGGCTACTCCTTAAATTTCCTAACGCTCTATATAGTTTTTTAATACATATGATTTGGTATTTAAAGAAATCAAAATCTTTTTTAAAAAATCGAGTTATATTCACATATTCATTAAAAAATTAAATAACAATTTTTTTCGTTTTTCTTTCAGGTGAGTCCAATTTACACTATCCTTAAAATACAAGTATTTTTGTGAGTATTTTTGCAATCAAATTATTAGTTGTGAAATATAAACGTTAAGTAGCCAATTACATTTTAAGGTACATTTTCCTCGACACGATTGCACGACAGCCACTCGCTCATTCCATATAAAAGCTCATTTTTAAAATGAGAGAAAAACGAGTTTTTATAAATGGAATGAGCGAGTCGCTGTCGTGCGGCCGCGTCGAGGACAACGTACCTTTAGAACGAAGTTAAATGGCAACGTACCAAGTTCCACTGAAGCCAAGGGGGTCAAAACCACTAGGCTTCGGCTTGCATCAAACTTGTTATGTTGTTATCTCCTTGGGTCAATCTGCAAATAGGGGTTTATAAATATATACACTCCGAATCAATAGGATAGTTCCACTTGTAAAATGGCTGTATTTCGTTAAGTGATAACGGTATTTTCTTCAAACTTGGTGAGAATATTTACAGTAGCCTGCCTGTTCTTTGAATAACAGGATGTCTTAAATCCGGAGTCCCGTTAGGATTTTCTTACGAGAATTCTTAAAAACAGTACAAATGGTGAAGTCAATAGGATAGTTCCAGTGGAAATAAAACATCAAATAACGGTAAGAAAGGATAATTTTACTTTGGAAAATGAAGCTGGTAATAAGAAGAACTTTATTTAAGTAATAAGAGCTCAAAAAATTAATCTGGGATAGAATTGTGTATGTTTTAACGGTAAATTAAATTAATTTCGCCCAAAACGCTTCTAAACGTTCGCAGAAGAGCTTCAGTGTTCTTAAACTATTGTCTAACGGTATAGATCTTCGTTGTCATTCATCCCCACACATTTTTGATGGTATTTAGATCTAGGAAGTATGGAGGTCTTTCCCAAACCTTGATTAGTTGGTCTTGAAACAAATCTTTTATCAGACCAGACTCGACACGATTGCACGACAGCCACTCGCTCATTCCATATAAAAGCTCATTTTTAAAATGAGAGAAAAACGAGTTTTTATAAATGGAATGAGCGAGTCGCTGTCGTGCGGCCGCGTCGAGGACAACGTACCTTTAGAACGAAGTTAAATGGCAACGTACCAAGTTCCACTGAAGCCAAGGGGGTCAAAACCACTAGGCTTCGGCTTGCATCAAACTTGTTATGTTGTTATCTCCTTGGGTCAATCTGCAAATAGGGGTTTATAAATATATACACTCCGAATCAATAGGATAGTTCCACTTGTAAAATGGCTGTATTTCGTTAAGTGATAACGGTATTTTCTTCAAACTTGGTGAGAATATTTACAGTAGCCTGCCTGTTCTTTGAATAACAGGATGTCTTAAATCCGGAGTCCCGTTAGGATTTTCTTACGAGAATTCTTAAAAACAGTACAAATGGTGAAGTCAATAGGATAGTTCCAGTGGAAATAAAACATCAAATAACGGTAAGAAAGGATAATTTTACTTTGGAAAATGAAGCTGGTAATAAGAAGAACTTTATTTAAGTAATAAGAGCTCAAAAAATTAATCTGGGATAGAATTGTGTATGTTTTAACGGTAAATTAAATTAATTTCGCCCAAAACGCTTCTAAACGTTCGCAGAAGAGCTTCAGTGTTCTTAAACTATTGTCTAACGGTATAGATCTTCGTTGTCATTCATCCCCACACATTTTTGATGGTATTTAGATCTAGGAAGTATGGAGGTCTTTCCCAAACCTTGATTAGTTGGTCTTGAAACAAATCTTTTATCAGTCTTGCTCCTTGACTGACGCCATTATCTTGTTAAAATCTCAAAGAAGTTGAATGGAAAATGTCGGTAATTTTAAGAACTATATTGCCCAGATTTTTTTTGTAAGCCTGGACGTTGTGAATACCGCTAATTTCCACAATCTCAATAATTCCACACAGAGACATTCTACCCCATACTTCGACATTTCTTACTCTGAGTAATGCGTCTACAAAATGAATTCCTTCTTGCTCAAATCGTGGAAATAATACCTAAATCCATCTCAACCGACGAGATTTAATCTTTTCCATCAGTAAAAATAACGCGTTTGTCCAATCCATCCATCCATCCAGTTTCTCCATTGAGGTTGAATATCTTGGTATGGAACTACTGAGCTTTCTTAAATTAGGGGTACTCAGAGTACCCAGGCTTTTAAAGATATTCTTCCTAATGTATTGCCTAAAACTTCCGACATTTTCCATGCCATTCCTATAAGATTTTAGCAAGATAATGACTCCAATTATGAAGCAAGGCTGATGAAAATTTATTTGAAGACCAACTAATCAAGGTTATGGAAAGACCTTCATACTTCCTAGATCTAAATATCATCAATAAAAGTGTGGAAATGAATGACGAGGAAGATCTATACCGTAAGACGATAGTTTAAGAACACTGAAGCTCTTTGGCGTACGTTTAGAGGAGCTCGGGACGAAATCAACTCAATTTACCGTTAAAACCTATACAATTCTATCCCAGATTATGTTTTCTAGCTCAAATTATTAAAATAAAGTTCTTCTTATTACCAGCTTCATTTTCCAAAGTAAAATTATCCTTTCTTACCGTTCTTTGATGTTTTATTTCCACTGGAACTATCCTATTGACTTCACCATTTGTACTGTTTTTAAGAATTCTCGTAAGAAAATCCTAACGGGACTCCGGATTTGAGACATCCTGTTATTCAAAGAACAGGCAGGCTACTGTAAATATTGTCACCAAGTTTGAAGAAAATACCGTTATCACTTACCGAGATACAGCCATTTTTCAAGTGGAACTATCCTATTGATTGGGAGTGTATCAATTCAATGTTGCGCTTTTATTTTGTTAAAATCTTAGAGAAAGCATGCGTTAGTCCAGAGTGGGCATCAGAAAATAAAAATGGCACCGTTCTCACACTATTGCAGTCCATAGTATGCGTGAAAATTTTATGCAAACGTCAATTTTTTGTTTACAATTGAGAATATAAAATCCGCGCAATATTCATTACTCTCTTAAAATGCCGACGTGATATTTAACCCTTCTGTTGGCATATAGATCCAGACAGACCATTGGTACTATATCTTGATGAAAAATATCGTTCAATAATATTTTCCACCCCTTTCCATATAAATTTCAAAGGAACCGACGGCCACAAATGCGATCAAACGTTCGGCGAAATGTAAACTATGTCTAAAGAATCGAAAAAACGGCGCATCATCGTAAGACACAGTATGTAAACTGTTTCTAGAACCAAAATTAGACCTCTTCAAAAAATAAGATTGATTTCACAGAAGATTCAGCTACACCTTAGGCATAATAGCTCGTAGGCGGCGTCAGAATGGTTAATAATAGCATCGACAATATTTTGACATTTGAATTATTTCGTGGAGTGTAGTGTAATAAATTTGTAAACACATATGGGTTGTGTGATAACATAGCCACTCTGGACTAACGCATGGCATGTGTTGCTATGTTTTCTCTAAGGTTAAAATATACACTCCGCGCCACTCTAAAAGCAACCCATAAAAAAATTATTCAATCTCAATATACTCCAAACCTGGAGCATTTTTTTTTAAATTTTTAGATTTAAGCCTTTTTCATTTTAAACTACACCCATGTTACAATTTTTATTTTTCGAACGATTTCTATAAAGCTGCTTACCAATTTAACACTAATGAAGAGCAGAATTTTTATCAAGAATGCTTACACTTTTGATACACACTTGCGAGCAAAAATACTGAAACAAAACGATTGCGCGTATATTTGTATGAATATTTTGAAAGGTATGCTATTTTTCCTATTGTATGTCATGTTATTATAGTAGTCTGGCTGGTCTAGCGGTTAGTGCGCGCACCTTCAGTGCACAGGGTCATGAGTTCGAATCTCACCGTGTTCCATGGTGTTTTTCGAACTTACGAGCTTGTGACGGACTATGATCTCACTCAGATGTTAAACGAGTATCCATTTGTGGGGATAAATAACACTGCTGAGCGTGATGCTGATCTCATTACCTCAACAAAAAAGCAGATAAGATCTTGGAAATAGGATGTCACTAACACATCCTGCGGCCTTAGTCCAATGTTGGATCGTCGTGCCTGTTATTTATTTATTTTTATGTCATGTTAAAGCCTGATGTTTCAGCTGTATTTTGGTAGTGATTTCAATAGGCGTTTTTTCTTGTACTATGGTGTAGGTTAGTTTAGTGTAACACATGGGGTTACAATAACAACATAACCCAGATAAGCCCAGTAATTTATCGGAGGTACCCATACTCTAACCAAACTTAACCCGGAAGAATTGTTACAGATGTGACAGCCAGGGATTGGCTCTCTCACGAATAAGTTCATTACAACATTAGCTAATACCACAACCATTAGGTAGATGCCTCGAGCGGAAGGGTTTATGGTTGGATAAACCAAGCGCCATACTTATTTGTTTTTTATGTAGGCCATGTTAATTGACTGTTTATTGGTTTATCATAACTTTGAAACTTTGAGTTCATGGTTCGTGTTTTAGATGTGAACAGCTTTTAACCCGAATCGTTTTTTGCGCTTATTTACCCCGACCTGCACCTTTTTGACATTAGCGATTATAACATTTTCATCCCGTTTGCGTCGTCCCTAATGAACCGCGATCCAACTGTAAAGGCAACTGAAGCCACACAGTAAGAGAAAATTTTTGCGTCACTCAAGAGGTTTTCATGAAACCTAAATGAATCAACTAATATAACCACAGTTCAAACAAAATCCATTTTTCCCTGGAATTCCCTATTGATTAGTACAAATCATTCTATGGACTCAACATTAGCGATACCCGATATATACCTACCAATTAACCATAACCTACCCAAACATAACTTATATTTGGAATAAACAAATTCTTTTTCTTTTTATTACAATTCCGTGTTTGTTTACTTATTTAGATCATCGCAAATATGAGTCACGAATGACACATAAATATAGTAACGTGTAACCTTTAAAATAGACATTCCGTTTGAACTTTGCCCTCGTGCGATCTCAATCTGATCACGCATTATTATTGGCGAAAATCCCAAAACCGACTGAAACGAATTAAACCAAATAAAGAGGAAACAACTTGTTACAAATTTGATTTCCTTAACGAAAAAAAAAAAATCGAAAGCATAAATATATAGAGATGGAGGAGCCACGGGACCTCATTTCAACACTCAATATACATGTTCTTCTTCCAAGACGAGAAACATATGGAATATTGCATGCGCTAGTTAATGGGATAATGGATACCATGGATCTATAAAAAAATAGAGCAAACAAAATGTTAACGCCAAAATTACAAAGTTTGTAGTGATGAAGTCTTGAAAGAGTTCTTTCAATATAGGTTCAATATAGAAAGGTTCTAATATGTATTCTTTTTAAGGTCATTAAATTATTAATCTCTAGTCTGATTGGCTAGTAGTTAGCGCACTCTCCTTCGAAGCACAGGGTCGTGGGTTCGAAACACACTTTCGGTGGATTCAGTTCATTATGGTTTTTGGATTCGGGATCCATGCGAAGATGCCCATATATGGGGCTAAGGCTAAATAGATCGGCACAATAAACCTGCGTCAAGATCAATGCATATTTGCAGCCTAGGTTTTCAATGTTGATCTATTTTGTTTTCGATTCTTACATACATGTATGTATGTATAACCGTGATTCGTCTTGAAAATGTTGGATTTAAATAAAATATGAGAGAATACCATAACAATCCTTGAACTAGAAAGAATACACAATTAGGTCTAACATATCCATATATTTCGCCCGCGCTTTCTTTTCAGAACGATTTCAGTTCAATAGTACATGTACAGTACATAACATAATGGCACCCTCAAAATACCAAATCGATAGCATGCTGAACTAAATTGGTTTGATAGAGCAGCACCCAGAAAAAATAGAAATGAGGCCAGGCCACTAAACCAAATCATGCTGCGAGAAGTTGAATATATATACATACAAAACAGCAACAACAAAAATATTCATTCGTCGAAAAGAACTTCTCACGATTATTATAGCAAAAGGAGTGTGTCTGAGTGCATGATGTTGATGATGACGAAAGTAAGTTTACAAATTTTCCGGGATTTAGGTTTATTTTTTTCGCTTCATGTTGAATATTATTCACTCGATAAAAAAAAAATCAATTGAGAGACGTACTCAATTTAAAAACGTGTGAAAGGCCATCGATTGAGTAAAGTTGGTTTATTTTATGCATCGGACAAGAAAAGCAGGAGGTGGTAGAAAGAAACTGCATGGCCCATATCTATAAATACGATTTAATGAGGTGAGATGCAATACATATGTATATGCTAGAGAAGCAAAATGTAGGTCATAACGGATAGAAGAATTTAAAATGGATTAATTGCTATAAAAAATAGTAAATGAGCAAAAGTAGTGGCAGTTAAAAGTGGCTTTCGACTGTAACGGACAATGATCCTGTCCAAGTCGAATGAAATCGGATCAAAATTTCCCAATTTGGTAACATCTGACTATCGTGTCATCAGTCCCTAACGCGATATAGTACAGTAATCGGGTATATTTTACTTAAAAAAATACGTAATGGCTGAAATTTGGTGAAGATGTTAAGCAACGTGCCCCAAGTCTAAATCTGAGTTTTCGTATTTGTGGGAGTGGGGGAAGTTATTGTAATTTGCCTACTTATAGGGGAATTTTGCGTTTTTCCTTAATATCATTCTTACTGTTGTTCCTACAGTCAAGTGATGTGTAGAAGTTTTGTTTCTAATCAAATTGTCGATTCAACGGTACCTAAATCAATATCGTAGGCCAAATAGTTCCGTTATAGTGACCGGTTAAAGGGCAAACTGGCACTAATAATGAGAATATTTTGCTTAAGTGAAACGCGTAATGGCTGAATTTTTTTGGAGATGTTAAGCAACGTGCCCTAAGTCTAAATCTGAGTTTTCGTATTTTTTGCAGTGGGGGAAGTTATAGTAATTTGCCTACTTATGGGCGAATTATGCGTTTTTCCTTAATAGCATTCTTACTGGTATTCCTACAGTAATATGATGTATGGAAGTCTTGTTTCTAATCGAATTGTCTATTTAACGGTACCTAAGTCAATATCGTAGGCCAAATAGTTCCGTTATAATGACCGGTTAAAGGGCAAAATAACACTAATAATGAGAATATTTTGCTTAAGTGAAACATGTAACGACTGAAATTTGGTGGAGATGTTAAGGGATACGTCCTAAAGCTATATCTGGGTTTTCGTATTTATGGGAGGCGATTGTTATAGTAAATTGCCTACTTATAGGTTAAACTTGCGTTTTTGCTTAATATCATTCTTATTGTTGACCCTTAAGTGAAATGGTAGAGGTTTTCTTTCTAATCAAATAATCTATTCACCGGTACCTTAATCAATATCATAGGTCAAGTAAACCCGTTGTAGTTACCAGTCAAGGATCAAAACAGTACAATAAATGGATATTTTCTTTAAAAAAAACGTGATGGCTCAAATTTGATGTATGTTAAGAGGCGAATCTGTTGTCTAAAACTGAGTTTTCGTATTAGTGGGGATGCAGAAAGTTGGGGTAAATTGCCTATTTAAATGCGTATTTAGTGATTGCTAAAAACTTCGGTTTATCAAGTTGTATAAATGTGTGTTCTTGCTGATTGAATTATTATCTCTTAAACGAGACCAAAATCAAGCTAGGCCGATTAGCGCAATTTCAGGGATCGTTCCAAAAAAAATTAATTTCTTCACATAGTCACTGGAGTTTTATTGACGCAACAACAGAAATATATGACTTGACTACCTCAATTTTGGTTTCTTAGATTGATTTTCTTCCTCTCTTCCGGATTCATTATTGCTTGCGCTACAATTGTGACCAGCTTCATATCCTTCTGGGTTCGATGAAAAAGCCCATCGTTATGCAGGAAGTCGTAGTTTTCCGTAAGAGTAGAAAAGTCAGTTATATTGCTACACGCGTTTCCACAACAAACCATTCAAATTAGAGAGCACTTTAATCCTGCTTTCCGACACCCCCATACTTTTCCACAACCAGTTTTACAGGCACACGAAATAACTCTTCTCAAGTAAAAAAGCTAATTTAGCCTATAAGTAGGCAATTTACTATAACTACCCCCTGATATATACGCAACTTCAGATCTTCTTCCTTGCCTCGTTCTTTATACCGCTCCATGGTTCCGCGTTGCTCGACCTGCGGTGTAGGCATATCGCCCGTTTTGGCGATAATTTCTCAGCATATTTCTACAGGCAGCTCTATCTTGGATCGTGTCATCGCCGAGACCAATGCGTTGTTGTTGCTTTTTCATTTGACACATCCAGGTGTTCTTCGGTCTGCCTCTGGCCTTGGGTCCATCAAGTGGAACTTCCATTGATATCGCTCTCTTTGCGGGGTTCTCAGGCGGACGCCTTTGAACATGGCAATACCAATCCATTCGTCGGTCTTCGAGCTTTTCGGTGATTGGTTGGTCTATGGACAAGCTGCCTCGGATGTAGCTACTCTTGATGTGGTCCCTTTTGGTTACACCAACTGACATGCGTAACATTTTCATTTCAGTCGCTGTCATTTCTTTAGCGTAACCTTCATACATGGTCCAGCATTCTGATCCATACATGAGTGCGGGACGTACAACCGTTTTGTACAACTTGCCCTTTAGCTTCAGTGGCATTTTCTTATCGCAGAAAACTCCAGAGTTTTCTCGCCACCTCATCCACCCAACCTTTGTGCGATGTTTGATGTCATCATCGCATGTAGCTCCGCTGTTCACCATCGAGCCAAGGTACTTGAACTTGGTACAAGACTTAAGCTGCTCTCCTTTGACATAGATTTCTGGTATCGGTGCATTTGGGTCTGAGAATTGGCAGCATAAGAACTCAGTCTTTGTTATACTTACCCTCAGTCCATGCTCCTCCAGAATGTCACACCATTTTGTAAGCGCAGCTTGCAAGGCAACGATGTTTGGGCTACTGAGGACTATATCATCAGCAAAAAGAAGAGATATTTCTAGGCCGTCGGAGACACGTGTTAATAAGTAGCACATGATGATGTTGAAGAGCAACGGACTCAATACACTGCCCTGGTGTACTCCGACATTCACCGGAAATTCTTCTGATTCACCGGCTGTGCATCTAACCTTAGTCGTAGCTCCATCATACATGTCTCGTATCATCCTGACGTATGCCTCGGGGACATTAAGTGCTCTCAAGGCCAACCATATCAGATCACGAGGTACTCTATCGAATGCCTTCTCCAAATCGATGAACACAAAGTACAAGTCCTTTCGTGCTGCTCTATACTTTTCCATCGCAATACGAATTCACTGAATCGCATCGACTGTAGATCGACCTTCAACAAAGCCGCATTGATTGTCATTCAACCGCACAATCTTTCTCAATCGGTTGCAGACAACTCGCTCGTAGATCTTTAGTGTATGAGGTGTTAACTTTATAGCCCTATAGTTGTTGAGTTTGCGTGAGTCTCCCTTGTTTTTATAGAAAGGAAGAAGAAAACTTTCCCTGAAAGCATCAGGCATCGGTTGCCCACCTTTGATTTTGTTAAATAGAACTGTGAGCCAACTAAGCCCGACATTTTCCATTTTCAACCAAAATTCCGCGGGGATTTTGTCCGGGCCGACTGCCTTTCCGCGTTTCATCTGATGCATTGCCTCCATCACCTCTTCCTCTGAGATATCTTCAATATTTGTGGTATTCGGCTCAACATCTTGAAAAGCTGCTCGAGGAAATTCTTCATTTAGAAGTTCGTCAAAATACTCTCGCATCCTGCTACAAATTGCCGTATCGTCAATCAGCAACATTCCTTGCGAGTCCTCCACGTATTTTGGCGCCTGTATTTCCCGAGCGTTCCTTCTCCTTTGGGCTGCGACCCTAAATATCCTGGCGTCGTGCTTAGGTCTCTCGCGCAAAGACGGTCCTTCGGTCGCAGTCTGAGTTTCTAATTCTTGGTAGAATTTCTCAGCTGCCTTCGCCTTTGCTTGAGCTACCAAGCGCTTTACTTTCTTCCGGCATTGCATATAATTTTCGCGAAGTTGAACCCGTTCGGCTTCACTGCTTGACTCACATTTCGTCCATGCCTTAAATGCGTTCGATTTGGCTTGCACTGCTTCCTTAGTTTCGGTGTTCCACCACCATGTTTCTTTCTTCGTGTGGAGTGGACCTTTCGAAACTCCAAGTGCCTTTTCCGCCTCACCTACTGACATTTCAGCGAAACTATTCCACATTTGTGTTGGACTGTGCTCGGTGCAGTTTATGTTGTTTTGAAACCACTCCGTCATTTTATCAATGAATGGAGTTACTACAGGTTCGAAGTTGTCGTTTGTGAGATTGTGCCACTTGATTTTTTCGACAGGCTTGGGAGTTCTTCTATTTCTTGCTCCTCCTGCTTTCAAAATAAATTCTGACAGGAGCAAACGATGTTGGCTGACGACAGATTCACCCAAGATCACCTTGCAGTCTCTTACCCACCTTCTCATAAAATCGAAGCAGAGGTGGTAATCGATCTGTGTTTCGTGTTTCCTATCTCCGTGTCCACTACTGTAGGTGATTAGGTGTCTCTCGTTTTTCACAAACCATGTATTTAGGATGACCAAACCATGCGATCTGCACATGGTCAGAATAGCTTCACCTTCGTCATTTCTGACCGTTGAAGGGCTACCCTTTCCACCATGGCAATCCTCGTAATCATAATTTGATTCACCCACATGGCCATTTAAATCTCCTCCCAAGAACACCAATTCGGTATCTGGAATGGTCTGAATTAGGGTGTCAACGTCGTTCCAAAATGCCTCTTTTTCTTCTGGTGGCAGTCCCACTTGGGGAGCGTAGGCACTTATTACGTTCCACACCCTTCCGCAGATAACCAATTTGATGCTGATCAAGCGGTCACTTCTCTTCGCGACACTTATTATACTGCCAAGTAAAGACGACGCCAGAATAATGCCAACTCCGTTTCTTTGGTTTGTAATTCCATAGTAGTACAATTTGTACTTCATGGAATTCGTAAGAAACCGGGCTCTGTCGATATGGGTATTTCGCCACTTTGTCTCTTGCACGCACATAATGTCTATCCCTCTCCGCTTCATGATATCCTCAATCTCCTCGCTCTTTGACGTCATGGAACCGACATTCCAGCTTGCAACCCTCAGCTTCCCCACAATGTAATTGGACTGCCTTATATTGCTCGCCCCCGGAAACCGTCGAGCTCTGGCGCGAACTAGGTTCGCCCCGGGATCACTCAACCGCATAGCAGAAGTAGTGCCCAGCGGGGTAGTGCTTGTATCTGCGTCAATTTCCATAAGGCCTTCCATTCTTTTACACCTTTTGGAGAAAGGTTGTGTTTTTGGCACTAGTGTGTGGAAATAAGTAAATTTATGGACTTTCCTTTTACGTCCGCCGGCTATCTCCAGACGCGGCAACCCATACACACACACACTAACCTATGGGAGGTCTTGTTGATGTTAAAACGTGCCTCAGGCTTCAGATGTCATGGTTGCCTGCGACCTTCGCATACTAGCGGCCAAGCACCCTCTTGACCATGCATCCCTCGGCGCATGCTGATCCACCTTGGATTAGGTCCCTTTTTAGTCGCTTTCTACGACACGCCGGGAAAGGCGGTGGCATTATTCGCGACCCATGCCACAGGGCAATGGATACGCAACTTCAGATATAAATGTATAACACATCCCTTACCGACTCCACCGAATTTCAGCCATTACATGTTTTATTAATGCAAAATATTCCCATTATTGGTACTATTTTGACCTTTAACTGGTCACTAGGAACTATTTGACCGATGAAATTAATGTAGGTACCGTAGGATAGATAATTTGATTAGAAACAAAACTCCTATGCATCACTTTACTGTAGGGTCAACGGTAAGAATGATATGAACGAAAAATGCAAAATTCGCCTATAAGTAGGCAATATACTCCAACTTCCCCCACACCAGTGGCGGCTCGTGCTCTGCGAATCTGGGTGGGCCACTAAGAAAAGTATTGATACCTATTCCCCCATACCGATTCCGCCTTAAAAAATAGTAAAAAAATGAGCTCACATATTGTTCGAAATATATCTCGAAATATTACTGTATACCATTGTACGAATTAATACATTTGCGTCCTAAATTATCTTGCAACCTACAATAAGAATACGCAAAAAAAAAAAGGTTGGAGTTGATTTGATTTGTGCTCTATCTGCATACCAACTTGAATTTCAAAATTGCGAACAAATTTAGGCATTTCATTAGAATAAAAAAATATTAAATTCAAAAAATTATAAAAATCAGGCTTATAATAAATAGTTATGCACTGTCCAGAAAGAACCAACGGACTAGAGCGTTTTTGCCATGGGGATGATAAATTGATCACTTTACTAATTTCTGTTGTAGACTATTCACTATTAAATCATGGCAAGTTACACAGTTGAGAAGCGCGTTCAAGTGACAAAACTTTATTATCAAAATCAGTTTTCGGTAAAACAAATTTTGCGCCTATTTTACGGGAATTGGCTCCCAAGACCATGGGAACCTTTTTTGTGGGGTTTTCTTAATTTGCAATCGACCGAAGCCCTTAAAGTCAATATCAATCAACCATTCGCTGAAATTCAGCAGGATCTATGCGGCAGAGTCACTCGGACCCCTGCCACCGTGACAAGCCACGGCGGACATTTGAATGATGTTAAATTCCATACGTACACAATGGTATATGCATCTTTCAAATATAATAAAAGAATCGTTTTTACCTCACACATAGCTTGTTTTAGTCCATTTCAATATCGACCCGCCCTTATTGGAAAGCCCTATATTATTATTATTATTATAGAGTAGATAAAAACCTATAAAGCACAAATTCAAAGGATAAACGGTCATGCATGACACAACTATGTATTTTCACTCCAGCAAATGCTAAAACAAATATTCATAAAAAAGTTTCAACTAAGCACAATATTTTGGAATGACACAAAAATAAAGGCTAAAAACCAAACCTTCAAATTTAAAAACCGATTATGCACGACACAACAATCTGAATCCGTGCACGACAATACAAAATGCTTGGGCGCCACAAGAATCAAAAAAGGGCTAAACAATGCGATTCAATTTAATTTAACCGAAAACCCATAATAATTGCATTTATTTTCCTATGAATGAAAAAATAGCTATGTATTTATTTTCATTTACTAACTTAAAAAAGTGCGATCTAACACACCTCTCTCTATTATTAATTCGAAAAACATCAGAGTGCTAGTTTTGTATGCGAGAAAAAAGGCAATGTACGAGATGACTCTCATTTTTCTCGCATATAAAACTCGCACTCTATAAGTTCGACTGTGTTCTTGAGCTTTTGGGCCGGCCAAGAGGCGGTTTAATGTGGCATTTATTTGTCTAAAATCCCACCAACAATTTCCATGCAAAATTTCCGTTGCATCCAACAAATAGCATGCAAGCAGGTGGTCACTTGCAGTTCGTGTCCCTAATTTCATGCAACTCAAAGCTTTCAAAGTCAATGGATTTTGCGTATAACCATTGCCATCTAGATGGCGTTAGTAGAACGAAAAAGGCGACCTTGGGTGAGATAGAAAAACGTTGGTTTTCACCCAATAAAAAAAATTAAAAAATTTAAAGAGTGATCTCGTTCAAAAAAATATCATGATGACAAAAGAAGGATAAAAGCCGTGGAACGTTTTTATATGGGATATTATGGCAATTTAGAATGAATGAAGCACCCTGAATGAGTTTTGAACAGTGTGTGCTTTAAATATAGGTATGTGTTTTGGAATATATTTAGTGGTATGTTTAATAAATAATATTTGGGTGGGCCGGGCCCACCTGGCCCACTGTGACGAGCCGCCACTGCCCCACACCCACGAATACGAAAACTCAGTTTTAGATAAAAGACATGTCCCCTAACATCTCCAGCAAATTTCAGCCATTACGTTTTTTTTAAGTAAACGGCCGTTTTGTGTCTTTAAATACTGTACTAATATGCTGAATTATAAATTGCATTTGTAATAATGCACCGTGCGAGATATAATTAAAAGGAAAAGTCTCAAGAAAAATATTAAAATGATTAACACTGAATAAAGTTTTGCAAACCAAAAATACTGAATAGCAAAATGACATACGGGAAATTCCAGGGAAATTGTTCGCGGAGACATCTGGGGGCTTAGTTTGGCAGATGATGCAAGTCATACCCTGGATCAATTTCCAGGATCATCATTTTGTATCATTTTTCTTTAATCTCTTAAATCTCAGATTTTATAAGGGAGACATAAAAAAAACTCGTATCCTTTGAGCATGCAGAGCGTAACTGATTGTCTCTCTCTCGAAGCTGCTAGATCTGAGGATGAGATTGTTGAGGACGACTGCCTCTCAATCCGCTCATACTTGGCTGTCCTATAGATACGGCGTCTCATGCGTCTTTACTGATCGACTCCGTTGAATCCCAAACGGATGAGGAGGAGAACCTTACGGTGATAGAGAAGACATAATGCTGAGGCTCCTACAAATCAATCTTCATCATTCAAAGGCAGCATCAGCTGCCGTTCTCTATTGTCTTTCGCATACTAATGATGATATCGTTCTTAGTCAGGAACCCTGGGTTGCCGATGATCTCCTCAAGGGTCTGAGGTGTTCTGATTTTACTTTGTTTTACGTTAGAGAACAGGGTAAACCGCGTTCCTGCGTTCTTGTAGGAAAAACCATCAAGGCTTTCTTGTTACCTAATTATAGTGATAAGGATTTGGACTTAGTCTGCTTGGACCTAAAAGGTAAGATCTATTGGGCTGCTTTGGTATACATTCCCTCCTAATTTGAAGAAAGCCATTGCGGCAGCAAAGGTTTCAGACATTAGTGTTATCGTCGGATGCGACTCTAATGCGCATCATGTAGTCTTGGGCAGCTCAGATACAAACGAACGGGGTGAATTACTTCTAAAATGCCTTCTGGGTACCGATCTCCTTATTTGCAATGTGAGCCGTGAGCCTACTTTCATCACAAAAAAACAGGCAAGAAGTTATGGATATCACTCTAGCATCAGAGGATACGATTCATTTGATCAAGGACAGGAGAGTGTCTGCGGGACACTCCTTCTCGGATGATCGATATTTAGTTCAGTCTGGCGGCCGCCCTATTGTGAATCCGCCTACTGTCAACCGCAGAAGGACAAACTGGTCTAGATTTCAAGAGGTTCTTCTTGCAGAGCTACCTTCACTACCGAACATGCCAAACAATGGACACGGATAACATGGTTGACATTCTCACGGATCTATGAAGTCTGCGACCACTCAATCATGTCCTGTCAACTCGTTTCTAGGTAAGAAAAAACATTCTTGGTGGACCCCTAAGATCTCTGAATTAGGGGTTACTTGTAGGAGAAGCTTTACCAAAGCTAAGTCCTCGAAACTTGAATCCGATTGGCACTTCTATAAGAAACATTTAAATTCTTTTAAGAAAGAGTTAAGAGGAGGAAAGCGCAACGCTTGGAGAAGTTTTTGTAAAAACATGGAAGGGTCCTCAGAGACACCTACATTTAGGAAAGTCATATACAGCAGTTTAGGTACTGCCTCCGCATCTAGATATGCATGTAGGGGTACACCACAAAGGGGTATTTAATCTCCTTTACTCTGGAATGTAGCGATTAATCAATTGCTTTTGAATCTAGAAAGGATTGGATGCAAAGTCACTGCCTATGCTGATGATGTTGCTATCGCGGTTAGAGGTAAATTTCCTGATACCCTTAGTGGGTTATTGGAGAACGCGTTGTCTCTTTTAGTGGAGTGGGCAAGTTTCAGTGGGGTTGGAACAAATCCGGCCAAAACGGAGTTGGTCCTTTTTACCGCCGCGCCCGCCTTGTTCTTAAAGAGATGGGTGTGTGTGTCTCACTGTGGATATGCGGGCAACTGCTGTGCGGACCATCTAGCTAGTTCTATTATAGCTGGTAGAGTTGAAATCGACCGCGGGAGCATTGGTAATTATAGCGGATACTGAGCGCTAAACCAACGCAAGATGGATCAATAGTAGCACTTGTACTTCAACGAAGACGATCTGGACAAAATTATATTTTATCCGCTCCACCATGCTATTGTCATTGGACCGGATACATATTCGAAGTGTGGTTGGGGTTATAACGGAACATTGGCCTATCGGGCGGGGCCCTATTACCGAACCTAACTAACCTAAGGCGTTGTCTACGATATACCGCCCATTTTATTTCCGTTTTTCAAAATTCCAACGTTCATGATCCCGCCAGTTGAAAATCTTGCTCAATTCCGGCCAATCAGAATTCCGCCATTTCAATAACCCGCTAGTTCAAAATACAGCTATTCAAAAATCGAGCGCGCGATTTATTTGCGAATACTTACCTTCTATGATGAGATATTAAAAATCGCCATCACATTTACCGTTAAAATAATGGGTCTCCTCACATGGGCATGAGTGACCTAATTTGAAAAACAGGTGCACAGGTCTTGGAGTGGAGACTTAAGTATCACCTGTGTGGCAGTCTGGTTCTGTAGGGGACTCAATTATCATATTTATCAAAGAAATAAACAAATATTCCGACAGATTTGTTCTAGAGAAAATATCGCATTAACTGCTTGGAATCACAAAACATAACTATACGAATTGACTTTTTTTGTTAACAATGAAAATAATTTTGGCGGTACTTTGACGGGATTTGACAATATGCACTAGCCGGATTTGAAACCGGTGGGGTTTTGAAGTGGCGGGATTTTTAAATGGCCGGATATAGTAATGTTGAGATATGTACTGCGGGATTTTTTCTAAAAAGGACTATGAACGGACGGGTTTATACATAGGTATCCCATGCTTAAGTCTGACTTCTGGCCCACATATCTCAGATTCATCCCTTGAATTTAGCATGTCACTTCGAAAAAAATAGGGGTAAACTGGATTTTTGCATGAGCTTTCCTTTGCAGGTTCTAAACAAAATTCGAATAGTCCCCATATGTACGGGTGCCGGTAGCGAAGGAGCAGAAGGTCAAATACCTGCAAAAAAGGGTTTTGTGAATATACATATGTATATGCTGATAACGGTAGCATGTACTGGAAAGTGTCAGCATAGCAAACTTCGAGACGAGGATTCAAACATTGAAGGTACAATGAAGATATTTTCAAAAGTTTTCGGAAATACCGTTATACTACAGGTACGATAACGTTTTCTGGTACCGAAATTGTTACTTCGGTTGCTTATGATATGTGTTTCCCTAAGGAAATAAACATGGTTTCGGATACGATTTTTCATTTTAATGTTACCATTACGGGATAGTCGTCTGTGATGATTTAGTACGTTCTATCACTCCAAACAACAACAAAAATAGTATTATATAAGTGATATAAGGATAATCCTTCTGAGGAGCTTCTTCAGTCGTACCGATCCTTACGAAACGTCTGTAAGTCCACTATATTCCCCATAGTCGTGACGTACGTTGTACTTATCGTCTCTGGTAAAAGGATTGTGAAAACTGTTACATCTATCCTATTCACTAGGAGTTTCCCTATCATATTGGAAACTGGTTCATATCCAGCCTATTCTAAATAAAAAGGAGACGCATGTGATCCTATCAATTATAGACCGATTGCGCTAAACTCAATTCTGTCGAAACAATTATTGTATTAATTCTGGTTCCCAATTTCGTGGGTGCGAGTATTAACTAATTATGAGAATCGTGGCTAATCGTTCCATTCTACACACCAACTGCAGTGCATGTCTGTAGTATTTTGGCATGGCAACTTACCAGCTGATCTATTGGAACTACGCAAAACTTTGGAGGAGAGGAACCCCCTGGGGCAGAAATATTGAGGTATTCAATTTCGGAAAAGTCACATTGGAATGTTCGCATTGAGACCTCTAAGCGTCTATACTCAGTAGGTTCAGTGCTGACCTTGTGACTAAAGGTCTAAGGTTCGAGTCCCGATTGTGATGAAACTTTTTCCTCGATTTCCTCAATTGTCGAATGCCTTTGAAATTCTTATAAGCAACCAATTAGCCCAAACCTCAGTCAATACGGTTTTCGTGCTTCTCGTTCAACCGATGACAGCAACCTCATGGCCTTTCTCACAAAGCGCTGGAATCGTTTGTATCCATAACTTTGGTGAGATTATCGCGGGTGTTTTGGTTATTTCAAAGGCTCCAGGTCTACTATCAAAACTATTTGCTTTTGGTGTACATCCCACATTAGTAAGTTGGATTAAAAGTTTCTTAACTGACCGGTCAATTGTTGTTGTACTAGACGGCATAAAATCGTCCGTTCATGCAATTAGGGCTGGAGTGCCGCAGGACACTGTCCTGTCTCCAATTCTTTTTCTTATCTTCATCAATGACCATTTAGCCTTAACATCCAAATCTTTCCATAATTTTGCAGACGATAGAATTCTAAGCTGTAGATATTCTTTTGATTATGTACTCGATTGCCGCGGGAACGGTTCATCAATCCAAGACAATCAATAAATCAGTATTTCAAAAACTATTGCCTGGGCTGAAGCCAACCCACAGTAGAGGCCCTGTGGAACATTGCATTAAAAAGGAAATAGCGGACTGATCATATACATATCTCATATTGCGAAAATGCCTTAAAATAACTTGCATTCTTATGTAGAAAATATTTAACATTTTCTGATTCAGCCCCAATTTATAGAAGTCGCATAAGACCTAGACAGGAATATAGTTCATATATTTTGGGCAGACGCAGGCCATAGGCTTTTAAAATCATTGCGATCAGTCTAGTATATCTCGCACATGCTGGCCCGGCGAACTTCGTATCGTCCCACCAATTCGTTCAGGAAGTATAGAAAAAAATATGAGAAAATAAGCTGCCTTTATAATTTGTCTCTTGGCCAATTTGCATTAGCAATATTGTCAATAGCAATTTTGTTGTTGCCATTCAGGGGAGAGGGTACATTGTGGAAGCTGATCCGGAGAATTTCGCATTGCTCGTAGGTATATTCCATTATTTTCGCAACAAAAGGAGAGCACTAAGCTTTATCTACGAATTTTCATTAATTTTTTCGATGGCTATATGGATTCTACGAATCAGCTCTCATATACCCGTTTTGGAAAATTGTTTCAGCGAATTGTATTTTATTGTAAGCGGTAATAAGAAACTTTGACTTATAGTCTTTCGTAGAAATACCTCGACTAATAGAGTCTCGCCGACTGCCAAACAATGAATTTAACTTTGACTTATAGAGACGAATCCGGTGGTGTAAATTTACCAAACTAAACCGTTCCAAAATGGCGGCCAAAGGATCACGAAACAGCTGCGTTGAAAATTGTTCCCGTTGAAAATTTTATTATTCTGTTTTTTTTTTTTTTCGAGTAGAGAGCAGTGCGGCATAGCAAATGTACCGGCATCGGCTTATCCGTTCAGGAGATAAGTTCAAATTATGTGAAAAAGAACTGTCGTCTTCATAAATTTGTTCTTTGTGAATTTTGTAAATGTTTCAATACTTATTTGCTTTGAAAAAGAACTGTTTTTAATAATGATTCTTTGGGAATTTTTCGCACATTTCAACAGTTATTCTGGATGTACAGCAATCCGGTGGAATCAGATGACTGAAATCTGGCAATTCGTTCAATGAATACAGAAAGAAATATACGAAAAACAAATCTTTATAATTTTGCTCATTGTGAATTTTTTCGCGTGTTTCAATATTATTCTGATATTCAGGGAGAGGACCAATTCGACAGGAAAATCTTTCAAGAATCCGCTAAGACGTTCAAGAAATATAAACAAAAATGCGAAAAAACTCATTGTGAGTTGCTGCTCATTGTGAATTTTCTGCTTATTTCAATGGTTATACTACTGTTATTTCGGCCACCCATCCGGTGGGTTCAACTTACTGAAATCCTGTAATTCGTTCAAGAAAGACAGAAAGAAGTATGTGAAATAGAATTGTCTTCATAATTGTGTCCATTGTGAATTATCCACATGTCTTAATAGTTTTCCTGTTACTTTGGGTAGAGACCAATCCTGTGGAGCAAATTTACTGAAATCCACTGATATATTATAAAAATACACGCAGAAATAGGTGAAAAAGAACCCATTGTGAATGTTTGTTCATTGTGAATTACGCGCGTGTTTCGTGTTTCAATAGTTATTCTGCTATTCCGGCCAGAGCCTAATCCAACAAACCCAAAATCATGGAAATCGGCCCAGGCGTAATGTAAGTTGCTTAACATTGTTGTATCGGTATTATAGGTATAACCACCATGGTTCCAATGAAATACATATATGACTTACTTCCAGGTATTGTTAGCCTTTCGTTCCCATCAGTATACATTCGAAGCCAGGTGCAGCCGAACCATCAAATTCTTCGACTTCGATTTAATAAAAATGTGAAACAAACTATCGTCTTCTGTTTTTCCAGTAAATTGTGATCTGCAAAAGTTCAAACTGAATGTGCAGCGGCACTTTCTTGCCATGCAACCCTCATGCAACCATGACATCTAATGTCAAAAGACCCCATTCATGCAGGCGCTCCTAAGGTATTTACGAAAATATTTGAAGATCTCATTGTAATGTTTGAGCCCTGGAAGCTTTGAAGCGCATGTTTCTATGGGGATTTTTAGCATAATATTTCGAGGAGAGAAGTGAAATTGGAGGTACATTTTCCAGAAGACCTGTTTGTTTCCTTGTTTAATCCAGGGTGTAGGTGCGCATCGACAGGTGCTTTTGACATTTTCTTTGGCGCCATACAAGCTTCAATTTCGTCATTTGACTTTCTTGTTAAATGTACCGTTATAGATGTATGTATTAAAAAAATTATCCCGGAAACTTGATCATTTAAGAGTTTCACCGAACATTTTGTGACACAGAAATTTGGCATTTTATTGAGAGCCAATAAAAAGAGAAGATAAAAATATGCTGTAGGAAGAATTTGGGTGGCATTACCGTTATGAAGATATTCACTAGAGCGGGGCATGCATCAGTAGGCTTTTGACCTTATGTTTGAAACCACTGAAGCTCCAAATTTGACATTTACGAGGGTAGTTAGTCTGATAAATACCCAGCCTCCCCGCCTGATGGTCTCAGTATCGCAAGAGCAATTTACTATCGTGTAGTACATTCTTCTGGACGGCAACTGTCCAAAATTCAGCCGGATCAGACTCGTAGTTTTGCTTTGGCCACGTGTGAAAGCTGGAGTGTCCGCCGATTTTAGAAAAATGGAAAAAGAGCAGTATCAGCCGGTGATTCGATTCTTGTTTTTGGAAGGGAAATCGCGCAGCGAAATCAAAGAACGTTTGGATGCTGTGTACGGTGACTCTTCTCCTTCGATGGCGACCGTCAAAAATTTATTTAACGAGTTTCAACGTGGTCGCACGTCGGTTTTTCATGAGCCACGTCCAGGTGCCCCGAAAACGGTTAGCATGCAGGATAACGTGACAAAAATCCACGATCTCGTATTGACAGACCGCCGATTGAAGGTGCGAGAGATAGCTGAGACAGTAGGTATTTTAAAGGATCGCGTGGGTCATATCCTACATGAAATTTTGGGCATGAGAAAGCTGTCGGCGCGATGTGTGCCGCGTTTGCTTACTCCGGCCAACAAGCGCAACGGTGAGACCATTTGAAAGCAGTGTTTGACGCTGTTTAAGCGCAATCCGAAGGAGTTTCTGCGTCGTTTCGTGACAGTCGACGAAACTTGGATACACTGGTACATACCAGAGACCAAGGAACAGTCGAAACAGTGGACTTCAGCCGGCGAACGTGCTCCGAAGAAGGCGAAGACTGCTCCATCCGCCGGAAAGGTGATGGCCAGCGTTTTCTGGGATTCACAAGGTGTGATCCACATCGGCTACCTGCAGAAGGGCAACACGGTCACAGGGCTGTACTATGCCGAATTATTGGGCCGATTCGACGCCGAATTGAAGAAAAAACGGCCCCACTTGGCAAAGAAAAAAATTCTCTTCCACCATGATAACGAACCGGATCACACCTCCGCCCCCCAACGCCAAACTGGTCGAATTGGGCTACGAACTGCTGCCCCATCCACCGTATTCTCCAGATTTCGCCCCGAGTTACTTCTTTTTGTTTCCAAACTTGGAAAAGTCACTCGTCGGGCAGTAATTTCAGTCGAATGAGGAGGTCATCGCCGCCACAGAGGCCCACTTTGCAGGCCTCACTCAACTAAAAACTGCGCGTCCAAAATGGCCGAAACTTTGGTGAGTAATTGTTAAAAGATGCACAACTACATTCACTAGCTTTTATTGACGAGTGGCGCCATCTTTGAGTTGAGGTCGGAAACTTTTCAGACCACCCTCGTATGTACAACTTTTCAGTATGCATTACCATTATAACGATATACACGAAAAACCAAAAAAATACCGTTTTATTTTACATTTTGAACACACCTAGTTCTCTTAGGGAAAAACGTCTCCATAAGAAATTTTTAGAAATTTCAGGCTACAAATTTGCCATACACAACTTTTTGGTGAACTTTACCGTTATAGAGATTTTCATAAAATCTTGTTGAAAACATCATTTGACAGCCTGACACCGTTAGGGAAGCGCGTAATAATCCTAAAACGTCATGTGCCACCACATGTACTGAGAGTACATGTTACCATTATCGAGATATTCACATATTCACACAAACCTGGTTTTGCAGGTGTTTAACCCTCTGTAGCACTGCTAGCGGCATCACTACAGATGGGGAATTTTCGAGTCTTTTTTCGAACCCCAATCTTTGGATGGGAAATATAGTTTTGCGGCGTTTTATTCCGAAATATGTTCAAATGTATGGCATGTCAATGAATTGGACTTAAAATGTTTTTTTTTCTATTACACTACAGCCGTACGCACTCATTATGCTGTTTGACTAACAAAGTTTCTGTCCAAAATCTAAATTTATTTTACTTAATGCCTCATAATGGATTCTTATTTTGTTTATTTTCTTTTTCGAACGCATTCCATCCAACGCCATCTAGATATATCATAGCCGCAACTCAGCTGTACAATGACGTCATGGATCCGTATTGAATTGTTCGTCGAACACGGGCAAACAACAACAATGTCATAAGAGGCAACAACAATGCAATGCAATTTCAACTGCGGATTTGACGTTTACGAGTCTACATTGCGGCCTTAATATATAGACGGCGGTGATTCCATCCCTGTTTATTTTTAAATTGATTTAATTGAGGCCGTTACACTTCAATAATTATCATCACCATGTGGTATACATACGAGTACATGTCTGGTTTGTTGACTTCATTCTGATAATAATTAATTTGACCTATATTAACTGCAACAAATTTATTACATTTTTAGTTCATCAACCTCACTTTGCTCTGCTCTACGTTGAAAATTAAAAACAAGCATCACACACGAACAAAGTTGTAATATTTACTGATTAGCAGCATTTATATTTGTAGGTCGATGCCGTCGTCGGCTGATATCATTCGCTTCAATTAATATTTTTGATTGCATGTAACACGAAATGACCAATGTCGTGGAGCGACTATGACTGCGAATCGAGAAGAATCATTAGTGATTCATTGTGTGCTCGTATGTTGTAACTTTTCAAGTTTACTTTTTACTACTCAGAAAAAAATATTTACAATTGTTTGGTATCATCTTTTGTGTGTTAGCATTCATCCATATTGATCCGCCAATCGCCAACCTTGACCTGACTCAAGAGTACCTTTTCTTGCTCCGTCAATATAATATAGTGTTCATAACCCAGATATGGTGATAGATTTTGGTTAACACTATAAGTGGCTCCCAACAGATAGGTTTGCGGACAAATCAGCCTGAAAGTGAATTGATACAATAACCATTGAATCTAGTGGTGATATACAGGCTCTCTCCGCACAAGGGGACTCTTTAAGTCTCCGAGACCCATGAGTCAGGCGACTCGATTTGACATTCTCAATCCCAACCAAACCTCATGACAAAGTATTTCTTTTGAGGCCACAAAACATATGGAAAAAAGCGGAATCCGAAAAGGGATTCCCAATCCCCCAACTAAGAACAACTTTCTTATTTATCCACAAATCCCAACTGAACTTTACACAAATGTTTTTTTTTTTATCGAAGAACTGAGAAAAATGTACGATGGCGTCATCGGTTCGCCATAGAAACCCCACTCCTCAAAGTAGGTTCTATATAAAAAAAATATTTATGGACCAATCTGAAAACTAATTTTTCGAACATTTTCTTATACTGTCTTAATTAAACCTCATCTAAATATGTCCCTATCGAAGTTACAAAAAAAAATATTGAAACAGATAAAATCAGAACACTACTCCATAGGGTCGTTCTGTAACTACATATTAGCTCTAAATAAAAGGGAAGGGTAGGCCACGCCCGAAATTAGCCTCGGCCTCGTTTACAAGTCAGGAATCTTGCTCCCACCACTTCCGAGATTTTCACATACCATATTCGATCCGCATACTACCGGTTGACAAGCACTGCACTTTATCATCTTCAAAACTATGTGATCATGTTATATGCTTGGGTATTGTATTTAATGCTTTTTTTCGACAAATATATATGTACATACTACACTAGTGTGTGTGGAATCAAATAATAAATTTATAAATTCCCGAAAACGGTCAACAACTCGATAGATGTTTCCAAATTGGGTAGCTAGCGCGCGTCTTATTTGATGATTTGTGAGGTCGTTCAAGATTGTTGTTATGGTAACAGTTTGATTTAAAGAGTGTTATATCATCGATCGATTTGTTTGTTTTGATTTTTGTTTTTTTCTTCTATCGGCGCTCTTGGCAGGGCAAATATGGATTTATGACGATTTGCCGATTAATTTTCATATGCATTGGATTTTAAGTTTTCCCATGAGATTTGTATCGTAATAATAAATAAGGTGGGTGGGCGAATTCAGGAAATGTTAACGAGATCATAGATTACAAGAGCAAAAAATGCGAATGACATTTTTTGTTTGTTTGTTGGCCAATCTTGCAATGACATTATTCGATTGATACGTTTTTTGGGCACATTAATTAACGTTGAATCGACAACAAAGGGATGGTCAAAAGCGACAATTTATCATTTTTTGGATGCTACGTATTAAGTATACGTATGCAAACAATTCTTTTGATTTTTTGACGCTATAATGACGAGGAGTCGACGTCAGAAAAGGCTAAAAATATTCGTCAAAACGATACGTTTTTTGCATTACAAGCGACATTTGTCTTTGGCATGTAGGTTTGTCAATCAAGAGGAGATGGCGACTATATATTAGGCCAGTCAATTACCGATTTTAGGTCGCAAAAAATTGCTCGGGTCTGGTTTTTTGGGATATTGTTAGGATAGATACCAGAAGTGTACCACTAAGTTTGCAACTTCGAAAAACCTGTGCTAACCCCGTGACCCTCAAAAAACCTCAAAATGTTCGGACTTTTTTCATATTTTTGTTCGTAATTTCTAAAAGGTGCTTCCTACAAGTAAGTCGTACACTGCACTTTTAAAGCTAAGAAAATCTTCTTTAATTTGAGTGTAACTTCAGCTTTGTAGGTGCAAAGGATCCCAAGATACAGCACTTTAAAAAATGTGATTTTTTTTGTAAAAAAGTCCGAAATTGTATTTTAGGAGATTTGTATGACAGCCCTATGACGTAATGATCCGATTCCATCCATTCCTAGATATGTTTTGAGGCTTTACTAGGAACACATTTGGGTGAGGTTTGGTTAAGATTGGTTCATAAAGAAAAAAGTTTTTCTTAGAAGAACCTGATTATCAGGGGTTGGTTTGTATGACAGCCCTATGACCTAGTGTTCCGATTTCATCCGTTTCTAGATATGTTTTGAAGCTTTACTAAAAAAAACATTTGGGGGAAGGGTAGTTAAGATTGGTCCATAAAGAAAAAAGTTTTTCTTAGAAGAACCTAATTTCCAGAAGTTGGTTTGTATGACAGCCCTATAACGTAGTGTTCCGATTTCATCCGTTCCTAGATATTTTTTTAGGCTTAACCAGCAACATACTTGGGTGAAGTTTGGTTAATATTGGTACATAATGAAAAAAGTTTTTCTTAGAAGAACCTAATTTTCAGGGGCAGCCCTATGACCCCATGGTCTGATTCCATTCGTTCCGACATATATACAGCTAAGGAACTGGTTTATAACTTCATTTCACATGACTTTCTCTGTAAAATGCGTATTTCAGCCGATATTCAGCTCGGAACATGACTGAAATTACAATTTCGAACTTTTTTTCAAAAAACAATGTTTATCTTGGGATCCTTTGCGCCTACAAAGCTGGGGTTACACTCAAATTAAAGAAGATTTTCTTAGCTTTAACAGTGCAGTGGACAACTTACTTGTAGGAAGCACCTTTTAGAAATTACAAACAAAAATATGAAAAAAGTCCGAAAATTTTGAGGTGTTTTGAGGGTCATGGGGTTAGCACAGGTTTTTCGAAGTTGCAAACTTGGTGGTACACTTCTGGTATCTATCCTAACAATATCCCAAAAAACCAGAGCCGAGCAATTTTTTGCGACCTAACGCCTTATTTTTCGGTTTATTGACTGGCCTATCTGCTTTTTTTAGCAAAGATGCTTCTAAAATTCTGGTAAGGAAAGGATGTTTCAAACTTGTACAGGCCATCAAAACTGGCTAACATGAACACAATTTTTTGATTTTCATAAAATTTGTATCGAAATGCATTGCTTATTTTTTTATTTTGCAATGTTTCCTTTCTAAATTTATATGTCTGGGAGGGACTTAAGCCCCCCTATCCCCTCCCGTAGTTGCGCCACTGGTTTTGCGTATGGTAGACAAGCGAATCTTCCATAGATAACGTCAAAGCCTATTCGTACTATCGTAATATTTTCTACGACATGCTAAAACTCTCTATTAATGAAGCTCAGCGTACTATGAACTAAATTTTATCTGCCTGCCTGTGACTTCTTCCCTAATTCTTCCCTTGCTTTTTAACGAATTTGAGTACCATGAACGTCCCTTTTGGCCTTGAAAACCCATTTAGACTCAATAGCTCTTTCCTTTAGGAATTTCAGTGAGGTTCCATGTCTTATTCGATAAATGTGATTTAACTGCCTCCTCCATCGCCGCTTTCCAAAATGCCTTTTCTGGAGAATACAATGCTTCTTCGACAACGCTTCTGATACGCAATAATTATAGTTGAATTGGACCTGGCTCTTAATCCGTTCGGATCGTCGCAGCCACTCTGCATCGTCATCGGCATCTTCGTAAGGTGAGCTAACGTTTGAATTCCCCATTTCCGAGGATTCATCCAACTCAATTATATTTAGAGGTGCCTGGATACCGTTGCGTGGAGCGTCATCGTCGTTAATTTCTGAACTATTGGTTGGTAATTCGGGAGAATCTTCCCCCGTCGAATTGACAACCTTTTCAACTTCGACATCATTTGCTGGTGGATCAATATCTCCTTTTGGCGAAATAGTCTCCTCTTCGTATTCGACATCTATGGGCAATACAAGATCATTGTTAACATTCGGTTCATGATCAATTTACCTTTGATTCGGCTTCGATGAAGACAACATTGCGGCTCGTGATGATTTTGGTTGTTTTAGGGTCAATAAGGTATTTCGACTCTTGACTATATCCAAGAAAAATACATTCCATGGACTTGGAGTCCAATTTGTTTCGCTTGTCTGTCGGGATATGCCCAAGGGCCTTGCATCCAAACAACCGCAAATGACTTAAATTTGGTCTTCGATCAGACCATAGCTCTTCAGAGCCGATTTATACTGAATCCGATTTGAATCAGGCATTTTGCCTGATTGCCAATAGCACGTACATTCAAATGTGCAAAATTATACACAATCAGGCACCTGATTACTCGTCAGGTCGGAAGTGCGACAACAACGAACACACAATCAGATATCTGATGACTTTTTCAGGCAGAATCGCCGGAAAAGGCGACAATAGCATGTGCTGGCAAATGGGCAAAATTATACTAGTGTTCAGAGGGTACATTCTGTAAGGGGATAATCGCCATCGCCAATGGCGATAATCGAAAGTGATGGCCTCGTCGGGCGACAATTTATTAACGGGTTTTTACGTGTGTATGAAAGAGATAGCTACTATTACCCACAGGTCGAAAAGCGACAGAGCTTTTTTTTGGGATCATCTAAGGCGATAATCGCCCATAACTGTCGCCAATAGCGATGACTTTCTAGCGACAGCATTGTTACTGTCGCTATCATCATATCTGATTGTGTGTTCGTTGTTGTTGTACTTCCGACCTGACGAGTAATCAGGTGCCTGATTGTGTATAATTTTGCACATTTGAATGTACGTGCTATTGGCAATCAGGCAAAATGCCTGATTCAAATCGGATTTAGTATAAATAGGCTCTTAGGACTGCCCTGCACGTCTACCTCGGTTGACTGTTGAACGAAGAAGAACGATTTTTTTTGAGGCATTACATATTCACAATACAATGATTTTTCACAAAACCAGTTTTAACCCTTTGCCAGGCACGTCCCGCGATCAACGCGAACGGGCACGTGGGGCCTTTAAGGACCCCAAAGTTGATTGAACTTACATATCCTTGAACATGTCTTAAATTGTGAAAAAACACACATTTGTAAGTACTTTGTTATGCTCTTGAATATGTTTAATATAATTATTCACAATATTGTTGTTCATATGGCAAGCTGTAAACATTTCAAGCGATTGTAGCCATCAATGTTTTTACTTTTTTGTCCCTCTGCCTTGGATTCAAGGAAAACTTAGTTCCTGAAATAGTGAGGATAACTTACTACTAACAAATTATTGGAGTATGAATTAGCAGTGCCCGTAAACTTGTCTTTAACCCTTTGTAGATGCCTCTGCGACTTTAATTGATGTAGAATAAGCTATGGTAAGAATTAGTGGAGGCTAAAATTTGACCTCCATTGTTTGAGATTCGCTAAAGTGAAGGTGTGTTTTCCGCCCTATATCAGAAGAAGCTATCGCAGCAATTGATGAAAAAAGTTAGAAGTTGTTTTCGTGAATTTCTCAAGCCAGGATAATTTCTGGGAAATCGATCCATGGTATAATCTCTTCCTTAACTTTTATTGTATCGAAGAATGATATGAGGCTTACCTCGGTCTTGAGTTCAGGTGAGAAGACGCAATAAAACTACAGGGGAAGACTAGTAAATATATCGAGATATGTAGTCTAAATAAAAAGGCCTCGACATAAAGTATGGCTCAGATTTTCGTATCCTAGATATTCAGGACAATTGAGGCCTTGGAACTCATGGGGTCTTTGAAGACCCCATGTGCCCGTTCCCGTAAATTTTTACTTTTGGTTATCAAAACTTTGTTTCTGAAAATATTTGTGATTTTTTTCAAGCATATTCCTGAGCAGAATTTATGTGGCTTAGATGTCCTACAAGTTCCCCTGGATGGGTGAAACCCTCTAAAATTAATATAAAAACAATACACTCTGGGGTCCCAAAAGACTCGTGCTCGGTGGAGGGTTTTAATTATACGTTCATTCGTCTTGGTGTTGTATCCATTATGATGTGCCAGCAGGAGAAAAATAAAAGACGATCTGTCGGCTCTCTAAACAAAAAAGTAAACAAAACCGAATCAGCTGACAGCAAACGTGTGCCCATAGTTTTCGCACCAGAGATTACCAACGGCTTAAAAACGATGTTCCATCGAAACAAAATGAAAATTGTCAATTCAAACTCGAGGCCTATGAAGCATCTTTCTTCATAAAAACGAATCGGCTATGAATGCCGACGTGGGAAACATCGACTCGCCTTTGTTTCGCTTGATTTGATTTTATGAAATTTGTTATATCTTACGTACATCATAGTTTGGTTATTTATTGCTAACTGTTTCCTTTTCATTATTATCTCTTTCTAGTCATTTGGTTTAATTGTTGAATGTTAAGTTATTTATTTTACATCGTTGGTTTTGCTTTGTTCTTATTTCTTGACTTCCTCTAATAATTTTACTTAAGCTTTGTTGCTTTTGCTACGTTCCTATTTTTATTTAATTTTGTCAATTTGAATTTACTGTTAATTTATTTTGTATTTTTCCTTTTTTTACTTTTACCCTTTAATATTTAATTTTTAATTTCAACGTACATTCTTTTTTGCTCCACACTTTAAATTAGTTAATCAACACTAACTCTTTGACAATTTCCATGCAATAATTTTTAGTCGTGTTGCTGAAGATGGACGGAAAGCCGTCCGAAATGCATCCAAATTTTTAAATCTTTAATAAAACGGCGAACTCAATATAAAGGTGTTTCATTTATTCGAGAACAATATAGTGGAGTTTGCGAATTTCATTTCAATAAAACGAACTAATTACTCATGCTATTTATGCAATGTTATGTTAATGCTATGTTAACGTAATGTTAATGGCCTGTTTATGTTATGTTAATTTCTGGTTCATATTATGTTGATGGTATGTTAATGTTATGTTATTCATAATAATGTTATGCTACTCATTTAAAGTTTCGTTACGCTTTTGGTTACGTTACGCGTCGCATCTCAATTTTACGGAATGACTCCCAGATATAATCGGCATAGACATATTCATGTCCAAAAAAGTGGCACGGAATCCAATCAGGACAGTAAGTGTGTTAATTGATAATGATGAAAGTCATGAAAGATTTAAAATTATTCCTAAGATACCTATTAAATTTCTAAAAGTTTACTAAATTTGGACTACTGACTAAAAAGCGTAAAAATTAATACACTTACATTAACCGATCGGAAATTATATTTATCTGATTCTATAATCTTCAATAAATCGTATTCTAGGAAATACTTTTCCATGGATTTTATTCAATTATTCTGTATTCCCATAAATCATTTTTGTTTATACACAACAGGCAACCTTCTCATTTTCAATGAGCATAAAGCTCATACATTATGGCTTTCCACATTTTGCAATGTTAAAGATATTTGTCAGCACATTCTAACATTATAATGTGAAAACATAACATAATAAATGCATTTCTGTGTTCAGTGCCATTAATCGGAAGAAAAAAGAAAATCTATTGCAAAATACTTTAAGTCTATAAACACCATCACAAACTTCACCAGTAGACAGTAAAAATCATGTTGACTGTTTTGGAGACATTGAAATGAATTTGTTCACTTGAACTCAGCACTTAGTTTCAGACATTACAGATTACATACAGCCCCATACGTTCCTACATGTTGTATCTTCAATGAGGAAATCTTTGTTTAGTTGCAATTGTAAATCGATAAAAGTTTCTGTGTTAGGTGTGTGTGTGGGCTTGCACGAAAACAGTTTTATGTTGCATGCGAATTTCTCTATTATGTGATCATCATAATATGATTCACTTTCTACGACGATATTGTGTGCGTTTTCTAGTGCTAAGTAAATATTAAATAAGTGTAGTACAACTGTATTTTTTCCGGTTCAAGAAAATCTGAAAAAAAATCGGGCTTTCGGTTTTTAATAGAAATAGTGAAGATATTTATTTAAAGAAATTGAAAATCATAGTTTCATAGATAAAAAGAAAAAGAACTTGATGAGTGATCTAATTCGCCTGCAGCATACTAAATTAGAAAGCAATCGTCTGTATACTCCGCGCATATTTATAGAAGGAGAAGCGAATTATTTCAATGATCTGAAAATAGGTGGCTGACAAAATTCAAATGGTTTTTAAGCCAAAATGTGAAATAAGGTGTGAAAAATTGTTGGCTACCGGGTATATGTAAGAACAGGGTGATTGAATTGATATACATATATAAAATTTGGTGCGAAATTCATCTGGTCAAAATCTACCAATCTACACGCTCTGTGGCTCACTTGGTTGAGTCGCACTCTACGCTGCTAGTAATCTAGATGTCCGAAGATCGAATCTCGGCGTCCTCCAAAATTTCCGTACATGTGCGGATAAGAAATACAGTAAAACTTCGTTATAACGCTCTTCTGGGGTCTAAGCCAAAAAAGCGCTATAACCGGGACTACCGGGAAGTCCAAGAAATATACTTCATAGACGCATACCCCTTTTAGGTGACAACATTTATCGATTGATGCATGGAATTGTAGATTTAGCCGCTAGATGATTTGACGCAAGTATCCAAAGGTGAAAAATAAGCAGATTGTATAATGCAATGATGAAATTTATTCGACTATCTTCTTTACAGAGCTGAGGAGAATTATTATTATTAGAACAATATAAATATACTAGAGTATCAAAATGAATAATTGCTAGTGAATGAAAAGTGAATTCAATTATATTACATTTCTAACACTCTTCCTCAATTATTTTTTTTTGCAATAATGCCACATTTGGATCGAAGATCATGAAGTCGTCGTGCTAGCAATGGCTTAGTTAGCATATCTGCCAACATATCTTCGCTGGGGCAATAAGCGCATGATATGTGTCTCTTTTCGATATGATCCTTGACGAAATAGATCTTCGTGTCAATGTACTTCGTTCTCGGTGAAAGTCGCTCCTCCTTGATAAACTTGAGACAGCTCTGATTTATCCTCGTAAATTGTTGTAGGTTCAGTTGGTGGTTGATTGAAGTCAGAGAGAAAACTCCTCAGCCAAATCGCCTCCTTGCATGCTTCCGAGAGAGCAACGAATTCCGCTTCTGAGGAAGATAAAGCAACACAGTTTTGTTTCTTGCAAGACCAACTCACCAGGAAACCATTGACGAAAAATACGTAACCGCTGTTCGATTTTCGATCATGACGGTCCTCAGCCCAATTTGCATCCGTGTATCCGATGATATCACAATTAGAATCTGTATAGGTACAGATGCTAACTTAAAATTCGCGCTTCCTTTGAGATAATGTAAGATTCGTTTCAATTCGATGTAGTCTGCTTGGCAGGGATGACTATCCTTTTGTGCAAGGATACTAACGCTCGCCGAAATGTCGGGCCTTGAATTGATTGAAATGTATAAAAGAGATCCAATTAGCTTTCGATATTTTTCGTTATCGATGAAAACGTCTTGTTGAACTGGATATTTTCCATAATCAGGACTCAATGGAACATTTGATGTCTTAGCGTTTGACATTTCGAAGTCGGCAATTGATTTTTGTATGTATGGTTTCTGGGAAAGACTAAATGATCCATTCTTGTCTCGTTCGATGTCCCATCCGAGATATTGCCTTATAGGCCCCAAATTGTAATGTCGTCAACATAGATTAACACGTATGACCAATCTTGATTCGATTTTCTTCTATAAAGGCATGGATCAGCAGAGTATGGTTCAAATTTCCCCGCTATTAAGACATTGTGCAATGTCTCGTGCCACGATCTCGCTGACTGCTTAAGTCCGTATATGCTCTTCTAAACTAAACATACTTGCTCCTCCTTTCCATCCACAACGAAGCCAGGCGGTTGATGCATGTAAATGGTTTTATCGAGTGATCCATTCAAAAATGCGGTTTTGGCGTCGAGATGAACCCCTCGCATATGCTCAACTGCTGCAATTGATAATAGCACCCGGAATGTAGTTGGCTTCACAACTGGAGCAAATATTTCGTCATAATCCTCTCCAAATTTCTGAGAATATCCTTGAGCAACGAGCCGGGCTTTAATGCGTTGAATATTTCCTTCGGCGTTGTACTTTAGCTTGTATACCCATTTACAACCGATCGCCTTGCGATCGCTGGGTAAATCCACAAGTTTCCACACATCGTTACGGTGTAATGAATCGACTTCTTCCTTCATAGCCTCCTGCCATTTCTCCTTATAAATCGAACTCATAGCTTGATTAAATGTCTTCGGCTCACTCGTAACTTGTCCACATTCGACAAGATGTACACCGCACGGATATCTTGGTGGTGGTACTCCCTTATTCTCCAGTTCCGAACGACGTAGACCGATGTTCTCGTCACGACTGACTTCATTTTCGGGCTTGACTCGCTCCTGCTTATCCTGAATTGGCGAACTGCTTGCATCCGTATCCTTCAAAGATTCCGCTGTATCATTGAGTGCATCGCCTGACGCGTCCAGTGAAATTTGAGACTCTTCATTCCTGACGAATTTGACATCTCTGCTAATTATTACTTTATTTGTCGCCGGGTTGAAACAACGATAGACTTTGGACTGTCGATCATACCCGACCAGTACCGCTGAGAATGCTTTTGGGTCCAACTTTTGCCTATTCTGTGAATCCACATGTACAAAACACTTCGCTCCGAATTTCTCGAAATGTGCAATGTTCGGCTTCCTATTAAACCATCCTTCAAAAGGAGTCGTGCTAACTGCTCTCGTTGGTAATCGATTTTGAATGTAATTGGCCATTACAACAGCTTCACCCCAGAAACTGTATGGCAATCCGGCGTCAATCAACATACATCGTGCCATCTCAATCAAAGTCCAATTTTTACGCTCAGCCACGCCATTTTTCTGAGGTGTATGCAGAATCGAATATTCAGACAGTATAGCATTGCTTTTCAAAAAATTCTTCACATTGGTTCCAATATATTCTCCTCCTCGATCTGACCTGATGATGATGAACTTCGGCTTACGACCAAACATGTTAAAACACATTTCCACGTAGTGTTGCAGTTTCTCAAAAACTTCCGCCTTATTTTGAAGCAAATATACAACAGTGTAAACGTTAGAATGTAGGCCTTGTCTGCATGGGGCCGCACAGTGGGGCGAAAAACCCGAATTTTGGAAACAATTATAAAAACAGGTCAATCTTAATGTACTTGGCCATTCTAAATCGAATGGAATTGGTTTCACGCAGATAGGATCAGCCGTGTTGAAGTTATTTCGATTTTAAGGGGGGAGAGAGGATCATTTTTCAGTTTTTCCTAATTATTTGAAAAACTATAAAAGATACAGCAAAATCGTTCGAGGACACATGAAACTACTCAAAATTACCTTTGCAATGACACATACAATTGACTTATTTTGATAAATTACACTCTAGACCAAAAAATAAAATGGGATATTATCATTTTTTGATATTTACATTTTTACTGTAACTCTGCAATAAATGCTAGTTGAGCCAGCATAATTTAGGGAAATATTTTTAATAAAATGAAGTTGATGTTTGCCAAAAATTGAGTTGCTCCGACCAAGGACACTCCTGATTCGCCTACTAGAACTTGTTCAAGTCAAAACGTCCATAGCTCTTGGGGGGGAAGGGAGGTGGTAAATTTTGGCTGAACGTCAAGACAGAGTCTCTTTATACTCTCCACCAAAAACTAGTTCAATAGGATGAAAACTACGGTTATCTCCGGTTCAAAGGACCCAACATATTTTACAGTAGATATTCAAAAATCGTGTCTAAAACAGCCAACATGACATAACACAATGGGTTATAAAAGTAGCCTGGGGTTCTATTGGGTTATGTTTCTGCTTCTTCTTCAAAGTTTTATCCGAATTTATAGTCAGGGTTTTCATTGAAACTTGATTATGGAAAAATGTGCAAAAACTGCAAAATCAATTCTCTACACTTTGAGAGCCGCTGATTTCTTACTGTGACAGATATCGGTCCGAAATTTTTTGTAGAAAGAAACTTCAAAATGTTCACTATGCGGTGAATCATTCACAAAAGCTCTCCGATAGTATACATTTTTTGAATTTCTGCCTCTACCGCCCCACTGTGGGCCGCATACGTCGCTGTGCACTAAATCCAATACTGCTTGTGAATGTTTATTGGATTCCTTTGGAAATTTAGCCCTCGTCAACTTTCCTTGCGGACAAATCAAACAAGTCTCTGCAATCTCACAATCCGCAATTTCTGCCCCTTCAACCATACCGTCCGTAACTAGCCGCTTGACAACTTCAATGTCCCGATGACCACAAACTGAGTGCCAATGATGATAACAATTTCTCGTATGACAAGTAGATACCGCGCAAACTCGATGCGATTGCTTTAATACATACACATTTTGTTAAAATATATCTCGCAGGAACTCTGTTTGTTGAACTCAATAGTACAGCCTTTCGACGTAAGCTTATTAACAGAGATCAAACTGCCATTAATTGACGGCACCCACAGAACATAAGTCAAAGTCACTTTCTTTGGATTATTCGCTGAATCCACCGTATGAATGGTTACAGGACCTCTTCCTTTGACTTCCAACTGCTCTCCGTTTGCAACGCTGATGGTGGTTTTATAATCTGTATCGAGATTCACGAAAGAATTTCTATCTGACGTACCATGACAAGTTGCCCCTGAGTCGACAATCCAACAACCGTCCAGAACTTTTGAGGTTATAAAAAGAAATTCACCTTCCTCGACTTTATTAGCTTTCGCAACATGTTTCGTACTCCCGTGTCCATTCGAATCGTTTTGTTTCCGTAGCCACCTCTTATATTTCTCGCAGTCCCGTTTAAAATGTCCCACCTTGTTGCAGAAGAAACATGATTTCGCCTTACTACCAACAACCTTGAGAGCCGATTCACCACTGCTTCCCGCGCTTTTGAACTGTCTTCGATGAAATTCGTCAATGAGTACAGACTGTACGTAATTACCGGTGAGATCTTCCGGAGGACGTGATTCAAGTGACATTACCAAATTGTCGTAACTTTCTGGAAGACTTCCAAGTAGTGTCGCAACTTTCCAGTCCTCGATTTTGTTCAACTGAGACGAATTTTTAATTTGATGAACTGCATCGTTGATGCGCGCAACATGCGCTTCCATGTCGCCACCCTCTTCTTGCATTCCCATGACGTTTTTTCAAAAGACGAACTTTCGAATTTGCCGATCCTTTTTCGTGGTATGCCTTCAAAGCGTTCCATGCCCCCTTCGCCGTAATTTTCTCCCTTATGAGATTTGCCTGATCATCTTCGATATTCAATCCAATCGTAGCGTACGCGCTCGAGTCCATATTCTCCCATGCCGTAGTTGCTGGATTCGGGGGATCATCCACAACAGCGCTCCATGTCCTTATAACGAATCGAAATTCCCTGTAATAAATGCTAATGGGATCGGGATTACAGTATATAGTGCTTGCAACATTATAATTCATTCCGAAATGATATTGATATGCAACGTAACGTTGACTCGAAATTGCCTATAAACGGCTGAGTTAACGCACCATGGCCCCGCATGGGGCTATAGTACTGAAAAGAAGAAAATCTACCACGACTTGTATCAACTGTACAGTATGTACAATGAATTGGAAGTGTAAGAAATCGTGAAACTGCAACGATGCAGTGGGCGAAACATGTATGCAAAGGATGAATGACAAGTGCATGCTCAAAAACGTGATGAACGCGCTACAAATGGACGAAACCAGACTGCGTGGACGACCGAGAGCTCAATGGGAGCAGTAAGTAGGGGAGGACGCCCGCCAATTATAAGGCTTTTTAAACTAAAGAACGAGGTCGCAAGGCTGCGACATTTGGTGGTTAACGCTAAATGCGGTGGAAACCCAACATCGAGTTACCATACCACAACGGTTAAAATCTACCTTTTTAACAAGTAAAGCCTAGTACTGACATCGAGAGTGAAATTTTTGTCCGCTGCGATTTTTTCAATGAAAATGTATTCTTACTGTCGTGTAATATATGTATGTGGGGAATGCTGGGAAATTCCTTAAGCTACAATCCGAAAATAGTTCCATAATTTTTCTCGGCCATTTTATGTATTTTTTCCCGATTCCCCGGTTATTTCGTCGTAAAATGTCAAATGACCGGGGAATCGAAAAATAATACATAAAATGGTGTAGGAGAATTATGGAACCGGTCTCGGATTGTAGCTTATGGAATTCCACACCGTTTGTGACATATTCCACGACAGTAAGTATGCATTTTTATTGATAAAATCGCAGCGGGAAGAACTTCACTCTCGATCTTAATTCAGCCCGTTAAGACGGAAATTACTTTTTCTATCTTCATACTGGCTCTGATGTAAAATATCTACATATATCTAAATATACCGAATCAAAATCCAACTTTTTAATCACTAAAGCGGAAATTCCTTTTTTATTTTCAAAGTCTGTTTACGCTTTACATATTAAAAAAAAAAAGTAAGTTGATACTTGAGGGATTTTCACCGAATTGATTCTTTCTTTTTTTTTGTGGATTTTGAACGCGGAAAGATATTGTACCAAATCCAGTTCAGTCAAGTAGGATAACCATAGTATGACACATTCGATCTCGTTTTAGTTTTTTTTTCAATTTTCAAATAGATTTGCATCCACCCTGTGCAAATTCTTTACAACACACGCGCTTCATGATACATATGCTATACAGTCGAACTTCCCTTAACGGACACTTCTAATAACCGGACATTTCTCATAAACGGACACTTTTATTTTCCCCAACGTTTTTCTTTATATTTAACTAGAAAAATAAATTCCAATAGCCGGACACTCTCATGACCGGACACGGACAGTGCTTCTATACCCTTTCTGAACAAGCAAGTCTCTAATAAACGGTCAGTTCCACAAATAAAATTCGAAATTCTTGCATTACAGAATTGGATTTCAAGCAAAGAAATTTTGAAATTACCGGAAAATCGGCTTTTGCGTAAAGCAAAATTCACTTTCCGGAAATCGCTGCACAAATCTTGTTTATCTCTCCGTGTATATGGAATTTCTTAGAGTTTCAGGAGTTCAATTTATGTCGCGGCATTTACTCGTGCAGTTTTCTATTCTTTTAAAATAAGAAAAAATATTGTCTTTTAAGAAAAAGTGCAAGAACAAGTCATTTTAGAATTCACGAAAAAATAGTGTTGTCGATCTCGAAAAAAAAATTGAATTGGAAAAACACGGTTGAAATGAGACATCGTGGTTTTGAATGGATTCGCAGCGCAGTCCAAATTAGTTTTATAAAATGTTATTCCTTTGTGAAATATTCTCATAAGCGGACACTTCCAATAAGCGGACAAAATCTCAATCCCCAATGGTGTCCGCTTATGGGAAGTTCGACTGTATATGAGTGCCGTTTGTATAGACCTGAACACAAACGAATGATTAATTGCAATGTTGAAATGTTTAATTCATTTCAACGTTCGTTCACCAGAAAAAGTGTATATAAATATTTATTTTGAATTTTGAATTGTTCTGGAAGAAACACATATCGAAACTAAGCACGAGTGTGCATATTTATATTATTGACTAGGAAGAAGCAACAGCATTAAGAATATTTGATTTGAAAGTATATGGTATTAAATGAAAGTCAAATTAAAATTTTGAGTGACATGCAATTAATGTCAATCGTTTAGTTAATTAGAATGAAATTTTCTCACACATTGTATATGAATATGCATCTTGTCAGAAGAAATGTATCTAATCGCATGGCAACTTATAATTTTAGGCTTGTTCGTTGACACAGAATTGCAGATAAAGTTAAAATTAAAAAAAAAAAACAAGTTACTCTCTTAAGTCATGTTTAAATATGTACAATTTTTCGACATATGTTTATTGGTTGGAGTGCTAGAGTTCATGGTTCTATCTTTTGTATGAGATATCTATAGTGAAGTGGTTCGCAACTCACAAATGTTTGCGGACCATTTATCCCGAAAAAGAATCACTACGGACCACTATTTTTTGTTGAAAGGAATTCAGGTTACAATGTTTTCTAGAACTGATCCTAGAGTCTCTCATATGTGCATTTTTCCAAATTTTGAGAGAGGTTTTTTAATTGAATTAGCAAACATGCGTCTGTAACGACGATTGACGTTTTGTAACGTTTTATTGGGTCAGAACAGGATAGAACAGCACAACTCCCATACAAATTTGACTGTTGCTGTTCTACATAGAACAACTCCTGTCAAATTTGTATGGAAATTGTGCTGTTCTATCCTGTTTTGACTGAATAAAACGGACTCAATGTAGGAAAACTACTGAAAGAAACGTGCATTTTAGACATGATCTGTTGTATTTGTACCACAAAGGTGTCATAATGCAAGGGAATTCAAACGTCTGGCTGTGGTTAAATTAGATTGTTACGGGACATGTAGCGCATAATTTGTGGGACCATATGGTCATGGGCCTACTCAGCTATAGCCCTAGCCAAAAGCGAAGAACTACGCCTGGCAAAAAACGGTTGATCGTATATCTACATTAAAAGTGTCTTAAGTTGGTTGACTGTAGTCGAAGCTGATGTGTATTTACCGACGCTGCGCTCCTACAGAATCAACAGCTTAAGTTTTTTCAGAGCTTGCCGTTCGAAAAAATGGAATGTTGTAGCTGTACACGCCAGCTCTTCAAATGGTTTGTTGCCTGCGATGTCAATAAAACGACAATGCCAAGGCAGCCTTACTCTCTTTCTATAACCCCATATTTACTCAACGCAATCACTGTACAAGTCTTGTCGGTCTGCGGTTTGACAGTCGTTGTTAGCAAAGAGTTCATTAGTTGAATTGTTAAATGTTGTCTACCCTTTTCGCATGTAATGTAATACATATAACATTCTTATAAGGAGTCTCCGCGTACCACTTACAGTCCTCTCACGGACCACCTTCGGTTCGCGGACCATACCTGTTGGGAAACAGTGCTATAGTGCCTTCACCGCATGTCAAGCGGCGCGACGCCATAGAGCGGTATAAATAACTAGGCAAGGAAGAAGAAGATGAGATATCTATAGCCATCGTGGGTATTAGACTCGACTTTTCCCAGGTTTATTTTCAATATAAACGAACTGTATAATCTTCCCCTTTTTTTATGTGTAACTCACAGCAACAGAGGTTGAAGGGTGTTTGATAAACGGTAACAATCCTGAGGCAGTGTGGCTATTTTATACCCAGTGTTACCAATTTAGGGGAAAATCCCCTAAATTTAGGGTTTTTGAATGAAATTGGTTGGGGTAGTTTTAGGGGGAATTTGTAGGTTTATTTCCACCAAAAAATCAGCAAATTCCATAAAAATTTGTGTCTGTGACAGTATTAAATATTTTTGTTTATTGCTGACAGATGTGTTTTGAAACTTATTCGTTAGAAAATCATCAAGTAACCGTCTCCACGTTAAGTTATTTTTTGTTAGCGAACTTATTTGTTTTTAGCTGTCTCGATAGATGTGCTATTAATCTTCGCGGTACTATGTATTAGGCATTTTTTTTACTTTTGGCAATTTGTAGTCTTATTTCCAATTTAGGGGGAACACCATCATTTTAGGGGAAAAGCAAGCTTCATTTGGGGGGAAGTCACTCATCGGTAGCTGAGTTTTGGGATACCATGCGTGTCACGCTGTCCTTCGCCCTGAGAAGAATACAGTTCTTCGGAACAAGGATAAACGTCACACTGTGGAATTCCTATAGACTGCGACTTTGGGATTAACTGCCTAATTTATTTTGAGCATATAATTTTAATACAAAAAATTATACTTCAGTATCTATACGCTTATTTGAAAAAATGGGTTGTTTTTATGTTTCTTTTATGTAGGTACTTAAATCGTTTAAGCATTCCATACGCAATGGTCAACATTTCTTCATATATAAAGCATTCCATTAAATGGCTTTCCCAATTGAAATCAACGTTGCAAGTGCAAACATCGCATCGAGTTATACCACCGTACCACAATTATAGCTCTTAGGGTCTTGTCACACGGAAAGACTTGAGTCTCTGTAGGCGGAATGCATAGAAGTATGCGATTGTGTAAACAAACATTTGTGTAAGCAAATGGGTCTGGATATTGTTAGGTTAGGTTAGGTACAGTGGTCCCTTGTGATACCACCAAGAGAAACGTACCCGTTACGCCATGCTTAAAATCAGCCCGTGCTGGCAATGTATTTGTCGAGCAATATTGGGCTCACACCCCGAAGACTATCTGCATCGCAATAATATCTTGAACCAAGAATACGCATCCGTTCCTCGGCCTGGGCCGAACATTGAACATTGATGTAGGCTCTCTTCTTCTTCTTTGTCATCACAACTTCTACAGTAGTGGTGATATAAGTACTGTGAAACCTCATCGCGTGGCGTGGATTCTCATCTTTAGGTTACTGTGATATCCCTCTAATTCCCTAGTTATGACTGTCCGCAGAGTACAATATCGAAAAAACAACCCTTCTCTCGAAGAGCTGAGCGGCAGGTTTCGACAGTTTTTGATGTAGTCAAGACTGATTCGAGCGATCGAATGGCAGCCTGGCTGACAGTGTGCCGCATTGACGGCACGACTTCCTAATTAGGTAAGGGGTTTCATGATCGCCAAACTCTCCGCTTGGAGGATGCTTCAACAGCTAGGGAGACAGAATACCAGGTTAATGTCAAGTATATCCTCCATTTGACTTGGAGCCATCTGTGCAGATTGGCAAGGACTCAAAAGCCAGGGGCATATTATTATCCCAGTGTTCGCTTGACGAAATCAACCGACCATAGTTCTTACCAAAAGCGTATTTGGGAGTATGTACATAGTGGAATCAGTCTCCATTGGGAGGGGCTTTCAGCTAAGCTTCCTGTCCAGCAAGAGGTCAAGGAATTTCGCAAAAACTAATGTAAAGTAGTCCAGTGAGGACTTCCGGGAACTTACCTGCCAATGGCCATGTCATCAGCACAGCATATGCAGTAATCTTGCGTCCAATTCTCTCCAGATCCGCAAGCAGTTGATTAATTGGTATGTAGGGGAGATATAATACCTCCATATCTACGTACAGATGCTGAGCCCAGTGTATGCGAATTGACTCGTCAACGTGGAAACTTCGCATTAAATCGGTAATCGTCCTAGGTTTAATATTATTGAAAGCGCCTTCAAAATCGAGCAACACATCGATCGATAAATAGATGTAGCTCACTAGAGACTTCAGAGCCGCATCCATTGACCTCCCTTTCCAGTGAGTATGCTGTAAAGTTAATAGGAGGTGTGGGGAATGATAAATTCGTTGATGAGTACCAACAAATGGCTTCAGCAGTTTGAGCATAATTGAAGAGAGACTAATGGACCTAAGGTCGATAGAACGTGCGTGGTTTGTTAAAGTGTTAATTTTCTTTGCAAAATCGTTAATTTCATTTGATGTATAGCTAATTTGTGTTGAAAAAATGTGAATTTGTCTTGAATTTGGTATAGAATAGATTCAATGTCACATGGTTCCGTGTGACACGTAACACGGAATTCAGGTGGTGCAGTTGCCGAGCTTCCCCGAAAATGCGCATCAAGGAGACACTCTATCGTTTCAATGCTGGCAGACGGCCACGATCCGTCTTCTTTTGAAGGGAACTGGGCATGTCCATCATTCCTTCGATACTTTTGCAAAATCTTTGCCACGCACTGCGTTTGATAGAGCTAAGATGTTTTTTTTTTGTTGGAGATCCAATCCGACTCTATCCTAGAAGCTTCCTCTGCTCACGGATTTCAATTCGGAAATCTTAGGACTCCACCATGACGGATTTTTCTTAGCAGAATATCAGATGGTAGGTCACGACTCAGATACCGCTTCCCCCATAGACGTCGTAAAATATTTACCATATCATCCAACTGTTGCTCGCTGTGTGGCAGATTCGGTAATGTTGGTAGTCCTTCGGAAAGGGCATTACGAAATCTAGGCCAGTCTGTCCCTTCTGTGATTCACAATGGGCATGGGAATTGCATGAGAACGTTCTGCAAGAATTGAACTGTAAATAATGGTGGTCAGCGAAGGAGTGATCTGACGACACCCTCCAGTCTGATTTAAATGCATGACATTCTCTGATGCTAGTGTGATGTCAAAAACTTCTCGCCTGCTTCTTGATATGACACCTCAGGAAATTTAGCTTTTCAGTTCGGAAAAATTAGGGGAAAGCTGGATTTTTGCATAAACCTTCCTTTTGAGGTCCTAAACAAGGCCGTATGTACGAGTGCTACAGAGGACGAAAAGACCCTCAAAAACAGTTTTTTCTGAATATCTCGATAACGGTAATATGTACTAAAAACTCGTGTATGGCAAATTTATAGCTATTGTGGTTTTCGAATAAAATGTCAAAGGTATATTTTGATTCGATCAATCCTAACAGTGTGAGGGGGTCAAACGGTATCTTTAATAAGGTTTCAGGAAAATGTTTATAACGGTAACTCCGGCTAAAAAAAAATTGTATGGCGAATTCGTAGCCCATACGGGGGCTCTAAATTTAGAAAAACCGTTTTTTTTGTGTTTTTCATGAACATCTCTGTAACGTGGGAGTATGCTGTAAAGTCGTCTATGATCTCACAAAAACAACTCTGTTGTAAAAAGTTTCCGCCAAAGAAAAAGTTGTCAGCCGCAAAAAGGATTGATATAATACAATCCCGCCAACATGCTCGCAAGGATATGCATTCAAAAGTGATTGAATTAGTTAATAGTTTCCACCAAAACAGCGTGGTGCGGTATGCGTCAAAATTTGTGAGATAATTTCCGCCGCAATAGACCACGCTGAATTTGCCAATTCGTGTGGAGTCTGTGTTGTGTGTACCGCGTAGCGCACCCGCGCTGGTTTGGTGGAAGCTAATTTCTTTCAACGCTTTTTGGCGGGGAGCTGACGGGGGTGCTATTTGCTGCTATGCTCTTTTCTTGATCAGTTTTAATCTCGAATCTTCCAGCCTTGTAAATAAAATGTGTTTTACAAATTTTTTTTTGCTTTCCTTCGTATAGACGACTTTTCCCTTTTTTATACAATAAAGTTCTTTCGTAATTTTCATAAGATTTGTTTTATCCTGCAATTACCCCTATGAAAGCTCCCCGCCAAACAGCATTGCAAGAAATTAGCTTCCACCAAACAAGCGCGGGTGCGTTACGCGGTACACACAACACAGACTCCACACGAATTGGAAAATTCAGCGTGGTCTATCGCGGCGGAAATTATCTCACAAATTTTGACGCATACCGCACCACGCTGTTTTGGTGGAAACTATTAACTAATTCAATCTCTTTTGAATGCATATGCTTGCGAGCATGTTGGCGGGATTGTATTATATCAATCCTTTTTGCGGCTGACAACTTTTTCTTTGGCGGAAACTTTTTACAACAGAGTTGTTTTTGTGAGATATCATATTTTTTTGCAGTTTTCAATTGACAAAATCAACTTAACATAACAATAAATGAATGCGTTTATTTTCTTGAAATGAAGACGATATTCACTGCCCTTTTATCACGACCATGTTTGAGAACATAATAACAATAATAACCCTCTTGGTAACCTTTGTAACCTTAGCGTCCTTCGTAACCTGAGGTGTGTGTGTTTTGCGAACCTCTACCGTTTGATGGAAGCTTTAGGATCATCGGGATGTTATTTGTTCATTCAATATTATAGTAATATGTACGTACTCGTATAAGAGACGAACCAAATCTGGAACTTTGAGCCCTTGCCGCCGCTCTTGCAGACGCTTTACAACTGAAAACTTTAGAGAACATATACAAGGGATTGTTCGAAACAGTCCTGCCAAATAACAAAACTATACGATTCTTTTCTAGGCATTTTTCGGGCCAATCTCCGACTTTTGCAAAATGCTTCCTTTAAAACATATAAAAAGATTTAAGCTAGAAACTCTATGTATTTTTTCACATTTTCCGCTGTATCTTTTCTTCTACTCCACGGATCGGAGCAAACGATAGCCTATGCACACCTTCACGACACTATCAATGGGAAAAGAGACCAAATCCCAAGATGCCCTCTGCAAGGCTGTAGCCCTGTCAATGAACGACAAGAACAACAAGAACAAGATTTTCGAAAAAAAAATAGATTTTCAAACTCTTATATCTCCGGTGTTTTCCATCGTATCTTCTTGAAATTTTCTACACTTCGTAAGACGGCGCGAACCACAACCTTTACCGAATTTGAACACTCAGGACCAACCAGAGTCCGAGCTACAGAGGTCCGAAAACCCGTACTTGTTCCATCGTGTAAACATAGTCTTAGTCGCTTTTCACTTTTGATTTTGTTCAAATTTTTCGTTTTTCTTTGGCGGGCGGGACGCTCCCGCGTCCCTAGATAAATTGGTAGTTTCCGAAGCTGCAAACAAAGTTATGGGGGGCCAAACATCTAAATTTACCGTTTTTGGAGAATATAGCTATAACGGTAATGTTCACTAAAAAGTGTTATAAGATGAATTTGTAGCTTGTATAACACCTCAAATAATATCAAAAATTTCAGACCGATACGTACAATTTTATAGCGGTAATGTATGAAGGAAAGTCGTTTGCAATAAATTTTATTCTTCTATAAATCCAAATAGAATGCCGAAAGATCCGATCTGTACCTGGCCACCAATGGAAGCTACGTGGAGTCAAACTTAAAAAAGCAACGTTTTCCCGGGAATTGTTCTATGTTTAAGGGTAGTATGAACTCGTAGTTTCCGAAAACGATGGCATAAACGCACCGGAAAATGATGATCGCATGTGATTTCCAGCAAAAAAGGTATTTACAGTAACCTTTTTTGCTGGAAATCACATGCGATCATCATTTTCCTCCAATTCTTAACCCTTTAGCTGGCACAGGCATTTGATGATTTTTGAAAAATGTATTTTCTTACACAGCTTAAACCTTATTATCTCCAAAACTAGACTAACAAGAATACCAAAATAAGATGATTATCATAGCCACCAAATTTACCTAATAAAAAAAACGCACTAAAATAGGATAAGTGGTTTGGTTTTGACTGTGCTTCAAAGTCAACATTTTGTGATTTTACTCAAAAGCAATGGGAAGTAAACTACGAGGAGCTAAACATAGCATGCTCACTTCGTCTTCGAGTATTTATCCGTATATCAGACAGAGATGCTTGGATTGCTGCACGTGCTAGATCATCTTCTGGAAGGTCGAGTGCTGGGTAAGGAAATTCTGATAGCACTCGACAACCAATCGGTGGTTAAGCGCATGCAGCATCTAACGTCAATTCAAAATTTGTTCTTGAATGTGGCCAGAAGCTTAATGAGCGTGCTTCAGTTAACGGAGTTACATTAATGTGGGTTAAAGGACACGTAGGTACCTTAGCAAAAGAGGGTTTAGCAGAAAAGTTTCAAGGACGGGAACCCAAAATTACTTTGGGAAACGGCATGATTGGTGCCAGAATATGTAGCTAGATAGATTCCATACATCGACAACGATGGCGGAGGCTAACCAGGAGGGTGGAAAGCCAAAAAGGTATGTACTCAGCTATACACGGAGAACGGAGTAGCCTAAGTTGGATAACTGCCTTAGTGACAGGACATGGTAATTTTAAAGCGCATCTTACTAAAATGAAAATCGCTGATGGTGATGTTTGCAGACTATGTCTGGAAACTGGAAAAGGCTGAGATGGCAGCACACATTGTGTGTGAGTGCCCAGCACTAGGTAGCAGGAGGCTGAAGATCCTCGGCAAATGCACAATAAGTGTGGAAGCCATGAGTGAACTTCGCTTCAAAGACATGCAACATATCACACGTGACTCAGTGATGAAGGGGGAGTTCGATAATGTATCAGCCGACTTCTGGAAATCATTGTGTACTGTAAGGGGACGAAAAGGGACCAAAATAATAGTTTTCCTAAGAAAAATGCAAGATTGTCTCGTTATTGTGATAGTTTTTGTCTTCGAGATTGCCAGTCTCTTAACTAATTATAAGTAGAGGTACGGAAATTTCGTTTTTACGAAATAGATGCGAATTTCGGCGAAAATCGCTGATTTATGCGAATAAATGCGAAATGTTCTAATTTGTACCTTTTTGACAAAAATGTTTATTTTTGTACGAAAAAGTAAATTTTTGGAGATAATTTTTCATCTCAGATTGATTTGTCAGAAGTTTTCCGTTAATGAGAAGAGAGAAATTGGTAAATGAAGGCAGTTTGCTGAATCACGAGCACAATGGCTGGCCGAACACCGAGCAAGCTCTTTAATAAGAGGCTCGATAAATGAACTGTTTTCTGCAGGTTTTCTTCTCAACGTGCTTTAAACACTCGTTTCACTATAAATAAAAGGAATGTCTAGAGTTATATGAACAACAACAACAACAAATGTGCAAAATTGGGTTTTTTATGCGAATTTCAGCGAAATTTTGAATATTCAAAATTAGTTTATGCGAAATTCCTGTTTTTTATTTGCGAAATTTCCGTACCTCTAATTATAAGACAAGAGACTGAAATCTCTCCATGTGTGGGAAGCCTTAAACACGCATTTAGATTATAAACATAGTACATAATAGTGATATGAAACAGATATGATTTTACTTAGGTCCTATGGAAAAACTGAAAATCGCTTGACAGCTCCAATTGGCGCAATTAACACCCATCTTAAATGCTATTCACTTTGATCGATATGATGTAAAAATTCGCGTCGCTGAATTGTTAGTTCCAAATTGTCTAAATTCTAGACGATCCAAATGTGGATGAGTAAATTAACTGAACAGAAACCGAATGACGCACTTCCAATAAAATTACGAAAGAAAACTGATTGCGTTAGCTTTTTTGTTGGCATCAATCGCTCATGCATACTTTTTTATTGTATACACCAAACATTTTGTACATACATACATATATGTCTAAATTCTCAACTAAAATGTATGTATGGTAATGGTAACATACACAGTTTTTCATTCAGCCGCGTGACCATTAAAAAGATACTGTTTGAGCGTTTTTGAATAAAGATCAACGCAGTTCAAGTTTGATCACCAGCTGTTGCGGCGTGCTATTCTAGGTTACTTACAACAGCCTGTTAATGTTGTCGGTTCTTTTTTTATGGGGGCTTTACAACTTTTTTTATTATTGTTGAACTTTCTTTTATTAAGCTTAATTTAAATGGAAAAAAATGTAATACATACATACTTAGGGAAGACCTTGACCAGATTACGATTTGCGGACGAATTTATCAGGCAAGAGAGATGTTGTTAGGGCTGGTCAATATAGTGTTGAAATTTAAATATTTTGTTTATGTACTTTTGATTGAGCTAATGGAATGGGCTCGCATATCATGATTAACCATTGACATCGTGTATGTTTATTTCCCAAAACATCGACGTTTGGCAGAACGAGGCTAGAAAGCATGATGGAAGGCAGGACGGCCAGAAACACAAACATGCCGAGACCTGAGACCTGTACTATTTGCGTATCTTTCGATTTCGATTTGGAAAAATCAGGATTGTCTTGCCAAAAACTGGGCGGATACGATCATTCAATGATAGTTAATAGAAAAATGAAAGAAAAGTGTTCAACTTGTTTTGAACAAATGTAAAATTTACCTAAAAGTATTTTATTCGGTCAATACTGCTTCATCACATCAGACATTAAATCGCTTGGAAAAAAGTACAAGCAGCGCTGAGTTTGTCGAAGCATAAGCACAATTTCCGCTCGATCAGGACCAAGTTATAGACATAGAGCCAGCGACACTTGAAATGCAACTATTTCCTGGCCATTCTGTTACACATTATCGCAAATTTCATGATTGGCGATGCCCCAAAACGGTAGTCTGCCTCGTGGACGCTAAAGGGGTGGCAGACAACTTCAAAGTCGTTAATAGTTGCAAATATTTGCAACAATTTCCTGGTCTTTGACTCATATGCCATTTCATAGAGGACGAGTCCCCGCATATACATATACTCTTAAAAGGCAGACAAATATTGGGGGGCTAACATGGTGGCAGAGACGCTCCAAAAATTGAAATTTGTATGAAAAATGGGAAGTGCTCCTACAAAAATAACGCTAACTCCATCATGCTAAATATTTTCCAGACACTTCCCTCCAGTACTTAAGCAAAATTTCACTTTCAAATACCAATTAGAACCCGGTTGATTTTGATTGAGCTTATATTTTCAAAGGCAGACAAAAACCTTTAAAAGGACGATCAGCAGACGAGCCCTTAAATGGGGCAAAAAGTGTAATTTTGCGAGAAACAACAATTATCTCTCGTGACAGAATTTTCCCCTAATATCACAGAGATGGCATTGGTCTCGGCGATGACACGATCCAAGATAGAGCTGCCTGTAGAAATATGCTGAGATATTATCGCCAAATCGGGCGATGTGCCTAGCGGTATAAAGAACGAGGCAAGGAAGAAGAAGATCACAGAGATGGCCCCCAGCAGCGTTTCTTTTCGAACGGTATATCATTCAGGACACAATGCTAAGTATATATTCCTAAAGGCAGACATAAAGCATTAAAAGGACGATCAGCAGACGAGCCCTGAAATGTGGCAAAAAGTGGAATTTTGCGAGAAACAACAGTTATCTCTCGTGGCAGCATTTGCCCCTAATATCATACGATCGACCATCAGTCCCGATTTCTTCTCAAAATGGATATCATTCAGAAAACCATTCTTAGTATATATTTCCAAAAGCAGTCTAAAGGTACGTTGTGCTAGACGCGGCCGCACGACTGCGACTCGCTCATTCCATATAAAAACTCGTTTTTAAAATGAGAGAGAAACGAGTTTTTATATGGAATGAGCGAGTCGCAGTCGTGCGGCCGCGTCTAGCACAACGTACCTTAAACTCTTAAAAAGGTCGATCAGTAGACGTGTGTAAAGTGGTGGCAAAAAGTGATAATTGTTGTTTCCCGCAAAATCCTACTTTTTGTCCCATTTAAGGGCTCGTCTCCTGATCGTCCTTTTAATGCTTTATGTCAGCCTTCAGAAATATATACTAAGCATGGTGTCCTGAATGATATACCGTTTAAAACGAAAAGGGAAAAGCTGCGCGAGAGATAATTGTTGCTCCACGCAAAAGTTCCACTTTTTGCCCCATTTAAGGGCTCGTCTGCTGATCGTCCTTTTAAAGGTTTTTGTCTGCCTTTGGAAATATAAGCTCAGCACGGTGTTTTAAATGATATCCCTTTCAGAAGGAATCGCTACTGATGGCCATCCGTGTGATATTAGGGGGAAAATGCTACTATTTGCTGTATTATATTGCCTGTGAATTTACTTGAAAAATAGTCAAATTTCGATTGATAAATCAACCGGGTTCTAATTGGTATTTGGAAGTGAAATTTTGCTTAAGTACTGAGGGAAGTATCTGGAAAATATTTAGGCTCTTACTGTACCTATATGGTTATTTTTGTAGGAGCACTTCCCACTTTTCATACAAATTTCAAATTTTTTAGTCGTCATTTGAATCGTTCGATGAATTGAAATGCGCTAGTGGTTCAGCCGAACTTTTGCGCGTAGTTCGACAAACCCCACGCTACGTGGTGTCGGTGTAATTGTTTTTTATCAATACCTGTACACTATAATTTTTATTGGTGGAAAAGGTGTAAATCTTTTAAAAATCCAAGATCAAGTTTTAATTTGAATTACAGAAAAGATCTCCCAAGTCTGTCTAGTACGATTTTTCATTTTTCTCTGGCTCCAGGTCCTTATGGGTACCGTTTTATGCTAACCATTATTCAAGGCTCTGCAGGTCGTTCCTGATGTATGCTTCTAAGTAATTCTTCTGAATATTCGAAAACGCTCGCACTCCACTTTAGTCTGTCCCTTTGAAATATCGTAAATAGGCGAGTGAGGTGATTGAGCTCGCTCGCTCCCCGCGTTTAGTGTGCCCCTTTTAAATGTCGTAAGGCGGTTCAAAGCGTTTTCGAATATTTTAGGGGTAATCTTTGATGTTTTAGAAGCGATTTGTATCGCTTTACCGCTCGCTACTCCCGCCCCTCACCTTTAGTCCGTTCGTTTAAAAGGGCGCTTCGAATTGCTAAATAGCCTTTAATTTGGAATTCACCAGCAATCAATGACACATTTTTTTTATCGTGGGTGACTGAAGGTAATATGATTATCAGGGCTGGATTTACCCTGTTTGTCTCTTTGAAAATGTCAAGTTGTATGAAAGCTTAAGTGTGAACTTCTCCTTAGTAAAAGCTAAAGCTACTAAATATATATTTTAGTATTAAGCATCTACCGAATTCCCAGAGCGATTTCCCAAGAACAGTGCGCATCCGTGCCGATTTAGCATTTCATTGCCTGAAAGAAAATAATAGTCAGTCGGACACTTTATAGGGCGTGAAGCATATTCTGCGTTTTTTACTGTTTTATGCGATTTCGGAGATATCTCAGAACCTCTTAAGAACCCTTCTCAATTGACGGGATTAAACTCCAGCGTACATAGCAGAGGAATAAGCTGCAGGTGACTGCAGGTGGTCATGAAACAGATCACCTCCCCCTCCAAGAAACTATCCACGCCATTGTCTTTGAAAGTTACCCCCGTAGTCCGATTTCTTCAGTTTGTGGCTTCGATCGAAAATCATTTTTGTAAGGTTTGTTTGGGATTGGTGCATAAATAAAAAAGTTATTCTTTGTGAAGTTTCCATGTTTCATTTTGTCTTCTTCTCAGTACCGTATAGCTGCATGTGGGGCCATGGTGTATTAACTCAGCCGTATAGGCAATTTCGAGTCAACGTTACATTGCATATCATTTCGTAGTGCAAGTCCGAGCAAGTGCAAGCACTACCTATTTACGCCGAGATTCGATATCCGGACCTCTAGATTACTAGCATCGTAGAGTGCCACTCAACCAAGTGAGCCACAGAGTGTGTTTCAATTTAGTCAAAGAAAAATACGATATTTAATTGGCAAAAATCATGTACATATCTCTGAATTTTGGCAAGATTGTTGGGAATAGTCTCCTACTGGTTATGGTAAAAATAGTGCTAATCGATAGAGAGTCATCTCTTTTAGAAAAAGGGGAAAAGGGATAGTTTTTCAGTTTTTGACGATTATTAAAAAACTGTACAGATAACGAAAAATGTTCTGGGCACGATAGAAACCACTTGAAATTTCGTTTGTATTTGTTTTCAGAACATTTTTCAGTATAAAGTTGGGACGACCTACACAGAGAGAAAAACTGATCAATCGAAAACACGCTTTAAAAAACCCTTTTCTAACATGATTTTGACGTTTGCAGTGTTTCTAGTGAATTTAAGAACATCGCAGTTAAAATTCCTTTTTCAAGAGTAATCTTAACACCGCTATTCATATATTAAAAATGCCGTAATTGTTTCTACTCTCTTAGAAATTTTAAATCAACACTGCAGAGTAATATATAACACCGGAAATACTCTTTTTAACTCTGCGTGCACTTAACGTAACAACATTCGCTATACGCGTTCAAGCATGAATAGTTTTGTGGTCGAATTAAGAACGATGAGCGTAAATTAAACCGTGTTTAAGTAGTATTAATTATGAAGTTTATAATTTTTAGAAAAAACATGCTTGATTTCAGAATGTGTTTTTTTTTCTCAGTGTATAAATCCGAAGTTGGAAACTGTAGAACAGTTCCATGTACTCACAGGGTCGTGGATTGGAGTCTCACCGTAAACTAATTCAGTTTATGGTGTTTTTCGAACTCACGATCCATGTGACGGACCATGATCTCACTCAAATGTTTAACGAGTACGCATTTATAAATAACACTGCTGACGGTGGATTCAGATTGTCCATATTATGTCCACTGCCTACAACTTTTTCTTAAAGAGTCCTTCCTTTATATTCTTGAAGCGCAAATATATTACACTAGAGCTCTAGAGCTAGGGGGAAAAATCAATGCTCCTTTGTGTCTAGTCTAGAGGAATGTTGTTGAGTTCAAATCAAGGAACACGACATTGAAAAATAGTGACAACGGGGCATGGGCATTGTAAGTGACACAGTGATTTTCGAACATATTGTAAGAATACATAATAATTATGTATTCACATAGAAAAAGCATTACCTTTGATATATGTATGAGGTTGCTAAGAAGATGTTATACCATGTTTATGTTGTATATATCGGGTCTATTAAAAAGCAATTAGTTGATGATATCATGTATACATACATAATTGTGGGGAATGCTATCAACGGCGTCAGTCGTAAAATTCAACTTTGATCTTTCTTATACAATGGTAAAGACAGTACGTAGAATAAAATCAATGCAAAACCTTGAAATATAATACTTGCTTCAAATGGAGAGTCCCTTCTTCACATAAATCTACTTTTCCATTTTCAGGACAAATTCAATTTTTTCTCAACTAAAATTATACATCAAATGAAATAAATGATTTCGCAAATAAAAAACCCGCTTTAATAAATCAAATTAACGATTTCGCAAATGAATTAAATTGTTTCACAAGTCAAAATAATCATTCAGCAAATCATTTCTCATTGTTTAATAGTTATTTTGCCTTGTTGGAACGTTAATTTCTTTGTGAAACGTTAATTTAAAGCGTAAATTTAATTTGTGAAATCATTAATTTCATTTCATGCATAGTCAATTTGTGTCGAGAAAAGGTGAATTTGTCTTGAAAATGGTATATTTTCCATTTCGAGGATTGTTTAAAATCTATAAACTTTAATTGTAATAAACAGACAATTTGTTTCCCCATTATGCTCATCTTTATCACACTTAAAGACTATATTTCTAGTTTAAATTTTCTTGCTATGTACAACGCAGTTAACTTCTATGTATATGAATATAACATTTACGATTTGATTAATGACTGTAATTTCTTTCTATTTATAGGTAAGTCAACTGCAAACAATACTGTCGTAATATTTCACAACGAGTTTGTAAGTACATACATTATTTACATAAACTCCTATTGCCGATAAATACAAATCTAAATATGGTGAATAGATGTTATGTTACTTAATACATTGACTGTTTCCCCTTTCACGTTAAGGAGGAATATCCATTTTGAATATTTGTATAGTTTTTTTGTTCGTTTCATTTAAAAATGTAATAAAAAAGTAAATAAATAACAGGCGCCACAATCCAACATGGGTCGGACCTGACACATCTTTATTACCTTGTCAAGGCATCCAACGGCTACCATTTGATACTAATTTGATGTTTTTCGTGACATTCTATCAAAAGATATGGCTGAACATAACTTTGTAGGGGAAGTAGGGGTAGGGCAGTCGGACCTACTCCACTTTCCACCAACTCACAGTATATGTCAGAATCATATATTGATCAAAATTTCAAGTCGATAGCGATATTCTAGCGATAGTTATGGCCGAATTAAAATATCAAGGAGGGGTAGTTTGTATGGGAGGTAGGGGAACCCGTGGTCCGATTTGGCCCATTTTCAATACCTTTGAAGATTTTAGCAAAACAAACATTTGACCAAAATTTCAAACCGCTAGCTTCATTATTTCGGGAGTTATTCTGCTAACAGACAGACACACGGACAGACAGACATATAGACAGACATGGCTTATTAGATTCAGGGACCGACCCTGATCATTTATATATATACTTTGCCATACCTCCGGTGGCTCCTTTGGGGTGTTACATAATATCGGCGTAACAAAAACAATATAACCTATACCATCTTATGGGTATAGGGTATAAACATAATTTCAATTATGTTATTTTTTTCGGTAAGAAGGCGTTTAAAAGTTAGGAAAGAAGTGGGTATAGGACCAAGCTCCAACCTATCATATATCCGCATGATTCGTAAAAGAGGCGAAAATATACAGAAATAACGGCAGGATTGAAAACAGCGATAGAACGGGTGCTGTAACAGGGGACACGAAACCTGATGTCCTCGGAAAGACTTGACGACAGCAATCCTTGACAAAGCTAGAACAGAAAGCATTCGTCAAGGAATATTCTTCTCTTACGCAATGATGTCAATTGAAGAATAACTAACCTTTCAGGATAGGACTTATATGGAAGGTTAAATTTAAATAAAAGGAACTTGGTGAACTTGCGTTGGACAGTCTCCAGAGCATTGTGTAAATGGAGACCAAACAACTGAGGCGTATTCAAGAACACTGCGGACAAGCGAAATGAATAAGTTGGTGCACGTACGTAATGAACGAAAATTTACCGAACACCGCAAGACAAACCCGCAGAATGCTTTTCAGCCTTTTTTATTATGAAGGTGTAACGATCAGCAAATCTAAGTTTTGCATCGAAAACAACACCAAGATCTGTTGCAGAAGAAGCACAATCCAGTAGGATGCCGTTTATATTATAGGCAAACAATAGAGGGCATTCTTTTAAAGAATAAATCATAAAAGAACATTTCGCGATGTTCAAGTGAAGCTCATTTAATGTACACCAAGAGTGTAGAGTGTCTAAGTCACTTTGCAAGGCCAAACAATCATCCATGTCAGATACGGTTGTGAAAAGTTTGAGGTCGTCAGCATAAAGCAATGTAGGACATATAAGCAACGTTGGTAAGTCATTGATGAAAAAAAGGAAAAGAAGGGGACCGAGAATGGATCCCTGAGGAACTCCGGATGTTGGCGAGAACGAAGAAGATAATAGACTTTTGTAAGCCACTCTGGCTGAACGTTCCGATAAGTACGACGAAAGCCAAGACAGTATGTGGCTAGAGAAGCCAAAGCGTGAAAGTTTTGCCAACAAAATAGAGTGATTCACCCTATCAAATGCCTTTGAAAAGTCAGTGTATACCACATGAACATCACTATGACAATTGAATGATTTCGAGATGTGGTTCACTAATTCCACCAAGTTAGTGGTTGTCGACTTAGTTAAATCGCCAAAGGATAACTGTGAAGGGAGAGAATTTGAAGAACGCGCGTTCCGGACGTACGACCAAAAAAGCTTGCTTTTTTGTTATTGACGCTATCCTCAATACTAAGAAAGTAGGCAGATCGTGCACTGTCAATAAGTTTTTTTAGTATAATTTCGGATGGCGCGAAAAATTAGTAAATCGGAAGCAAGTTGCGACATTTTAAAGCGTGCACGGGCACGACTTTTCTTCCGCAACATCCTAAAAATCAAAGGCGTGAACCAAATAGGACCCTTGCGTGTATTCGAAATCCTTAATGGAACAAGGTCGTAGATTATATTATATTATAATATATTATAAAATTTGGATACAGCCATGTCACAGCTAAGATTGTGTAAAATGCTGCTCCAGTCTAAAGCGTTAAGTCGGAGATTAATGGCTGCATAATCAGCCTTTCTAAAATTAAGGCGACAAGGTAGGTTTTTATCAAGACGAAGCTCCAGAGGTATGGACAGATCAAGTTCGAGCGCAGGGTGGTGTGTATCCATTGGCAAGTAAACGTCAATAGCTCTTGATGAAGATAGACGGTACGAGGGTATATTACTCAACACGAGGTCAAGTGTACGTCTCATTGAGTTCGGACTAACGTTTAACTGTAGTAAGTTACAGAACTCCATAAAGTTTGAGAGACTCAAAAACATGTGAGGCGACGATGAGGAAATTGGTTGCCCAGGATGGTTTGGCCAACACACATTTGGAATATTGAAGTCACCGCAAATAATAATATTTGTATTAGGCCTCAATATATTGCAATATGATCATCATGATGATATTTCCATAATGTTTAAATATTCTGTCATAGACTTCTAAAGATGAGTTACAGGGAACGTAGATGCAGAAAATAAGTAAGCATAGATTCTTCGATAGTTTTATAGAGACGATAACACAATCAAAAGGATCGTCGATAGTACAAGAAATTAAGGAACATTCGATGTTACTCCGCAGCGCAATAAGAACTCCATCACCATCAAGCTTACCGAGGAGATCAAGGTTTCTATCACAGCGAAAGATTTGATAATCATCAAAGACCTCGCCACTGCTGATATTGCTGTTCAGCCAAGTTTCAGCTAAGCAGATTATATCATGAGAAGCCGTAAGAGCATATGAGTTGAGAGCTTGGAGTTTAGTCCTAATACCACGTACATTTTGATAGTAAATAGTAAATTGTTTAATTATTTCTCATTTTTTGCTTTCCGCGGTTGCGGAAAATTTCGTTTCGTGAACTCTTTTAGTAAAATACTAGAGGGCCAAAACGAAGGTTCGCATGGCAAACAAAGATCGGCAGGAATGGTCAGTTTCAAGGACGAGACAATTCTGTTAGGAATGTTGTCCTTTGTTAATTTTTCGCATGTAAAGAATGCAGGCTCAAAACCAAGTTTGTTCGTTACATAAAGCTTGACATCAGCCTCACTTGTATTGTACTCCAGCCTAGATATGAAGAGCTGCTTAGGTTGAATACAAACTCGAAGAATACCTGATGGCGTCGATGAAGGCTTTTAAGCGACAGGTGCTGTCTGTGTGGCAACAGGCTGATCGGGAAGCGGCAAAGGCTGAAGTGACAACTGTATGGGTACAGGAAGCAGTGGCGGCTCGCCCATATGTGCACATGTGCACGTGCACCCCCTGATGAAACAACCATAATGTGCTAAATATATTCGCTAAATAAAGCACTTCACAAAACAGAACAAACCGCCCGACCCAACATACTCTAAGCGTATGAATATATGATATACCCGAGCCACGCATTGAATGTATGCTTCGACTTCGACTTCGACCAGCGACCAACATCTAACACTCACGGTCGTAGTGCACAGTCATATGATGAACTGGTGCACTCGCTCCAAAATCAGATATGTGACGGGTTCCCGGGGCGAGGGGATAGTGCAAAATTTACACTAGAATTTGTGCACAAATAGGTCGTGCACAGCACACCACTTGGTGATGTACGGAATTGATATGCATTTTGGGTGAGTATTTTAAATGAAAGAATATAAAAATTAGTGGAGATTTTATGTTTAACTTTAGAAATTTTTTGACAAGAACTTTTCTAAGGACAAACAATTACATATTAATATTGTCTGAACATTACGATGGAAAACATTTTGTGGGAAAAATCAATGCCAAGTAAATGATAAAAAACAAATGTGCTGCTGATTCGTAAAATTTTATGTTTTTTCTTGACTGTTATGTGAAAGTCGCAGTGATCCTTAATTACAAATATTTAGATTTTTGTTCGCAGTTACAACGAGGTGCAGGAAAACAGGATGGAAACAAAAAGTAGTATGTGTGTATGGACATTAAAATAAAATAATTTTAATTCAAAGTAGGTGGTAGTCTTAGGTAGATATACGTTAAAATACATTTTGAGGGGTTGATGTCGTATGTATTTAGTTTTTTTTTTTGTGAACCCCCAGTATTGTTGTATACGAGCCGCCACTGACAGGAAGAGACTGTTGCCGTGCCGTGCTAGTCTGTACAACTTGTAGAGGAGACAAAACCGGAGACCGCGGGTTGTTTATCATCAAATTTGGAAACCGTTGTGCAAGATGGGCAGTCGAAACTGTAGTTGTTGGTGCACGATGAGACCCACGACCCTGTGCACCAAAGGTCTTTTATTGGCAACCAGGGACGTAGCCAGGGAACGGAACGGAAAAAAAAGAAATATCCTTTTCCTTATAGGAAAATACAAAATTTCCATACAAAAACTTTCTAAGTAAGTATGTATGTATTTAATAAAGCCCATTGGTGAAAAGGCAGTGTGACTTGATAGCCCCTCTTGCAGAGATTCTCAAAAGCAAATGTTCGTTTGTTTTGTTCGTTTGTCCCCGAGGACAAACAAATATTTGCTTTTGAGAATCTTTGCAAGAGGGGTTATCTAGTCACACTGCCTTTTCAGGTTCTGTAATCGGGTCCAAGTATCACGCTCTGTGGCTCAGTTGGTTGAGTCGCGCTCTACGATGCTAGTAATCTAGAGGTCCGGAGATCGAATCTCGGCGTGGTCCAAAATTTCCGTACATGTGCGGATAGGAAATATATGTATATGTAGTGCTTGCAACATTATATACACTCCGAAATGATATGCAATGTAACGTTGACTCGAAATTGGCTATAAACAGCTGAGTTAACGCACCATTATTTTTCTCAATCTTCCTATATAGACACGCGCGGTGCCGGTAAATTTTTTATAACCAGTTTCATTGCCAATAATGCACAATAAAAACATAGAAGCCGTTGAACTTTAACTATGTCGACAAAAAGTCAAATCCACTCCGATAATGCAGCACATCATTATGATTGAAATTAATAATACGTATCTCAACAGACACATTCACCAAACCAGTATCCAATGACCTCTAAAATGAACTATTCAATGTTTCGAAATTCAAATACATAATTTGTGTTTGCAACAATGACACAGTCGGTTTTTATTTATTTTCTTATTTCGAATTTCGAAATCTAATCAAATCTAATTAGGCTCTTTTTTTTTTTCAAGCAAATGTATGGGTGGTTTTTTCTTAGACATTTTGACTAGTGAGGAAACAGCTGTTTTTAATCCGATCCTATTTAGTATACATAGGCATAATTAGAGGTGATTCTACGTCAATTGATGTGAGTTTTTGTTTAGATTTTGATCGAAGTTCACGGTCAATCAAAATTTTTAGATACGTGTATAGATACACTCAGAAAAAAGAGGCCCAGTAAACTTAAAAGTTGTTGTACCATTATTTTAATTAGACGGCAATTTACCAGATTTCTTTACAAAAGTAAACAGATGCAATAATTATTATAACTGGATGAATTCTATTGAGGTACATATTTTGTATGGAATGAATTCAATGGGAAAACAGATTACATTTTAATCATTTTGTCCCATTCAATTAACAAGATCTGATATGATTAACTAACAATAGAATGGATCCCATTAAAACAGATACTAAACTGATAAAATCCACTATTACTCAGGAAAATGCATCCCGTAAAGTTAATAATTTCTGTCTTATAAAGTTAACAGAGCGGCAAAAGACAAGACTTCTTCCGAAAATAGACCAGCTGCAATGTTTTATATAACGCCCTACTGCATTAATGGGATAGATCTTTTAATTGAATTTCAAGCATATAGATGTATTTTTCAAGATAACCAACATCATGCTCCTTAGCCGCGATCGTTCGAGTGCCTCCATCTGACTTGGTAAGTTTTAAAGAGCACTAGAAAATCGGATGTTCACTCGGCCTGGCCAAATAACGTGATTCTTAAAAAAATCCACAGTGACGTAGCGTGGATGGTAAAATAATATGGGACTTTACAAAAATATACATATAGTTCGATCAGATTACTAGTGAAGAGATTTTTTGTTTCATTACATAGGACTGATCATCCTATGATCCAATTGAAAAATAACTAGACCATGTGTTTGTTTTAAAATGAGTCAACTATTAAAACAAATGGATATTTATCGAGTGAAAGTAATGATTCCTATATTTTTAAAGTAATCTGATTTTTCCTATTGACTAAAAATAATGGGACAAAATGATTGGTTTAATGGTATTTCCCATTGAAATTTTTCTGAGTGTACTTTTGCCTGCGTAATTTTTTAGTACCTAAATCATAAATAAATTGAGTTTATGAAAAATCGAATGGGACATTTGAAATAATGCAAAGAATTTGATATTTGTTACTTTCTTTATTTTTTTACTTTATTTCATAATCTCTAGTTTAGTTTTGGTTTTAGTTAAGATTTGTTTATTTACTACTAGCCACATTATCGGAAAGATGAAACCACTCTTGAGGTGGCGCGGCCGAAATTTGGATACCCTTCGCTCCCCTTGGGCTAAAAGTTTTTTTCAGGCGTAACTACGACTTGGATTTAATCCCCCCCCCTCCATTCTTTTTCTTATGTCTTCACAAAAGCTCCGTTGCGTCGACAAAACAATATTTGTGTGGGGTTTGGTTGCAATAAGTGGGCAAATAAAAATATTTACTCATAAAATGTTATTGGGGGATGCGGGAGCATGGCCCCATAGTAGGATTCTATTTGTTTGGACCTTTTTAGTTGCTTTGATAAAGACACATTAATTCAAGGTTTTGTGAAATTGGCGTAAACATGTTTCTTAGAAGAACCAAAATGGAGGGTTGGGCTTGTATGTCAGCCCCATGACCCCATGGTCCGATTTGATCAATTCTTAAATATGTTTGGTGTCATTAATAGAAATACATTTGTGTGAAATTTGGTTGAATTTGGTGCACAAATCAAAATGTTTTTCTTAGAAGAACTTAATTTGCGGGGTTGGGTTTGTATGGCAGCCCCATGATCCCATGGTCCCATTTGATCCATTCTTACATATGTTTTGTTTCATTAATAGAAATACATTTGTGTGAAATTTGGTTCATTTTGGTGCACAAATAAAAAAGTTTTTCTTAGAAGAACCTAATTTGGGGGTTATATTTGTTTTTGTATGACCGCCCCATGACCCCATTGTCCGATTTGATCCATTCTTACATATGTCTTGTGTCATCAATAGAAATACATTTGTGTGAAATTTGGTTGAAAGTGGTGCACAAATAAAAAAGTTTTTCTTATAAGAACCTAATTTGGGGAGTTGGATTTCCATGGCAGTCCCATGACCCCATTGTCCGATTTTACCGGTTTAAACATACAAACTGCCTGCAACAAAAAGAAGCATTTGTGCAAAATTTTAGCTTCATAGCTTTTGAATTGGCCGAGTAAAACGCGTCGCAACAGACAGACAGACGGACATCGCCCAATCGACTCCCCAAGTCATGCTGATCATATATGTATACTTTTTATATGGTCGGAGATGCTTCCTTCAATGCGTTACACACTTCATGACAAAGTTAATATACCCTTTCACTCTATAAGCGAAGGGTGTAAAAATTGTTGAAGTCGTAAAATTATGAAGTTGAGGTTGCCTACTTAGCACTCCAGTGACTACCGACAATGAACATAACTGACCCAAAGTTATGAGAACCGTATAAATCGTGAGATGGATGATATTTCGAATGTTTGGCGAATGAAAAGGAGTTATACAGTTATATAAAATTGGAAAAAATGGCGTGGAATATCTTAAAAAGATATAAAAAACGTTGTTCAATGCGGATGTCACATTTGCTTTCTTTCAAAGTTAGATGTCCAAGAAATATTTGAAGAGCATCATCGACATGGCCGATTTTTTTTACGGCCTTCAACCCCTACCAAGAAAATAAAGCAAAGCCTAAGCCATAGTGTTTACGACCAGTTTTATTGGCCAAATCCAAATGGAGGTCCTTAATCGGAGCTACTCAATTTACACAAAAATGCATGACTTAATTTTTTTTTACTAGAATAATGGCGCCATAATTCAATTTTTGTTTTATGGAAAGCCTCATAAAAATTTTTCATTAGCGAATCGTGTCGGCTATCTCCAGTATCGGTTTGTGAATTGTGATAAAAAATACTTTTTACGTTAAGCTCTAATTTAAGACTGAATCTTTATTCTTTATTAAACCCCAATGTTCATACATACTTGCCAATTTTGATGCGACGACAATTCTTCAAATTCACGAACGGATGTGTAACGCGATATTCTTGATAGCAAATTAATTTATGTTTATGCAATGTATGCACATTCAAGGTAGATATACAAAGTAATAATAGAAACAGAATAGAAAGAAGAATTGTTGTCGCATAGACTTAATAATCTCTAATTTCTTAATTTTATACATATCGTATAGTTCTCGATGCACCTAACACTTGGGCGTGCAAGGAAAGGTCGAAGGGATTCCATCCATTCATAGTACCCCAGTCCACTATGGAAGCAGAATTTTCTTACTTCGTTTCGCCGGGCATTAACCTTTGGATGCTACTTTCATAGCCTTCTCAAATGCCTAAATTTTCTTGTTCATATTTTTGTAGCTTATGGTTATAAGGCTGGTGTAAGGTCTCCCTGAAGACGTTGATATTAAAAGCTTGAGACCTGGAAAATTGTTCGTCTTACACACTGTAAGGTTAGAATTTAGGATAAGGTTTACAAAAAAAGTCCGAAAATTGAGATTTTTTTAGGGTCACGGGGTTAGCGCAGTTTTTTCGAAGTTGAAAACTTGGTGGTGGTGGTGGTATCTTCCCTAACAATATCCCAAAAAAACAGAGCCGAGCTATTTTTTGCGACCTAAAATCATAAAATGACTGGCCTATATGCGTACTTTTATTCCTAAAACGGGTAGAAGTTCGCATGCGAGTCCAAAGGACCTCCGGCCCATTAGCCTTTCATCGACTATGCTAAAATTATTAGAACGACTAATTGATGTTCACATACGAACGGTCGTCCCTTTAATCTACTATCCATGCCACCACAACATGCATATTGGAAAGGCAGATCGGTTGATACAGGTCTACATTCGCTGGTCAGTTATATTGAAGCATCTCTTCATAATAAGGAATATACTATGGTGGTGTTCCTTGACAATCAACAATATTAAACCCAGAGCAATAACAGATGCTCTCATGAGCCTACAGGTCGAAGGTTGTACCCTTGTTAATAAGCTACTCACTTCAAGGCGCATTCATAGTAGGTTAGGTTCGTCTTCTGCTAGTAGATATGTTTGCAGGGGCACTCCATAGGGAGGTATTCTGTCTCCTCTACTTTGGAACGTAGCGATTAATCAATTGCTCTTAAATTTGGAAAGAATCATGTGTTGTTGTTGTAGCGATTCAAGAATTTTTTTTTCTCTTGAATCGAAGGGGGTCTTGGCAGCTCTTGGCCGTTTTAGCAACGGGTAGCTCCGGGACGATTTAGGGCTCTCTTCCACTGCAAGCGTAAACTTAAGCGGCGCGGCGCTCCAGCGGCAAAGCTTTCACAAAATGTGCGAAAAAAGCTTTTACTAGTAAAAGGTATAAGCACACACAATATTCAAAAAGCTTTTCCATTGTATTGAATGGAATTTTTGTTTATTTTGCATAGTTACGCCATATTTTGCTTGGTTACGCCATTAAAATTCGGAAAAGCTTTAAACGCGGGAGCGCCGCGCCGCTCGAAGCCGGTAATGGACGGCAGGCGTTACATCGAAGAACCGGCTGCCGTAGGAGCATTTTATGGACAACACAAACATCCATGGGTCACAGTGGGATTCGAACCCACGCACCGGCAACTCAGAGATAGACATCTCTGCCACTGAGCCACCGAATGCCCCAAGAATCGGATGTAGTCATCGCTTATGCTGATGATATTGCTATCGCCGCTAGAGGCAAGTTTCCTGACACACTTAGCGGACTTTTGGAGAACGCCCTGGCTATCCTACCAGACTGGGCAAGTCTTTGCGGTGTAGAGATTAATCTAGCCTAAACGGAGCTAGTCCTGTTCACAAGAAGGCGTGTGATCCCACTTTTAACCTCCCTAAGCTAGGGGGCATTCAACTTGGTTTCTCTGACAAGGCCAAATTTCTTGGCCTTATCTTGGACAAGAAATTAAAATGGAAACCTAACATCGAAGAAAGAGTGAACAAAGCGACGGTGGCACTGTACTCGTGCAGGAAAGCTATCGGGAAAACCTGGGGCCTTCAACCAAAGGTTGTATAATGAATGTATACAGTTATTGTGCGGCCTATTTTGCTTTATGGCGTTAGTGTGTGGTGGACCGCACTCAGCACAACTGCCTATCATAATTCACTTGTTAAAATGCAAAGGTTGGCTTCTCGTCTGATGACAGGAGCTCTTCGAACAACACCTTCATTCGGACTTCGAACAACACCGCCATTGGACATATACGGCCAACGGTCAACAGCTTACACGGCTTTACGCCTTCGTGAAACTGGTCTGTGACGAGCGCTGGATTTTGGTCACTCAACAATACTTCGTAATTTCAGCGTGCCACTGGCGACTGACTACACTGTATCCAAATTATTTTTTTGGTAGGAACTATTCTACCTTAATCCCGCCTAGGGAAAGCTGGAGCAACGAAACTGTTTCCCAACAGTTGGTCCGCGGACCGAAGGTGGTCCGTGAGAGACCCGAAAGTGGTCCGCGAGGTACTATGGGGACTACTTCTGAAAAAGGAGTTTTAATCGTGATTAATTTAAATAACAGGCATGAGCTTTGAACAATTTTACAGTATAAATAAAGAACTAAATACTTTCGCTACTAGGTATGTGCGGTTGATCTGAAAATGCGATGTGCAGACCTTAGGATAAGTTGCAAAAAGCTCGGTGGTCTCAGTCTACATTGTACCGGTGATTTTCGGGAAGCAGTGGATTTTTCCTCGCATAATGTGACACTATTGTCTGCACCTAATTGCTTTTACTTCGTAAGTTAATTGTCACAGTGACAGCACATTGTTCAAATTTTGCCACAGTATCATTTGAAGAAAAACCATGTTAGAGTAATCAACCACTTCAATCCTCCTTAATCCGGTAAAACGGCATCCAATGAATTATTATCGGACAAAGTTAGACGCCTTTAACTCTGAATGTTAGGTGTCTCTGTCCTGTTCTGAAGAACCTAAAGAACTGCCGATGTTACTGCCTGTGCCTATACTTAAATTTTGGTAGTAACTACGGTAAAGTCTTCACCCATATTCATTTTGTCGAAGGTATAAGAGTGCTCATAAAAGATGGATGGAGTTACTCGATGAAATGTTACATTGCACGTTTTCAGTTTTTCTAAAGCCGGGCCCAACTTAGCGCAATGTTCGCTGTACCACACAAAAGAAAAACAAAGGAATCGAATTTTATCGTCATTTGGGTGGTTCAGTGAATTCAACCAACCCGCTGACGGTTCGTTGATCTTTTGAGTGTGGTTCGGACAAACTGTTATGTGTTTATGTTTCGACAAATCCTATGGAGAGTAAAAAACCAATAAAAAAGTCTAAAACCCTGTGAAAAAATTGCAAAATTCCCCTTTATTAAAAAATATGGTGGTCCATAGTGACTCATGTTCAAGCAAAGTGATCCGCAGTCATTTGCGAGTTGGCAACCACTGATCTACACTGATGGTTCCAAGACGGAAGCAGGAGTCGGCATTGGTATTTACTCGGAGGAACTGGATATCAGTTTGTCTTTTCACCACCCTAATTTTTGTAGCGTCCTCCCAGCAGAAATCACTGCCGTATATTGCTCAAAAAATACATTTTTAGCACTGGCTGGTTTTGAACGGAACGTAGAGATAGGTTGTATTACAATGGACCAATTTTTTGTCTAAGTACGCCTGGCGCTAGTCAGGCGTCCCCCTTTACCTAACCTAACATATGTGACAATCTCAAATTGATCGATTTTTTTTTTATTGAACACCAAAGTTATAGGGGGTAACCCTTTAGTGCAAGAGCACAACTTTGGTAGAGGAAGGGAAGGGAAAGTAAGGGAAGGGAAGGGGAGATTTCAGTGTAGAGCGATAAGTAGATGTTGATGTATGTTTTGTTTGAATTTTAGCGGTTCATAATTGTCCGGAAAAACAGCAGCTGGGAGAGAGTTCCACATGCGTATTGTTCGAGTTAAAAATTACTCATAGAATTTTACAGTGCGACAGGTTGACACCTCAAGAGTATGAGGATGAGCGCGACTAGTTTGCCGAGTCTGGCGAATAGGTTGAGCATTTTCGGGAATCAAACTATGTATCTCGTTTCAGCAACGGTTATAGTAATAACGATATAGTAGTGACAGACAACCAACATTACGCCTATGTTCAAGAGAAGCAATATTAGCAGTTATTGTGCTATCCCCAATAAGTTCGAAGGCTCTGCGTTGAACTTTATCTAACATAGCTAATGCCGTGCGACCTGCACCAGCCCAAACATGGGAGTTATATTCAAGTCTAGGTCTTATATGGCTCTTGTAAATATGGGCTAAATCATTTGATGAAAAATATTTTACACAACGATTTAGGAAGCCTAGATACTTCATGGCATTTTTCGCGATGGAAAAGATGTGGTCGGTCCATTTTAGTTTGCTCAATATGTTGATCCCTAAAATGTCCAGCGACGGCGAATCTGGAACTGACACACCATCAATGGGATGCCGGTGGGGTGTCTAATTTATTAGAAATAAGGCAGCATTGAGTCTTAGCAGCAGGTAGATTTAATACCATCTAAAACAACGATAATTGGGCGATTGAATAGGAAACTCTCAATCCATTTAATTAAATTAACATCAATACCAAATGCGTGAAGTTTTGATAGAAGGGCTGGGTGCCATACTCTATCAAAAGCCTTTGAAATATCAAGAGCCACAATTTTAGCTTCACCAAAGTTATGAAGACAGCGATTACACCGTTCAGTTAAATATGTCATCAAATCTCCGGTGGAACGGGCAGCTCGAAATCCATATTGCTTATCATCGAGGATATTATGCAAATTGAGGTAGTTAATCAGTTGGACATTAATTAGAGTTTGAAAAACTTTCGATAAAATAGAAGTTATTGCAATAGGCCTATAATTATGCGGGTCACACGGGTCACCTTTCTTGATAATTGGTTGCACATGCCAGCTTCCATTCAGATGGGTATATTCCTAAGGAATATGATAAGTGGAATAATTTCCGCAATGGTTTCGCCAGGGAAGAGGCACAATTTTTGAGAACTGTAGGTGAAATGCCATCGGGTCCAGCAGATTTAGAGATGTCAAGTCCAGTCAATACTTCTCGGGTACGAAAATGTAAAAGTCGCTGTTGACCGGTATGACGGGGTATAGAGGGAGGTCTTTGCTGAGTAGGTGGCAAATTCGAATTTTTAGCAAACATTTCAACAAAAATGTCGGCCTTTTCTTTGGAGTTGTTATAAATTGTAGTGTCAAGCAGTAGAGGTGGAATGGATGATGTCGAGAAATTGTTTTTTACCGCTTTCACTAGAGACCAAAAGCCTTTACCACCCTTTTTTTTGGACAAACACTTTTTGTCGTATTTCTCTATCGAACTGAAATTTCGATTGATTGATGATGGACTTGCAGATGTTACGGGCCGCTTTATAACTCCTGTATAATTCCTCGGTGGGATTGAGTTTATATGCTTCAAATGCTTCCTCCTTATTTTGGATAGCTCTCTTACACTTACTATTGAACCACGATGTTTTGTTAGGCTTGGGACTCTTGAAACTGTGAGGAATAAAGGAGAACATTCCATACCAAAGGATGTTAGTAATAGTATCAGAAATGTAATCAATATTTCTCGAGTGAAAACAATCAGACCAATCCAAATTTCTTATAAAATTATTAAAAGAGTTCCAGTCGGCTTTGCCCTTAGAAAAAGCATAGTAACCCATGCCATGCGTTAGTCTGGCGAATGGCCATCAGAAAATAAAAATGGCACCGTTTTCACACTATTGCAGTTCATAGTATGCGTGAAAATTTTATTCAAACGTCAATTTTTTGTTTACAATTGAGAATATAAAATCCGCGTAATATTTATTACTTTCTTAAAATGCCAACGTGATATTTAACTATATCTTGATGAAAAATATCGTTCAACAATATTTTCCACCCCATTCCATATATATTTCAAAGGAACCGACGACCACAAATGCGATCAAACGTTCGGCGAAATGTAAACTATGTCTAAAGAAACGAAAAAACGGCGCATCATCGTAAGACATAGTATCGATACCTTAGAGCACAATAGTGCTAAGTCCATTTTTCAACATTTGGAGAAAACGCGAAAATAAATTTTCAAACCTTGTTCCCATCTTAGATAACTTAATTTTTGCAAATATTTTTAGCTTTTTAAGCAGGTTACACTGCTAAAAAGATAATTATATTAAAATCTGGCAATCAATCGTTATAATTTCGAAGGAAAATCTAGAATAAAAGAGGAAAGTACGGACTTAGCACTATTGAGCATTTCTTTTTATACCAACTATGGACTTGGCGGAAGAATTTTCGTATTGTCGTTACAATATTGTAAAATGTGGATGAAGTGAGAATATTTTTAATACGTACATACCATGAGACGCAAGCAATTTATTGTATTTCCACCAGTTCGTATCCATGAAGGAAATGTGTCTCATCAGTTTATACTTTCCGAAAGTGGTAATGATCATGTGATGACCAAAGGATCTGGTCAGGATTAGACGTTGTCCTTTCTATCTTACTACTGTCATTTAACAGGAAGCTAATTGGGGGTCATAACAGGGCATGGCCCTATTATGAAGCTCGCCAGGAGACTTAGACTTAACTTCATCACAATCACTACTACAGAAGTTGTGAGGTTAAAGAGAGGGTGATGTAACTGTTCTGTCATTGCTCGGCACTAGGCACACTTTTATGACACGGATCATCTTAAGTCGTCATTCAATTGGGTGAAGCCGATGCCACAAGAAACGTTGCTTCTTTGTCAACGGCGACAAAATTTGATTAGATTCTTCGATATAAGATATCATATCACGTGTGTTGCCCAGATCCATTGCCCGTTGGACAAGTGCAGCATGTTTAGATGCTGCCCAAAAGTTCCTGCAGTGGAATTGCGACTAGAGATGTGAATTCAATAAGATAGCCAAAATCACATCGTTTCAAACAACTGATTAATAAATGTTCATCAAATAGGTTCCTATTTCTACTTGGGCTGGGAGTAACCTCGGTGGACTTGATATGTGATATGAGAACTAGAAGAAAGATTCAAATTCTTTAATTTCACCAAGTGGTCGTGATAATAATAGGTATATGAACTAGAAATGCACACATATATCCCATAAATCAGTCCCAAACGACATCCCCTTTCTTTTGAATGCAGTTTAGCTTAGACTCGAATATTATCAACTCTCTGCATGCATAAACTGGTGAAATGCAAACGCAAGACACTCATTAGGATTAAGCACGTATACATTTACTTTTTTTAATTTGGCAGATCTTTTTCAAATTAGTCCTTTTTTCCTGGATCGTGATTTTGATTTCAGTCAGCCTTAATTTAATCTCGAGATATGTCGATTCCGTCAAATCGTAAATAAATAAATAGCTGCCATTCGCATCTAAGCCCTAAGATTTAAACTGCTTAGATCAACAGCTCGCTCTGCAGAGGTTTCTATCCCCATAATTGGGCACTTGTTTAACATCTAAATGAGACCATATCCCGCCAATTGGATCGTGAATTGGAAAACTACCATAAACTACAACCCTGTGCTTCGAAGGAGAGCACACTATTCACTGTATCAACCACTGTTTAACTCTGTTAAAACCTAATTTGATATTTAGTACAATCATACCTTTCCGGTTGTTATAAATGCAAGTTTATTTTTTGGTTTTGTTAATAGCCGAAGGACCCTTGTTTCAGCCTGCATGATAAAGAGCTTCCAAAAAAATTTTGTGGACATAGTAAGCAATTCTTGGGTCTAACACAATTTTTAATTTTCTAAAGTATGGTTTTATTCAAACTGTTTTCAACAGCTCTTTTGAGAAGTATATCTTTTGGAGCACAGTGGTTGAGTATAGCTGATCAAAATATGTCGTTACAACACGTTGAACATGCGAATGCCAAATTTCACGCTGAACTGTAGATTTTAGAGAGGGATGGCCTTACACTAAATTCAATGCAAGCTGGCATTTAACAGAAACCCCAATGTATGTTATGGAGGTTTCCTGTTGTGGAGAAAATAGAGAATCCAAATTAAAGCATTTGATGTAAGGGCTTACATTGACCACCAGGATCATTTGAACCTTTGTATCGGAGGTAGACGATCCTTCAGTCAGTTTTTCCCATTTCAATACCATTCAAAGAAAGAATATGCAAACACTTTCCAAACAATTCATCCCAATATCCTGTGATCCAGCAGGCAAACCCGGCTTATTCGAATCAGGAAGCAACCCTGGCTAATCCTTTTTATGTTTCGTAATGGTAAACATTCGTTTTATGGAAGTTACTACCACAAATTTAACTTTCTAACTGTTCCAAGTATGGACTAGCGCTATAACTGGACTTAGCACTTTTGTGCAACATTTTTTCGATCAACCTAGGACATAGCATTTCTTGTAAATGTTAATTTCCTTGGATTTAGCTGGGTAAATGTTGTTTCAAGATTAACTACTCGATGGAGAACTTGACAAGGAATAATACGATGAAAAAATCTCAAAATCGAAAAAATGGACTTAGCACTATTGTGCTTTAAGGTATCGGTATGTAAACTGTTTCAAGATCCAAAATTAAACCTCTTCAAAAATTAAGATTGATTTCACAGAAAATTCAGCTATACCTTAGGCATAATAGCTCGTAGGCGACGACAGAAGGGTTAATAATTGCATCGACAATATTTTGACGTTTGAATTATTTCGTGGAGTGTAGTGTAATGAATTTGGAGTCAAACACATATGGGTTGTGTGATCATACATAGCCATTCTGGACTAACGCATGGCATGGGTTACTATGCTTTTTCTAAGGCTTTGCCATAATGCCACAATAGCCTTTCGATGGTTTCTCTTTGTTTTTTGAGTCAGAACTTTATGACTAACAATAACAGCAATTAAAGCTACCGGGGAAAAATCTAACAATACATTACGGATGATAATTGTGACTATAAAACACGTTCAAATACAAAAGTGTCAACTAACAACATTATCATCGCCCTCATCTCACTATTCGCTTCAATCAAACGGTTGTTGTGTCTGATCACGACTCTGTTGTCTTAATGCATCGAACCTTGTAGCTATATTATTCCTCATAGAAAACCACTAGGTAATTCCGATTTCCCATGCTCAAACCAAATGAAAATGTAAATTAAATATAAAGTACGCTTAGACAAAGACGCGGCACACGTCACAAGTCTTTATGAATAAATGTCACGACACAAACTACTCCACATAAATGGGCAAAGAATTTTCACGACAGAGTCAATTTATATACATACACTACAGATATTTCACCGCCTGCATACATACATAAATAAACAATTCCGTCCGCGTATTACGAGTATTGACGTTTAATGTTAACAAGATACCAAAGTGTTCCCTAATATGGCAAAAGGTAGCATCTGAAATCTGATCAACCCATAAAAGGATTTGGCGATATCTATTGTCTGTCGTTTAATCCTGTCTAGATCGCGAATAGTGAGTAGTTGTATGCATGTATAGTTTAGATAAGTCGTACGCTTCATATGGAGAGCCAGCCTCCTATACTTCCCTTAAACTGTCTTTTGTAAAGTACTCTTATAAAATGCATAACTTATCGTCGCATTTGGCGACAAATCAGTAACGACTCCGTGTTTTTCTCAGATAGATCATGGACCGACCTCCTTCAAACAGTACACCCTCCTTTTGCTCATCCCCATTTTCCTGATATGGATGGCTTTAATTGAACTGGATCACTGCTTTTATGCGCATCACATGTTTTAGCGATATGTTGTTAATTTTGGCGAAAAAAAGGTCTTGTCAATCCTACATCAACTGCACTGATCTTCTTTAACCCTTCTGTCGGCACGAAGGTCTGGCCAGACCTTTGGCACTATATTTTGGTGTAAAAAGCATAGAAGATGAAATCGCAGCGACTTCATATTTCATGATATCCTAGAATAATATGTTTGGAAGCATTTTGCAAAAATGTGAAAAAATCGGTTGAAGTTTTGAGTATGTTTTTGATGATTTTCAATTTATAGTGCTTTTTGATACCCAATAGGTCTGGCCAGACCTATAGTTATTCCCCCCATTTTTCTCTTTAAGTAAGAAGTGCAAATATTAAAATCTGTTATTTATGATGTAATAATGTCATTTAAACTCAATTTGAACTATAAACGATAAAAATTTCTGAGATTTTTCTATAAAAATCCGTGAAGTTCGGAAAATGGGTGTGCCTAATTCCGTCACATTTTATAACACCACCTAATCAACTGAGATTTGATCCTAGGAAATTCAACCCAGTTTTATTTCCTTTGTAATAGTAAGGACTAAGTATGAGTGACTTGCAAACGTCTTTCTAAATAGATTTGATCAAAAAATTTACGAAAAATTTAGAATTAAATGGTTTTGGCCTTGAAAATTCCCTATTTCTTCCCACTTATTTCCCTAAATCTGCAGACAAATATCGAGGTAAAATCTGCCAACAAAGTGCTTAATATTTCCCCAAAGATATTGGAATTAGAAAATTCGATCGAAATATCTACTAGATAAACACAATGCAAATAGCGAAGCAAAAAAAGAAGAAAATAAGGGAGAAACACGTTTGTACTAATACCACCTCAAAATGTATCTACTTAAAAACGTTTCCAGTATATCTAATTATTTTGATGCTTTTATTGTAGAAAAATTGCAGTAAAGAATGGATAGAATGATTTTACCGATAAACATTTTACTTTTTCTAAAAAATAAAAAATTTTTTCTCAGTAGGTCCAGCCAGACCTATTGGGTATAGAATATGCATATTGTAGTAGGTGCCGACAGAAGGGTTAAGGTCAATTTCAATCATAAACAAGATACATTCCATTTAAGTGATATAAATCCGGAATAACAATTGATTTATTAAATACACGAGTATAGGGTACTGTCTGAAGTTTTTCGCGCATCTTTCTCGACAAAATCTCATTCAAAATTCAAAGATATCGACCAAATGACTGCGGTCTCTCGACACAAGATGATCTTGTATCTTTTTTTTACAAATATGTGTACATTATAAAATGTAAACTTGACCTTGTGTGTTGAGCATGGACGGTGAGTTGACAAAAATAGACATTTTTCATACATTATTTAATAATATTGTTTCTAGAGCGCTTGTTTTTCCTCAACATGCAATATAAGGTGAAATCATGTATGAGAAGTAGTACACGATTCAAATGTATCTATTTATTAAAAACATGGGCGTTTTTAATTTATTGTTACTAGTTTATTAGAATTCAGCAATATTACTTGCGATTTTTTTTGGTAATCGAAGGTGAGGCGATACCTACATTTTTTGCGTTTGGACAAAACGCACTATAAATAATGACCATTGACGCCATATTTTCTGTATATGTATTTTTACGGAAAATAAATGGATTTAGTGCGTTTTGATAAACAAAAACAATTTTAACAAATTCGATGCGTTCACATTTTCCGAATGTCAGTGACCATAAGTGGTTCTCTCGATAAGAAGAAATGACCTTATGAAATATATTGTGATTACTTGTGCAACAGTGTCAATTGATGAATGGGGTATTTTGCGAAAACATATAAAACCCAAAAAATAAATTGAGCCTTCAAATTTGAAAGACATTTTAAAGATCAGTGTCACTAGTGAAAATTGGCTTAAGTCCGATTTTATCAATTTTGAGTAAGATTCATTACGACTATTAGAAACGGAAAAATAATGTTGTGGCTACGTCAGTAAAATTGGATTGTTACTTGCGATACCACTTGCTAGTCGCATTGTTAGTTTATTATTCTACGATAAGAATATTTCATATCACCTTCTGAATAATAAACTTGCGACGGGCCATGCCGAGTTTGGAAACTCGTTTCTCTGTGAATCTCTGTATCACAGAGTGGCGACTGAACGATCACAGCTACAGAGCACGACAGGGAGCCAGTACTACCCAGCCAGCATTGGCGTCATATATCGTCAAAATAGTCAAAAATAAACTTCATTTCATGCATCACGAGTCGACATGTTGTATCTATAGGACGCATTGAAAGTGAAACACATGACGGTCAGCTGAAGGAAATGCCTTTAATCAGTATGAGAAAATAATTTTTCTCCTTCCGCACTTATTTCTTCTTCCTTGCCTCGTTCTTTATACCGCTCCATGGTTTCGCGTTGCTCGACCTGCAGTGTAGGCACTCCTCCTTCCTCTCCTTCCGCACTTAAGACATTAAAACTGTTGCAAGCACCTCACCTTGGCAGAAATTGAAGTAAATTGAGATGGAAAAATCATTTGTTTTTGGGTCAAATCAGAAAAAAATAACTTTGAAGCTCTGTAAAAACCAAACCTCCTCAAAGATTCCAATGTGGCATTCCCGAAATTGAATAACTCGATATTTCTCCCGCAGGGGCTCTTCTCCTCCAACGGACAAAGTTCCGCGTTGTTCTCATAGAGCTGGTCAGTTGCCACGCCAAAAATACTACAGACATGCACCGCAGTTGGATGTGTAGAATGGAACGATTTCAAGATTTCCACAATTAGAGTACCCATTTATGGGGATAAATAACACTGCTGGGCGTGCTGTTGATCTCAACACCTCAACAAAAAAAAACCAGTTAAGATCTTGGAAATTGGAAATCACTAACACATCTGCGGCCTTAGTCCAATGTTGGACTGTCGCGCCTATTATTTATTTTATTTTAATAAAATACCTGCAGTCTACACTTCACACAATCTTCAGATAAAATCCTTTGGGCTCCATAATACTCCAGATACGCTTTTCATGAAAACTAGCATTGATTTTGTTGGCAACGTCACTTTTTAGCATTGAGGTGAATCCTGAACGGGGTCGATCTTCAATTGCCATTTCTACATAATTAAAAGGTGAAGACTACTCCTAGAGGCTGCTTTTACTTGAGGCAGCATCCCAAAGCCACCTTAATTTAGAAAGCCGGGAAGCAGCAATACATGCACACAAAGCGAGCCTATGAATATGTCGTATATACGTTGCACGATGCACTAACACAAGCACAGCGCATGTAAAAAAAACCGTGTCTGCTCTGATAAAAATCGCGAAAACACGTGGAAAACTCACTTTTTATCGGGATTTTTTTCCTTCACTGCATTATAGACACTTCAATTCACGACACATTGCACTTTTCGCGACGAAAATCGACCGGGAACCAATACTTTTCGTGTAAAGTTTGCCGCGACCCAACCCGATTTGTCTTTACCGCAATGTAAATTTTCCAACTAATCGAGCCTATGATCTGCCGCAAAAGTATATGAGCGGGTTCTGGTTCCGGGCTTTGAAATATAGATGGCTTTGCAGCATCCCCATAAGCCGTTTTAAGCATTACACTAGCTCCCTCGGTCCCCTAATAGAAACACTTAACTTCACGTCCGCGGGTTTTTCTCGAAAATCGACCACCACAAAATGTGAAAAGTTGTTTCACTAAAAAAAAAATTCACGGTCGAACCGATGCAGTCGTAGCAATACAGCTTCGCACACTAACTCAGGGGACCTGTCCCTAACGGATACCTCGCTCCCTCACGCAGCCCAATTCCACTTATTTTTGAGTCCATTCTTGTACAGCATTTTCAAGAAATGTAAAGGTGGTAATAGCCCTATTAACACCTGGTGGAAGATAGTGATTGAAGGCTACTTATACAAGACAAAGACCAGTTGGGGCGTTGTAAAGAGCACTTTGCTGTTATGTTGTGTATGACAGTTGGCAAGCGGAGATCCCTCCTCATATAACGGGTGAACCAATTACAAGTTCGTTTTTATACCCTTCGCTCATAGAGTGAAAGGGTATATTAACTTTGTCATGAAGTTTGTAACGCATTTAAGGAAGCATCTCCGACCATATAAAAAGTATACATACATATATGATCAGCATGACTTGGGGAGTCGATTGGAGCATGTCCGTCCGTCTGTCTGTCTGTCTGTCTGTTGCGACGCGTTTTACTCGGCGGGTATTGAAGCTAGCAAGCTGAAATTTTGCACATGTGCTTCTTATTGTTGGAGGCTGTTTGTATGTTTGATTCACCCAAATTGGATCACTTGGTCATGGGGCTGCCATACAAACAAACCTAGCTCCCCAATTTGAGTTCTTCTAAGAAACACTTTTTTATTTGTGTACCAATTTCAAGCAAATCTCACACAAATATGTTTCTATAGATAACACAAAATATATGCAAGAATGGAATAAATTGGACCATGGGGTCATGGGGCTGCCATACAAACTTAACCCCCCAAATTAGGTTCTTCTGAGAAAAACTTTTTATTTGTTCACCAATTTCAACCAAATTTCACACAAATGTATTTCAATTGTTGACACAAAACATATGTAAGAATGGAGAAAATCGGACCATGGAGTCATGGGGCTGCCATACAAATCCAACCCCCCAAATTAGGTTCTTCTAAGAAAAACTTTTTTATTTGTGAACCAATTTCAACCAAATTTCACACAAATGTATTTCTATTGTTGACACAAAACATATGTAAGAATGGAGAAAATCGGAGCATGGGGTCATGGGGCTGCCATACAAATCCAACCCCCCAAATTAGATTCTTCTAAGAAAAACTTTTTTATTTGTGCACCAATTTCCACAAAATTACACACAAACGTGTTTCTCTTGATGACACAAAACATATCTAAGAATTGATCAAATCTGACCATGGGGTCATGGGGTGGCCATACAAACCCAACCCCCATTTTGGTTCTTCTAAGAAACATTTGTTGCACCAATTTCACAAAATCTTGAATTAATGTGTCTTTACCAAAGCAACAAAAAAGTTCAAAACGAATGGAATCGTAATGTGGGGTCATGCTCCGGCAACCCCAATAAAATATTCCGAGTAAATATTTTTATTTGCCCACTTATTTCAACCAAGCCCAAAACTTTTGTCAAGACGGAAGAAAAAGAATGAGGAGGGGGATTAAATACAAGTCATAGGTACGCCCGAAAAAACTTTAAGCCCAAGCGAAGGGTATCCAAATTTCGGCCGCGCCCGAAATTAGCCTCGGCCCCGGGTGTTGGCGAGTGAAGCGAGCAGGGGGCGAAGCCCTCTAGTTATAAATGCAATAAAACGAACAAAATTAATTTTTTTTCCATGTCTTATGGCTTTATTAAAAAGTAAGTAAGCTCCCATTAATGATGGAAACACGACTTCATTCAAGTGGCTGCCCCGGCTGGCATCGCAGTAGAGCATTCTGTCACACCAATTTTCCAAGACCCTGTTGACGGTTTCGGGCTGTAGCTCACGGATTGCTTGGATGATATTGGCCTTAAGTGCTTGAATCGTTTCTGGATTGTTGGCATAACATCGATCCTTCACGGTTCCCCACAAAAAAAAAAGTCCAAAGGGGGTCAAATCGTAGGCGGGCAATTGAGGCGGCCAATTGACATCGCCAAGAGGGATGATAACACGATTTGGGAATTTGGTGCGTAAAAGATCCATTGTGGCATGGGCTGTGTTAGGCATGGTACAACCTGTTCTTTTGAGAGAACAGGTCGATCTTAATGATCTTCTGCATCGGAACAGGTATCTAAAACTAGGTTTCCTGACCTATTTCGCAGCCAAAGAGCACCTAGCGATTTATTGGTCAATTGATCAGGCCCGTGCAGCACACACACTAGGCAATTTATAGCGCAATCTCAAATGACAGTCTCACGGTTCACACACGTTACGACACATAGCGAAAATTATCTGCTTGGTGCCGATGAAAGATCCACTGACATCCATGGTCACTTTCGATGGAGAATGACAACCACAGCATGAAGAATGACCACCCGGTTTATGTCCAAAAGTCAGCAACTGAAAACACATGATTGTCCGAAAAATTGCATGGCAATATGTTCCACATAGAACAAAAAATGAAAGGAGTTAGCCTTTCATTCTGGAATGTACCATGGCTACATATGTATATTAACTGAATTTATTAGCTGTAAATCCGTTACTCTCTTTCCGAATCAAGAAACAAGATCTTATATGAAGTGGCTTTGCTGAGCCCATTGCCCACCCAAAGCTTTCTTATGAGTTGTGGGAAAGTAGACTTTTGAAGCTATTCAGAGACACCCTGTTAATTTTACAAACGTCATATCATAAGTGTTTGCGACAAACACTATTACCATTCTATGTATTCCCACTAAAGTTCATGTTCATTGTTCGGTCCAGTCACAAGATATGCACAAATGCTTCAGACGCTGCCCTAGTATAGTGAAACGCCTTTGCTAAATATTTGATTCCCTATATTTCCGGTTAAGATAAAGATATTCGAATGAAAATTTGCAGGCATATTACTTATATAATTTTCTTAAAACCGTCATCATAATTTTCACAGTTGCAGACTTCACAGCCTATAACTCCGTTCCCGTTACTCCAAACTGGAAGAAAGCAACTTGTATGAAATGTACCCATCGAGTTTTTTGATTTGAGTACCCATACGTCCATGTCCGATAAACAGTAAAAAAAGTCGACTATTTCAAATCTTCTGGACACCCTGTTAACTTTGCCCTACCAATTTTTAAGTATTTCGTGATTAAGACTGTTAGGATTCTACACATTTTTACCAAATTTCATGACGATCGGTTGAGCCGTTCGCGAGTTATTTAGTGAACAAATCCTAAAATCTGCGGGACACCCTGCTATCTTTGCCTTATCAACTTCTAAGTATTTCGTGCCGAAGACTGTTACCATTCAGCACATTCCTACCAAATTTCAAGACGTAAACAGACGGACGGACAAAATCGATTTCATAAGGGTTTTTTGAAAAATCTAAAAAACCCTATAAACGAAATTCTCGTATTTTCTCTATTAGCTATCTACATTTCATTCTCCTAAACTCGTATCCCGTTTTGAGAGGAACACGTGAAAATTAGCTGTAGTTTTTTTTTTAAAGGGAGGGAGTTATGAACATGCCTTTTCGACAAATTCAAATGGGAGGAATAATTGGGGCGACTTTATTTTCAGCAAGAATCACACTCAGCTTATTGTTAATACTCGTATAAAATTATATATAAAATTTAAAAAGGTCCAAAATATTCTAATTTATCGTTTAGTCTACCGCCGAATTTTCATTGCATCATCATTTTTAGCCGGTTTTAAATAATCACTAAAAAAACTAAAGAAATACCCTCTTTCTCCCATTATTCAAGGTTGCGGACTCCCAATCGGTCAGAGAACTTTTCCCATAATCAGGGTGCCATAACCAACTATCATGCAAATATCGTATTTCGTATTCTTCTTTGACTATTATATTGACCTAATCAACTGGTCTTTATGGCTACCTGTTCATTCGACTCTTCAGTTCAGGTATTCCTGTTCATTCGACTCTTCAGTTCAGGTATTCCTGATCATTCGACTCGTCTGGTCGACCTGTTCAATCGACTCTTCAGGTCTACCTAGTCAATCGACTCTTCAGGTCGACCTGTTCCATCGACTCTTCAGGTCGACCTGCTCAATCGACTCTTCAGGTCGACCTGTTCAATCGACTCTTCATGTCGACCTGTTCAATCGACTCTTCAGGTCGACCTGTTTAATCGACTCTTCAGGTCTCAAACGAGTCTCACTGATCTGAGTCATTGGATAGAAGACGTAGACGGAATTGAACTGATTTGATTGCCTGCATATTTATGGGCGTATTATTGAATTTGCTTGCATGTTATTAGTATGTAGAATATATTGATATTATTTTGGTACTTGATGTGAATGTGTTCATTGGAAAGATTGTACGTGACTTACATACTTAAGATGGCGATCAGACTAGTTTCATTCAATGCCAGGAACCTGTTCTTTTGAGAATTGTGGAACGGGAGCGATCAACTCCTTGTACGGAGCGGGATCAAAATAGTAGTTCAGTTCATTAAGAACCATGACTATGTGGCATGCTTGAACCAGAGGTCGTCCAAATCCATGTCTTCAATTTCAGTAAAAAACGAGACCGAAACTAATTTCGAGCGCAGCCGAAATTTACCCGTCACAATTGAATGCAACTTAAGCTTCTTTTGCGTTAACAATTTCTACCGCAGGCCTATGACGTGTTCCGATTCCATCTATTCCTGGATGCGTTGAGGCTAATCCCGGAACACACTTGGATAAATTTTGGTTAAGATTCAAAAAGAAAAGAAATTTTTTTTACAAGAACCTAATATTTGGGGGTTGGTTTATATGACAGCCCTATGACGTAATTTCCCGATTTCGTCCATTCCTAGATATGTTTTGAGGCCTTACTATGAACACATTTGGGTGAAGTTTGGTTAAGAATGATTCATAAAGAAAAAAGTTTTTCTTAGAAGAATCTAACTTGTAAGGGTTCATTTGTATGACAGCCCCATGACGTAGTGTTCCGATTTCAGCCGTTCCTAGATATCTTTTGAGGCTCTACTAGGAACACATTTGGGTAAAAGTAAAGTTTGGTTAAGATCGGATTAAAATAAAGAAAAATTTTCTTAGAAGAACTTAATTTTCACGAGTTGATTGTATGGCAGCCCTATGACGATGGAATCGGAACAATATTCCATCCATTCCTAGATATGTTTTGAGGCTTTATTAGAGACTCACTTGAGTGAAGTTTGGTTAAGATTGGTGCGTAAAGAAAAACAATTTTCTTAGAAGAACCTAATTTTCAGGGGTAGCCCCATGACCTCATGGTCCGATTCCATTCGTTCTGACATATACAGGGTTATTGGTTAAGTCGACATATTCCCTTCCATACAAAATGACCCGAAAATTGCCTACGAGCAAAACTTTAATTTTGGTTGACTTGTTCCCTTATTTCTTAATAAACTAGTGGGATTGAATTTGAATAATTTGTATGGGAGGTACCCTTTGTTTTAATCCGATCGAAGTAATGTTTGGTGGAGGGTATAATGGGACTTAGCCTTAACGTTTACCAAAAAATTTCCCGCCTGCTGTGATTCGGCGATAAGTTACAGGCATGTCTTTTTTTAAATGTTAATAGGGAGAATGCTTTCTCGGGGCAGCCTGTGAGTCTCCGTGTGGGATAGCTATATATTGTTATAGCTTGTTCCGCCTTTAGTAAGACCAATCCAAAAATAGATTTACTATTTACCCTGTTTGTATAAAAGTACTCCAAGGCAAATCTACAGGCATTTTTCGATTTAAGATTTCTGATGGCCTTTGAGCAAAAAGAAACTCAGGCAAACGTAAGGATGGCTTGGCTTTATATATGAACTGAATTATTAGCTGTAAATCTACTGTTACCGTTTTTTTAATCAAGGAAAAGCAACTTATAAGAAATGATTCCATTGTGTCCCCTGACACGCAAGCCCATGCAAGCTTTCCTATGAGTATTGAACAAGTATACTTTTGCAGCTATTTAGGGACACTCTGTTAACTTGGTCCTACAAACTTTAAAAATATTTGTGGCAAATACTATTACCATTCTATGCATTTCCACCAAATTTCATGTTCATTTTTTTCATCAAGCTAAAAGATATGCATTGAAGAAACGCTTAAGAGGCTTCCCTTGCATTGTGAAAGGCCCTTACTTTATATACTTACTTGGCTATATTTCCGGTTTGGATCCACTTATTCGAATGAAAATTCGAAGACATATGTCCTATGTAATTTTCTAAAAACCCTTAGCAGAATTTTCATATTTTGAAACCTTAAGGGGGCTACACACGAACAAATTGAAATTTTACAAATTTACTGTTATTTACTTTTCCTTAGCAAAAGTCAACAGTCTTAATATTTAACGTATATAAGGCCATACTGACCAATCTTTGTGCAAAGTTTCATATCGATCCCTATATAACGGTTTAGAAACACGGAGGTCGAAAAGGAAGTTTAACTTTGAACGCCAATAACTTTTTACCGTTACTCGAAACTGGAAAATTTTAACTGATATGAGATGTACTCGTTTAGATCGTTGATTTAAATACCCATACGTTAATCTCCGATAAAAACTAAAAAAGTCGACTTTTTTCAAACGTTCGGGACACTCTGTTATCTTCTTCCTACCAACTTCTAAGGTATTTGTGCCAAGGACTGTAACCATTCTACACATTCCTACCTAATTTCGTGACAATCGGTTGAGCCGTTCGCGAGTTATTTAGTGAACAGACGGACGGACAGACGGACGGTCGGACGGACAAAATCGATTTCATAAGGGTTTTTTGAAAAAAATCTAAAAAAACCCTAAAAACCTAAAACAATAAAATATCTCAGTGACCATTGAAAATCGGCCTAGCATTAATGGCCTCATTTTGTTGCATTTTGACCCTATTATAACGTGTTGCAGGGAATAGGTCGACTTAACCAATAAACCTGTATACAGCGTGCACTAAAAAGAAACTTGTATATAAAATTTCAGCCCAATAGCTTCAAAACTGAGGGACTAGTTTGCGTTGCAACAGACGGAGAGAAAGACAGACAGGCATCGCTTAATCTATTTCTCTCGTCACACTGATCAATAAATATATATATACTTTATATAGTCGGAGGTGCTTCCTTCTCTGCGTTGCAAACTTCATGACAAAGTTAATATACCCTTTCACATAGTGACGGGTATAAAAAAGTCGGATAACATGGCCCTGTACCTGGCTCTGGGCTAGACAGCACTCACTTTGAAAATAAGTTTTCAATATTTCCCACCGTTGTTCCGCGGAGGTATTATACTGACTTTCAATCAAGATTTCGAGCGAAAAACAGCTGTCAGTGTCAAACTAAACTATGATTTAAAAACGAACTTGTATGTAATTGGCCCACCCTGTAGATAAGTGAGCTGACCAGTACGCACGTATACTAACGATTCCTCCAATTAAAGTCTGCGGTGATCAATGCAATATTGGTTGTAAGTTCTGCTTCTGCTTGCTTTTAGAATATCACATCTCCTGTCGAAACATACCATAAGGAGCCTCATTTCTTACATCCACAGCATCCACTCATAGAAAGAGCGTTGGACAAAGAACTTTCAATTCGAAAGGGTTTTGGTTTCCGACAATGTGAGTTGAGATTGTATCAGGGCAAAAAAGGTGTGGGTGAAAGTGGCTATAGTGGCAATTATTGCTTAATTCGAGTCGGCAGATTGTAAAGTTTAACCAATTGGGTAGGATTGCATCCTGTTTGCGATCCTATTTTTTTTAGTGATAGGTGGTTCGACTTTATCTGCGGGAACCCGTGGAATTTGTATGATTATGTTTCGTCATTTAATTTCTTTCGCAACGTACTCGATCTGAGCGATATAGTTCTGGATCTCGAGAAGAAGTCAAATGCAGTCGGGCTAAAGATAAAATGAAACAGGACTAAAGTCTGACTGGAAATACAACTATCCCCATAAATATTAATTTCTCTATTGTTGCATTGTTGTCGTTGATGGCGATATCGAGAGCAACCCTAGTTGCACCAAATAAGCCAAGTGCTTTTGGTGGGTTGTCCAAAATTTGGCGAGCCAGACATGTAAAAACCAAACCTGGCTGGTTGCGCTCCGTATTTCTCCCAGCTGTTGTATGGGAGCAGCACTTGTAGAGTTTCTGCTACAGTTATCGAAAACCAGCAAACTTTCGTAAATTTCTGCCTTTATCTTAAGCCGATAATAATATTTCAAATGAAGATCTCAAACGCCAATTGGCAAATTAAATCGCTTGCGAAAGGGAATTGAATAAGGTAGGTATCTATGTTAAGCTATATGTTAGTCATAAGATTATATTGAATAAAGATTGAATTGAATTGAATTGAATTGAATAAGGTAAAACCTTACGTATACCCTACATTGCTGGTCGCGCTATGCGACTCGAGTAGGCCAAAAAAAGAGGTCACCCTCAGATCTTTGGACGAATTATGTTTGACTTTAAGGAAACCTGTGGTCAAATTAGCAGACATTGCAAGAAACTGTACGTTATGGCGCGTACACTTTTTAACACTTTAAATTGCAACTTCAATTAAATAGCTACTAAATAAGTTATTTTACAGACATTTAAGTGTGCATGTTTTAGAGCTTTCAGGACTGGTTCAAGTTTCAGAGTAGTCTGGGTTAACATAAAATTGTTTACGTGAACGGGTGTTCACGGTTGACGCAGTTCACGTTTACGCGAGTCTACAACCTTTCCATTACCAAAAATTAGCTCTTTACCTATTTGCAGATTTTGGAAAACAGTGCAAACATTTAGCTTCAATTATCCGTCATAATTTGCAGCTAACCCACTATTGACAAGTGACACAGATATACAGGGTGTCCGGAAACTGCCGCATAAACGCACCGGATTGTGATTCCTCATGTGATTTCCAGCAAAAAAGTTGTACTGAACATACCCCCTCAGCTTAACCCTTTAGCTGCTACAGGCATTTAAAGATTTTTGAAAAAATCATTTTCTTGCACGACTTAAAGCTCAATATCTCCAAAGCTAGATCAGCAAGAATAGTCAAACAAAATGATTATCACAGCCAACAAATTTACCTATAAAATAAAACTAACCTCACTAAAATCGGATAAGACGTTTGGTTTTTACAGAGCTTCAAAGTCAAATTTGCGTGATTTGACCGAAAACAAGTATTTTTTTCCATCTCAATTTTCTCCAACTTCTGCCAAGGTGAGGTGCTTGTACGATTCTTTTAAAAATTGGCGCATTGTCTTACGATCATATCTTTCTTACATCATTTTATTCTAGCTCTACTATTTCCAACAGTTTTTATACGTTAAGTGTAGAAAACTAGGGTTAATTTTAGCTCGAATTCAATACAATTCAATTCAAACTGCCCCTAAAGATCTGCAATTGGTAAAATCTATTCAAATTATGTCGAAATCGAGCCAAAATTAACCCTAGTTTTCTGCACTTAAAGTACTAAAACTGTTAGAAATAATGGAGGTAGAATAAAATGACGTAGGAAAGATATGATGGTAGGACTATGCGCCAATTTTTAAAAGATTCGTACAAGCACCTAACCTTGACAGAAGTTGGAGAAAATTGAGATGGAAAAAAAGATTGTTTTTGGGTCAAATCACGCAAATTTGACTTTGAAGCTCTGTAAAAACCGAACCTCTTATCCGATTCTAGTGTGCTTTGTTTTATTTTATAGGTAAATGTGTTGGCTGTAATAATCATTTTGTTTTACTATTCTAGCTGGTCTAGCTTTAGAGATATTAGGCTTTAAGTTGTACAAGAAAATGTTTTTTTTCAAAAATCTTTAAATGCCTGTGGCAGCTAAAGGGTTAAGCTGAGGGGGTATGTTCGATACAACTTTTTTGCTGGAAATCAACTGAGGAATCATAATCCGGTGCGTTTATGCGGCAGTTTCCGGACACCCTGTATAGGTTTCCAAAAAGACACTTTTTCAATTTCATTACGTTGCAACTATACTTGCGGAAAAATAAATTAGGTATACTTTTATCTGTATCTGTATCGGAGATCGAATCTCGGGTTGGTCCAGGAAATATATAATGCTTGCGATATTATATACACTCCTCTATACCTATGCAATGTAACGTTGACTCGAAGTGGCCTATAAACGGCTGAGTTAACGCACCATGCTCCACAAGGGGTTACGACGGATTTTTTTTAGCACGAGTCAAATATCCGATCGGTTATTCCAACAAATTCTGCAAAATTAACAATAAATAGAAAAAATAGGCAACGAAATAGACGCACAATTTCATTCAAATGTGAATGAACGGAAATACCATTAGCCCCTGCGGAACGTGTCAAAATATCCTGGACTCTATAGCTTCCTGGTATATTATAAACTCCTGACATACATTTTATACAAATTTCAACATTTTCCTTGTTGTCGAAAGAAATTGCGCATCTTTTGATTTTAAATATATGTTTACTGTGAATGTATCCATTTGAATGCGTATAAACCGCAGTGCATATATTTTTATAAGATTATATTTAGATGAAAAAGAGAAATAAATTTTATTCAAATATCTGGGGAAAATGCTATTTTTTATTTATCGTTTTCTTCAAGAAGACGAGAATGTGAAGAAACACAACATACCAAATTATAGTAAAAATCATTAAATTGTTAAATAGTTCAGTAATATCGTGTAGATTTAGTACCATTCCGTGAAAAAATACAGAAGTTTTTTTCTCACTGTTTCTTTATGTATTATGGGGCGCTGATTCCGAATATGAACTTTGCACCCTAAAAAAAGTGCCGCAACCTTTAAAAAAGGGGGGAAAGGGGGGCATTTTTTCGTTTTTTTGCGATTATTTAAAAAACGGTAAGAGATACAGAAAAATGGTCTGAGGACGAAAAAAACTACATAAAATTATCTTTGCAATGATATATAACACATTAGAGTTTAATTGAATATTTCGGCGTTAGAATAGAACATAAATTAGAATATTTTCATTTTAGACCTTTTAAAAGCTCCATAACTTTTGAAAGAATGTTAGCTCAGCCGTTAAATTTTGTATAAGTACTCATAATAAGTTCAAGATCATTTTAAGGTAAACATTGAGTCGCTCCGGTCAAGGACCCCCATTATCCCCCCATTTAAATTTTTCAAAACGGCATGTCCATAACTCCCCCCAAAATTGGAGCAGAGTGGTACATTTTGGTTTGCTGCGATTGGAGGTCATAGTCACCCCACCCACCAAAAATCAGCTCATTCGGATGAAAACTAACGGTACCTCCCATACAAAGTGACCCAAGACAACTTTGTTCTACAGTTTATAAAATGAGTAGTACCTACTCGTACGTAGAACAAATTCCTGATGGGTCACATTGTATGGGAGGTACCCTTAGTTTTTATCCGAATGAGCTGATTTTTGGTGGGTGGGGTCACTATGAGCTCCAATTTCAACAAACCAAAATTTAGCACTCTGCTCCAATTTTGGGGGGAGTTATGGATATGCCGTTTTGAAAAATTTAAATGGAGGGATACTGGGGGTCCTTGACCGGAGCGACTCAATGTTTACGTTAAAATTATCTTAAACTTGTTGTGAATACTTATACAAAACTTTATGGCTGAACTAACATTCTTTGAAAAGTTATGGAGCTTTTAAAAAAGGTCTAAAATGAAAATATTCTAATTTATGTGCTATTCTAACGCCGAAATATCCAATTAAACTCTAATGTGTTATATATCATTGCAAAGATAATTTTATGTAGTTTTTTCCGTTCTCAGACCATTTTTCTGTATCTTTTACCGTTTTGGAAATAATCGCAAAAAACCGAAAAAATGCCCCCCTTCCCCCCCCCCCCCCTTTTTTAAAGGTTGCGGCACGTTTTTTAGGGTGCAAAGTTGATATTCGGAATCAGCGCCCCAAAATACATATAACAAAATTGAGAAATAAACTTCTGTATTTTTTTCCTGACGAAAATACGATATTATTGGACTAAAATGCACACTAAGGAAATTGGCCATAAAATCGCTCAATTCCAGAAGAATTAGATTATAACTAAATTGGCGATAAAATTATTGTTATTGTTAGACAAATTTTTTTTTGTCGAAAAACGGTAGTTAGTGCGTTTTCTTTTTTATACTTATAAATTGCATGAGAAGATATATGGAACAATATCATTAGACGGATAAATGCATCTCGTTTTGTTTTAATAAATTGAAGAGGAAAAAAAATATATTTGTTTGTTTTACTATCTATACTCTATACAATTTCAATTTAAATGCATATTAAATGCATGAGAAATTTCCTTGATTTTTTTGTGGCTTTAAATATTTAAATTCGACAAATATTTTAGTTTATATTGAGCAAAGCGGCGCGCGCATTATAATCTTTTGTGCGGCCAGATTATTTTTTATTAGTAACTTTCTGCTTGTTTGGCGGCTGTCTGCGCTTTCAATGGACTCATTTCATGGTCGTAAAGTGTAAGGTGTTAATGAGATCATATAAAGAGATGCTAACCGTGTGTCAAAAACACACTTTTAATTAATTAATATAAATGAGTTTTGGAAAACAAAGATTTTATCAGCACTCGGAAGATTTTTGATGCTGCTGAGAATTTTCGGTCCGCGGTCCAATATGTTTATGCACTCGAAAAAATCTGCGTATGGAAAGGGGACTTTATGTTCATTATAAGGAGATTAATTTTATTCGCCACAGCTTTAGCGTTGCGGAGGTTTCCTATTGCGAGTAGAACGACTCAAGGATTCGTCACCTGCTAAGCTGAAATTCTATATCATCCAGTGCTGATATAGAATTGGAAGCCACTCACCCGCATACAAGTTGATCTTCATGTCGTTTCCAAGTTGGCTTACACTGAAAATATTGGGCTATCAAAAATTAAGAAACTCTTTTCTCATTTGCAAAATTCCCGAATTTAGACAAAATTTCTCAAAATGTCTAAATTTCTTCTTGAATCGATCCTATTCCTAATTCCCGAATTTAGACAAAATTTTTCAAAATGTGAAAATTTGTTCTTGAATCGATCCTATTTGCACGACCTTCTTTTGAGAAATAGTAAGTGGATTCAAGCCTAAGCCATTATGTATTCTCAATTCAAGCAAACAAATGCTTGATAATAGATTTTTTTTTTACATTTTCCATGTAAAGCTCGTGGAAAAGCTTTATTGCTTTAGCTTATATTGAAGCGTTGTAGTAGATTAGTCAGAAGAAGTGTCTCTGGTTCAGTGGGTAGCGCGTTTGACTGGGAAGCTTGGGGTTACGGGTTCGCTGTTGGTTGGATGCAAGATGCAAGTTTATTTTTTTTTTTTAGATTCGCTTGTCTTTTCCATAAGAAAAGTTTGCTTGATTCAAGGTTACTTTTCCTTAAAGCGCTGCTATTGTAATTTCGCTTTGATAAATGTGACTAATCCTCAAATGAAGAAAAATATTTCTTGGCTGTTTTTTGTTGTCTTTTTTTCTTGATTTGAGCCATATTTTCTTTACTTTAGCAGGCGATTTGGTTCAGTGTAGGATATAGCAAATCTTGTCGATATTTTGAACCGCCCCTAAAATTCAATTGCTGTAAATTAAAAATGATCGAAACATTCGGCAAATGTACATATGAAGAATTTTAGAAAAACTATTTATTTTCGCAAATAAAAAAGAAAAAAGGAAACAAAGGAAGAAGAATAATTCTTAATTACATATTACGAAAGGCCTCGGCCCCCAATAAAAAGATCTGAAGTCACAACACTCTGTAATTTTTAAGCTTCTGATTTGTACTTCTGTCCTTGGACGTATTCAAATTTTCCATATTTTCCGAGGTACACCCATTTGAATGTTGCAAAAGTTTAAATATAATTCCCTAAGTTAGAGGCAAATTTTGGGCAACATTTTTCCGGGAACAAATTCTAGAATCTACCATAGGTCTATGGCGAACCGGTTACGGGACATCCTGTACGTCATATTGACCAATGATGCCATTGCATCTTTAATCGATATTCATGTTTAATTTTACAATGCTTTTACACAAATTTTACACAGAATCTGCTAGAAATTTACAATTTTTTTTTTAGGGTGTAATCCAAATTAAAAAGAAAAGTTAGTGAGAACAGCTTAGCCAGGGAGAAACATTTTTGACGATTCACCGTTACTTTAATGACATGTAATGGTCCTTCATCTTCGTAAATATAGTTTTGATTTGATTAATTTTATATTATTAATATTTGTCCCGCCCATTTTTAAAAACTGATTGGCCGTGTCGTAGGAGATTGTTTATAAAGACACAAACATCCATTGTCACAGTGGGATTTGAACCCACGTTCAAGTAATTCGGAGGTAAAATGCCTCTACCACCCAGTGCTCATTATGGGCGAGTGGCCGGCATTTTTGCTGACTAGCATCGTTTAGAAAGTAGTCTGGCTGGTCTGGCGGTTAGTGCGCGCACCTTCGGTGCACAAGGTCATGAGTTCGAATCTCACCGTGGATCATGGTGTTTTTCGAACTCACGAGCTTGTGACGGACTATGATCTCACTCAGATGTTAAACGAGTACCCATTTGTGGGGATAAATAACACTGCTGAGCGTGATGCTGATCTCATTACCTCAACAAAAAAGCAGATAAGATCTTGGAAATAGGATGTCACTAACACATCCTGCGGCTTTAGTCCAATGTTGGATTGTCGCGCCTGTTATTTATTTATCGTTTAGAAAGAGATATTTGTCGGTCACACGAGAGACAGCTTCTTGTCATGAGAACTCAGAGAAGTCCCGATTATCAACTTTAGTAGAAGAATACACTCGTACAAAGGCAGTTAAAATATAACCCGAAATTTCGTAATAACAAATTTTACTATTCAATTACCGAGCTACAATTTTTTACAGTTTTTCTAGGTAGTCTCCCTCACGCTGTATGCATTTTTGCCACTTTTTCGTAAGCTTTCGGATGCTTGGACAAGCCTGAGGTAAGGAGCTGAGGTTTGCTGACCCAGACTCGCCAAAAACTAATCCATTTTATATTAAGTGCGTTTTTTTTGTTATCTCGTGTAGGTTTGGGTAATATAAAAAAATGACAGGTGGGTCAGCTGGCATTTGTTTATTATGGAGTTTGTTATCCAAAACTACACGGGACGACTAAAAAAACGTACTTATTAAAGCCCTGTCTACACTTCAGAAACGCAAAATTTGAAACTTTTTCTTCATTGAAAACATATTTGTATGCTTGAACCAAAATTTTTAAATTAAGAATTTGGAAAGCGGCCTTTTCAGTATAGATTAACAAACAAAAATTAACTTTATTTGTGCACACTTGCATGCAGCATGGAAACTATACTTAAAAGAAAAATTTCATTTTAACTACTCATTGGAAAAGTAACTATGGAAGTGATTGAGATTGCATACATTTAGGCGAAATTTTTAAAATTTGAAAAATTCATTAAAACTTTATGGATTGCTATTCGGGATTGAAATACTAACCCGAATGTGGCTTCGGGTTAGCGTTTGTATGAAAATTACCCCGTATAGTGTAGGTTAGCTGTTGAAAAACAGGGCTCGATATTTGGATGACGTATATTTTTTAGACGGAAAATTTAAAAGTATTTTTTTTGACAAAAGAAACAATCATTCAGTGACAACAGGTTAGTTTAAGAATCTTCAACTTTAGTAACTGGTTAATTGAAATAAATAAATAACTGGTTCAGTAGTTCAACATTGAACCTCGGCCGCAGCAGAAGTGCTACACTGAGAAAAAAAATCCTGTAAATTCAAAAAATACGCATATGATTCAAAGAGATTCAAATATGATTTTGCTTCATATTTGTTTCCCTTTGAATCATTGTATAATCCCTTTATTTCAAACGGATTTCCCTTTGAACTAATAAGATATTCCTTTTGAAAGTCTATCTATAATCACTTTTAATTGAAGTGATGCAGTGTCAATTTAATCAGGTCACAACCATAAATCGAAAGGATTTCCTTTTAATTTAAAAGGATGGACTCTTTGTTTTAAATGCATGACCTCAAAAGAATACTTTAAATTACACCAAAAGGAGTAATTTTCACAGGGTGTTCTTTCCCTGTGAAAATTACTCATAAATGAGTTTTGTATAAATGACCTCGCTATAGGTGTTGGCGACATTTCATTTACTTCTTTACGCTCTAAAATGCATAATAAATTACCTGCCTACAGTGGGATTCGATCCCGCGACCCTATGATTTGAAGACTAACGCCCCTACCTACTACACCACACAGACTATACGGGACGACGTTTATAATTTACACATCGCTCTACCACACTACCGACCAACTGCGAGTGTAAAAAAAAAATCTTATTGCAAATTTGGATTTAAAGGATTTCCCATTAATTTAAAAAGAATGAATTTGAATTAAAGCGATATATATTTAAAAGGAAAGGATTATATTTAATAGGAATGTAACTCGATTTCAAAAGGATATCGAGTTAATTTTAAGGGACGTTATTTTTCTCGGTGTAGCAATATCCCATTTATATTACCTTAGCGGCTTTTTTCTAAAGGTGTTGAGATCAACAGCATGCTCTGACGAGTTATTTATCATCATAGTGAGATCATAGTATGTCACTTGGGTCGTGATTTTGAAAACACATCTTAAACTGTATCCGCTTACAGACCACGCTGTTGTACTTCGAGGGAGAGTGCACTAACCACTGCACCAACCAGACTACACCGTTCTATACGATGTGTAATATCTACGTGAGTGAATTTCAATCAATACACTGGACTTTTTTGACGTGGTTTTGGTTCCATTTCTTTTTTCTTTTCCGCAAAATACATCCCATTTTTATGTTGGTTAGCACCTACACCTAAATCTAATAGAAAATTTTGAGCATTGTTAGCGAGCAAGGTTAATACTAAAATATACATATTTATTTTCAACGTGAAATTCATTGTCAGATCAAAATTATTTTATTGTGTGTTCCCTTAGAAACAAATGTCATCTCAGCTAATAATTTAAAAAAGTCGGAAGTGCTTGAAAATGCATACATTTAGACAAATTTCTAAAAGCTCATTAAAACTGGACAGACTGGGTTTAAATAGCTACACTGACAGAAAAAAGTAGACCGATAATCTAAAAAGTAGTTGATATCGGCTAAAGTTCGTCGTAAATTTTCAGCTTATGTAGTTGAAACAGCTACGAAGGTATGGGTAATTTTTCTATTCCCTATTTGTTAAAACATCTACTAAATTTGCAAATTTAATTAATTCGTTTGTAAAGATAGCTGCTTATTGTGTATAAATTGAACAGTATTATATAGCTGAATTGTTTTGAAGAAAAGTTTTGCTACTTTACAGAAATATCAACGATTATTTGTCGTTAAATTCTATATTCGAATAATAAAATCAACAACTTTAGTAGAAGAATTCACTAAATTTTTTTTTCTAATCTTGCGTGGTTAAATGAACGAATTTAATGGTATTTTCAGCTGCGAAGTTTAGAGAGATTTCTTTAGTAGAACTATCTAAATTTGAATTAACTTTTCACTTTAGATAAAAAGCCTAATCATTTTTCTCAGTGTTTAATCTGGATATAACTGTAAGAATTACCTCATATAATATATGTAGCTTAGGCACAAAAAAAAAAAACAAATCAAATTATTCTTGACACCCAAGAATAATACTACAATGCTACGACAATGTGACACTCAGATAGCGACTGTCTTAGCTAATTGCAGATACTGTAAAAAGTTTTCGACATATCTTATTTCACTTATACTATAGCAAGTTGACAAATGATTTATATTTACATCCACTTTAAAACAGTTTCAGGAAGGAAATGAGAATCAAGTGTACAAAATTCTAAATTTAAATTACACCTTACTATTTATGTCGCTAGCAATAATCATACAACTTCCATATAAATGTCACTGCTACATGAATCGTTTCACTTCTCTTTACTGCGACCATACAGCAAAATATAAATGTGTATAATTATCGACTTTTTAATTGATTTTTACTATGCATATAATTACTTCAATTAGATAAAGATAGATTGTTGTCGTGCATATTATACTTTATAGAGTAATGTCACATTTTAAATGTACACGCCAGATAAGTCCATGATTGATTACCTAGAAGAGCATATCAAATAAAACTTGTCGTCATTGCGGCAATTATATTATAGTCATACATTTGAATATACTCATAGAGTCAAAGTGCAAACCAACCTCTCTCTCGATATGCATATGGATTTCAATCTGTTCTGATATCTTAATTAGTTTTACTGTAAAATCAATATCATTTAACAATTTAAGAGTCATTGTGAATGCATTATTATTCCATATTTTAAATACACAGTCTGGTTTCTTTAATCGGAACAATGGCTAAACCTAAGCTATCGCATTAGCGCAAACATGCGTTCAAGTTTCTATTGACATGTGTTCACAGTATGCAATTAGTGGTTATGCACACGGTGTCTATTATTTATTTATTTATCAAAGCTGCTCTTTGTGTAACAACAAATTGAAGGTAAATTCTTAATGTTGTGGTTTGTAATTAATTTCCTGTTAAGTATATTGGATTGCATTCGTTTAAATGTGGTTGCGGGGTGGACATGGGAATGTTTTGGTAAAAATGATGAGAGTAACGAGTATCAGTATAATATTGTTCCTTGTTGGTTACCTGAATTGTCTAGGTGGCGATCCAAAAATGTATAACTCTGCAAAATTATACCTAGACTCTTAGTTACACTAACTTTTTAAAACAAAACGACCTCGCAATTTAACTGTTTTAGTTTTTGCTTCAAACGACCAACTTTCTTAAAAGTCAATGCAGGTCATACATAGGTGCACACAAAATAAAAAAAAGCAAAACGGTGAGCCTAATTGCAGTGTTCCTCGATGGTCCGAAGCCGTACTGTAATATAGCCGCCTGTTGTAGGAGTGTCCACAGCAGTGTTATCTTCGAAATTCTGGAGCTCTTCTAAACTAAGCGTAGACCTGTCAGACAGCGGAAAAATACAGCATTGCTGGATTTAAGATATGTATATGAGCTGCTCAAAATGAGCATACCTTACTGCAAAATGTACGCTTTTGCTGATGACGTAGTTGCGATCCACCGTGGGAGCAATTGGGAGGAAGCATTCAACTATGCTACCGAAGATATGACAAAAATTTCGTCAAAAGTAAATTACTTTAATCTGAATAAAACTGTCAGCTTTCCGTTTTTTTTACATTACAATTATTTGAGTAAATAAAATCATATGTTGATATTTAAATATTTAATTGGTGAAACCATGTTTTTTCGCATCCATGGGAAATACCCAATTGATGTAGCGTATATCATATTATTTTTTTCCTGAATGAAGCAAAATAATGATAAGAGTCGTTTCCAATCAAATTGATTACGATCTCTTAAATAAAACAGAATAATCTGTGAGTTTTCATTGTTCGGTCTGGAACAAGAAGAACTATCCCTCCAAAATTTTCTTGAACCGTCAACACTTTTTGACATCGCCATGGAAAGTTCTAAACTTTTTGCCAAAACTGCTCTTTAATTCTTGTATTCTTCGAATACTTTTCGAATACTTTTCTATATTTTCAATATTTGCCGCGAGAATCATCAGTTATGCGAAAGGAACTTTTCTCGACATAGTGATTCTGAGATCGACAGTTATTCTTAAGGCCTTTATGTGGACTTAACAGCATTTGAGACTGCTTTTATTTAGTTTTTAATGAATTACACAGTAAATACAATTCAGTTCAGTTGGATTATACCGATATTGAGAGAATATTTTTATCGCCATTTCAAAGTTTCGAACTTTAACGTCATTTTGTGATTTTGTTTGTTTTTAATTTAACGCTTGTTGTATACACAAATGAATAAAAAAAACAAATCCTTACGGAATTTAGCAAGGTGTTGCCAAAAAATTTAAAAAACCGATGGTGTACTTATTATTTTGACCAAGCTGAATACTGCCTTCAAAGCTAATATCGGGAGGGACTAAGTTAATAGGGGAATGCCATTTAGTTTTTCGATTCCGTTGGCAATGTTGTATCCTAATTGTTATAATGGCTATCTATTTGGATTAATTCAATTTTAAAAAGGCTATGAAAATTGGGCATAAATAGGTACATGAGGGGTATACTTATTTTTTTGTCCATGTGTGTAGATATTCAAACTTAAGAGAAATTTTAAAATTGATGTTTCACTGAATCTTCAAATATTAATTTCATAACGGTACTTTGAGCTGATAAATCTGCAAAGTTGTCAAAAGCTGCTTCAACGTGTTGGCTCTTAACGGTATATGACTTTTGGCATTAAGATCTAAAAGTTTTGGAAAATCGCATTTAAAAACTAAAAGAACATGGTACGTACTCAAAACAAATTTAAACAAACTTTTCAATTGCCCAATAATTCAAATTTTATTTAACAAAATAACATATGTTTGCTGTTTTCTAAATTCTGAATCTTGAAATTAGCCGTTTGGTAGGAATAAAAGACAAAAAGTGACACCTTCAAATTGCAACGGACGGAGTTTCATAAAGGCCTTAACAATGAGGGCAGAAGACTTCAGCCGAAAGCCCTACAATTCTCCATACCGACAATCGCTAACTATACTACCACCTTAAGTTTGTGAATTAATGCCAAGCTAGCAGGGCCGGCTCTACTATATGAGCAGACTGTGCACTTGAACAGGGCGCCAACCGAAAGGGGCACCAAATTCACAAATTCAATATGCCTTTAAGATCAAGACTTTATATTGATTGATACACGTCGTCCACGTATTAAACGAACTAGAGCTGATTCAATTATAAGGGTGTGTTTTCCCAAAGATCCGCTGCTATCGCGACTCTAGAAATGACATAGAAACTCCGCTAACAACCAAACTTGCATGCTAATCGTATTCCATTCCATTTGACCGACCTATCGACGCAGTCGCAACTCGTGAAACCTTGAAAGACACATCTGCAAACTTTTCCGCATTGTATCTACGCGAGAGGAAGAGCGAGAGACGTCTTTCCTTCCATCCGTCCGCGCTCAAAAATGCTTCGCATATCTCGTACTTGTGCATCACTGCAAACATGCTCCAATTAATCCATACACTTCACATGCGGGATGGGCGCCCTATGGGCGCTAGTTTCATAGATTGTATGCTTGGCAGAAGTGAAGAGTTGTGCAATGTAGAAATTGTTCACATAAGAAATTGTTGTAGAGCGTACACCCCTATATTCTGCAAAAGAGGGGAATAGCTGCTTTGCAGGCTCGTTGTAGGTGAGATGTGCGTATTCACTTGATGGCTCATTCCCGTTCGGCTCGTTGTAGGTGAGATGTGCGTATTCACTTGATAGCTCATTCCCGTAGTCTCAGCTCGTAGTACATGTTTCAAGGGCGATAGAGGAGTTTTGTACAATGTTCAATTCAATTCAATTCAATTCAATTTATTAACGCATTAGGATAAAATTCACATTGTGGATGTCAAATTGGTAAGAGATACAGATAGTATTAATCTATGCAGCTTTAATATAAATGTGTAGCTAAGCAATCCGAGGATTCTAATTAACAGAACGTATTATTATTATTAATCAAGGAAAAATAAAAAAAAAACTCGCTTGGAACATAATATACTAACCTAATTTAAACCTAATTTACGGCTAACTTATAACTAACTTATAAAATCTATACTTCAAAAGCAAATTATTGGAATTACTACTGAGCTAGAGAAGATAATATGTGACCAAATTGGGATAGTCTGTTTTTTTTTTAGTTAGTAGATAATGATCTTATCAACCAATTTTTACTGGTAGAACATTTTTGTAAAAAGCTAAGTGTTCTTGTTCTAATTAATTCCGAAATCATTAAGACTTGACTAGACTCATGTAGCTTACGTGTGGAATAAAACCTATGTTTGTTTAGAATATATTTTAATATGCGATTTTGCGCAACTTGTTTTTGTGGGTCTTCGCACACTGACTCCAGGCAGGGATAGCGTACGTAATATTGGGTTGAATTGCCATTTTGTAGACTAAAATTTTATTCTCTTGTGATAACTTGGAACGTTTGCTTAATAACGGATATAGGGCGAACGCTGCATTAGATAATTTAGACTCTATCAACTCTGTATGCTTTTGGAAAGTCAGTTTTTTGTCTAAGTCAACCCCAAGGTAGATAATATCATCATCCCAAGAAATTAGCTGACCTAAGAAATTTAGCTTCCGAGATGGTAAGTTACTTCTGCTCCACTTTTTACTGAAGTAAATTGCCTTAGTTTTAGCTTGATTGATTTTTATCTTCCATCTATGATAATATTGGTAGAGTAGTTCAAGTTGATTTTCAAGGGACCCTGTTATTATATCCGGGTCTTCGGAGCAGCTTTAGATGCACAAGTCATCCGCGAATAGAGCCATATCACAATTATTGAATTTAGGAATGTCAGCGGTGTAGATATTAAAGAGGATCGGACTTAATGTTGATCCTTGAGGTACGCCATAGCTCGTTCGAAAGTTATTAGAAAGTTTGTCCTCGATTTTAACTGCAATGTTTTGTACAATGTATACTGTATAGTTTGTAGAAAGAGATTTTACCGCGTAAAATTTTCTATGCAATACATATTAAGCGCAGGATAGACCTCGAGAGTGAGATGTTTGTCCGCGTGTAATTCCATACGCTACAATTATTTCATAACTTTTCTCGGCCATTTTATGTATTTTTTTCCATTTCCCGGTCATTTCATCGTGAAAAATATCTAATGACCGGGGAATCGAAAAATACTTTAAATGGCCGAGAAAAATTATGAGACCATTTTCGGATGTAGCTTATAGAATTTCCCAGCATTTCCTACATATTCGAGTAAGTAAGCATACATTTTCATTAAGAGAAGCCAACCTCTTTTCCGATTTTAGTGCGGTTAGTTTTATTTTTTTAGGTAAATTTGTTGTCCCTAATAATCGTCTTAGTTTGCTATTCTAGCTAGTCAGGCTTTCGATATATGTATGTATTGATGTTTTATTCGTATAAAAAGTGATTTTTTCAAAAATCTTCAAATGCCTGTGGCACCTAAAAGGTTGGGAATTGGGGGTACAACTTTTTTGCTGGAAATCACACAATCCGGTGCGTTTATGCGGCAGTTTCCGGACACCCTGTATAGAAGGGCGACTTTTCAGTATATGAACAGGGCCCCATAATACCTAGGACCGGCGCTGCAAGCTAGTGCCAAAAGAGGCTCCCTTTCTAAAGCCTTTCTAAAGGTTTTGTTATATCATCCGCCGACTGTTATGTTCCATCCCAAAATAGTAATGGGATTATATTTATAACGGGTAATAAACACGTAATGTATTCAACAAGACCCAATGAAACCCTTCCGTCTAAATTTTAATGAGGAAAGAACAACTTTTGGTCGTTTCATTCTTCCGCACCGCTCGATTTTGAGATTCCATGTCCCACTTTATTCAGGATTTAAAAAAGAGTATTTTTAATTTATAGATAAAATGTTTTTCTTTTTAAATTTTTATATATAAGTATCAAAAGTAATATACCGTTAGGAGGTTTTCACACTTACGGCCAGATTACGTAATCTGTGCAAATTACTTAATTTGAGCTGTCAAATTCCATACATTTTAGAACTGACCACACTGCAGATTACGCAATCTGGCCAGATTAAGTTCAAGTGTGAAAACCTGCTTAGAAAGCCAACACGTTGGAAAAAAATTTTGTCAACTTTGCAGATTTGACAGTTAAAAGTATCGTTACGGAATTTTTGTTTGAAATTTCAATGAAATGCCAATTATCAAATTTCCAAATAGTTTGATCAAAACAAATTAGTGTCATGGCAGCAACCAGTAGAAATTCCAATACAGCGGAACAAGTCGTTGATTCCCATGAAAAAAATCACGTTAAGGCTCATATTTGTACAAATTCTATTGATGGTGTTGTTACTCAAGCAAGTTGTCCTATCGACCTTTACAATATTGACCAACAAATGTGGGACACCCTGTATATTTCTGCGTACGTCCCAGCGTCCATAGGATCTGACCAAAAACAACAAAGTTGTAGAAGTTACCCCGCCAAAGAAAAATTCATCTGCCGCAAAAAGAATACATATCACTCCAATCCGCTGCTCATATCTAATTTTGTTTGCTGGGTGTACTTTTGTTTTAGGTGTAAATTCTGGAGAAGTTTAAATGTACAGGACTACTTCTTAAAGTAATTTGGTGGGAGCTTTAACATTTTATTCAGTGCCACTTTGACGGCTCCCTCCAAATTACTTTAAGAATTAGTCTTGTACATTTAAACTTCTCCAGCATTTACACCTAAAACAAAAGTACATCCAGCAAACAAAATTAGATATGAGCAGCGGATTGGAGTGATATGTATTCTTTTTGCGGCAGCTGAATTTTTCTTTGGCGGGGTAACTTCTACAACTTTGTTGTTTTTGGTCAGATATCATATATTTTTGCATACTTAAATAGCCAACTATGTAATATTTTTGTTTTGGGAAAAGTTTCAATAGGTTTTTGTTCAGCATATTCCATAAATTTAATATCATAAGTTATATTCACAGGGTCTTCTTTAAAATAAATAGATACTGCAAACGCAATTGCAAATACGCCACAAATGGCTGTTGCTGAGCTTTTTTAAAAATAATTTTGGGATGAAATGGGTACAGTTTATTAATATGTATTTTGTGCAAAATAGATTTGTGTTATCTTTGTGTTATGGCTCTGCTAACATTCTGTTAGTAATCTGTTAATTTTTTGTTAACTCTGTTAATGCTCTATTAACGTTCTCTTAACACTCTATTATCTTTTCGTTAATGCTCTGTTAACGTTCTGTTAATGTTCTCTTAATTCTCTTTAATGATTCGGCTAACGCTCTGTAAACGGTCTGTTACCTTTCTTTTATTACTCGATTTACGTTCTGTTAACGTTCTGTTAAGGCTCTGTTAATTTTCTGTTAACACTCTGTTAACGATCTGCTAACGCTCTGTTGTTGCCTTGCCAACGCTTTGTTAACGTTCTGTTACTGATCTGTCTTAATGCCCCCCTGACCCAGTGTCCCAATGTCACATTGTCCCAATGTCACAGTGTCCCAATGTTCCAATGTCCTAATGCCCTAAGGTCCATTGTCACAGTGTCCTCATGTCTCAATGTTCTAATATCCCAGTGTCCCAATGTCCTAATATCCTAATGTGCCAATGTCCCAATATCCTGATATCCCAGTGTCCCAATTTAGGTCCTATTGTCCCAATGTGCAAATATCACAGTACCCCAATGGTTTAATGTCCGAATGTCCCACTACCCTAGTGTCCCAATGTCCCATTATCGGAATATCCCAATGTCCCAGTCTCCCACCTAATGTCCTAATATCCCAATGTCTAACTGTTCTAATGTCCCAAGGTCCTAATGCCCCAATTTCCTAATATCCCAGTACCCAAATGTCCCAGTATCCTAATGTGATAATATCCCAATGGCCCAATGTCCTAATGTACCAGTGGTCAGTGTCCCAATGTCGCAGTATACCAAGTGTCCCAAGGTCCCAATAGCCTAATGTCCCAATACCCCAATGTCCCTGTATCTCAGTGCCCTAATGTCCCTGTATCTCAGTGCCCTAATGTCCCAGTATCCCAATGTTCCAATATCCCAATGTGCCAAAATCCCAATGTTACAATGTCCCAATGTTCTAATATCCCGATGTCCCAGTGCCCCAATGTTCCCACGTCCCAGTTTCCCCAGTGTACCTAATGTCCCAATGTCCTAATGTGTTGATGTCCTAATATCCCAATGTCCTAATGACCCAAGACCCTAATGTTCACATGTTCTTATATCCCAGTGCCCCTATGTGCGAATATCCCGATGTCCCAATGTCACAACATTCCGATGTCTCAGTGGTCCAATGCCCCTATGTACCAGTCTCCCAACGTCCGATTGTCCCAAGGTCATAATGTCCCAATGTCCTAATATCCCAGTGTCCTAATGTCCCAGTCTCCCAGTGTCCTAATGTCCCAATATCCCAATGTCCCAATGCCCCAATATCCCGATGTCCCAATGCCCCAATATGCCGATGTCCCCACGTCCCTGTTTCCCCATTGTGCCTAATGCCCCAATGTCCTAATGTCCCAAGACCCTAATGTCCCAATTTCCTAATATCCCACTACCCCAAGATCCTAGTCTCCCAGTTTCCCGGTGTCCCAATATCCAAATGTTCCAATGCCGCAGTGTCTTTTAAAAAATGGTCAATGCGATGAGCCGATAGACGCAATTGTTGGAAATCTTTTGTTAACTTTACCTATTAATTTACCGTTATTCCATCCACTTATCTAAATGGAAGACTTTGATTCTTTAAAAGGACCACCAGAGGATCATTCGTTCCAAATTTCATAAAAATTCCATCACGAAGAGAGACAGTAGAAACAAGTCTTTCTGCAACTGTAGACTTCATTCTGAAATTGGGTTACTCGCTTAAGTCTGTGAGGGTGAAAATTTCACCGTTTATTGCATATATCTTACCCGTTATTGAGCCGATCGAAGATTTTATTTGGAAAGGCACTAGAACAGGATATGTGGAATATTTTGGTAAAAAAATTTTTTTGGGGGCTGTTGCCTGGAAGGCTGTAGCCTGATCAAACAAAAAAGCAAGTTGTCTCCGGTAATCATAGACTTGTTCGCTTTCGTTTTTCTTTTTCCTTTGGCGGGCGAGACGCTCTCGCGTCTCTTGATACAAGGTCATGAATATAGAGGGTTTGATAGAAATGCCAGGCTGCCGGGACACTTTGGATTTGTTGCAAGACAATTTCAGGGTAAGTTTTTATGCGAGGCGAAATAGTAAAATGCGGAACTGTGCCGCATGATCCGGGACGCTTGGTCGTGTTAAGGTTGATCCACACTTTTTAATCATCAGTCACAGTCAATTTCCATACAAATTGTCATGTTGTCAGTCAATCAATTCACTGACAATCTTGTATGGAAAATCAGTGTTAGTGATGACTGAAAAATGTGGATCGACCTTCATTCTTTGCTGCAAGCTTGACAGTGATTAATTCAGTTTACCACTAAATATAGAATCGTAATTTGAATAAAAAGTAGTTGTGCTAAGAACAAGCCTAACCTTTTCGTAAAATATACTGGCATTTTCATTGCATTCTCGCAGTGAATAACCTTTTAAAAACTTGACTTGAATTTATCTTAATTTTGCTACGAATATTAATGGATGCAATATCCATTACAAATAACCAAATAATCCAAAAATAGACACATTGGCTTGGCAATATTTTTTTTGCGTCTGTAAATATAGTAACGCAATTAATGATGGCACTAAATTTCGTATACATTTTTTTTTATTTAATGGATCTTGTTTCCAAATTGACCAATAAATGTTGATGAGTTTGATTTTGCTATTCCAGACTAATTAAATCCGTGCAAAAAACACACGAAAAAAATCTAACTAAAATTGGTTCAATTCATGGGGGAGTATTTTCGAAGTAGATGTGAACATGGGCACAATATAGTTATCGACTGATGTTTTTCTTTTCTTTTCTTTTTAATTGCCAATCCAACCGAAAATCTCAGTTAATGCAAACAAATTTTATACACTTATAATAAATTAAACGGCGTCCAATTTTAATACGCCTTCAATATGCATTAAAAAATACATCCGAGGCAGCTTGTCCATAGACCAACCAATCACCGAAAAGCTCGAAGACCGACGAATGGATTGGTATTGCCATGTTCAAAGGCGTCCGCCTGAGAACCCCGCAAAGAGAGCGATATCAATGGAAGTTCCACTTGATGGACCCAAGGCCAGAGGCAGACCAAAGAACACCTGGATGTGTCAAATGAAAAAGCAACAACAACGCATTGGTCTCGGCGATGACACGATCCAAGATAGAGCTGCCTGTAGAAATATGCTGAGAAATTATCGCCAAAACGGGCGATGTGCCTACACCGCAGGTCGAGCAACGCGGAACCATGGAGCGGTATAAAGAACGAGGCAAGGAAGAAGAAGATGCATTAAAAAAGCGTTTCTTCATCGTGTATGTATATAGTGTCTTGCAAAATTCGATGCAAGGTTAATTATATTTTTTCAAGTTTTTCGCATTTGGAAATTGGCGCAATATGACTTGATGATGTGCTGTGTTTTGTTATGGAGAGAATAATAATAATAAAATTGAAATTTCTGGCAATTTGATACGCCCACGACCCACCCATATGAGTTACGTACAACTATTGTACGCGAATATTACCAAGTGCCAAAAAAAGATACGAGTAGCTTTAATTATTGTAATAATGGAAATATTTTATTATTCTTATTGACTATATGAAATATGTATTTAAATGAATTTGAAATTTATATAGTCAGTAAAGTTTACGACCTCACCGGTTAATGAACTCAATTACCTTGGGTCGGGTATAGCACAATTCAGGTCAAATACTCGTCTACTTTTATCTGCTTGAAAGCTTTTCATTATGCCAATAGTTGATTTACTTTATTTTTTTGTGGAGGCACTTGAGAGAGTCTTTTTCTACTATTTAAGATGTTTAAACGAGTAAGAATGTCCTTTATTCCAGTGTTTATTCATCATTATTTTTTTCAATTAATTTTCTTCTCATAATTTCCCTGTTTTCATAAATGTCAACTTTCTTTCTCTTCCAGACATGCATACAAGGACGTTCACAAGCCGAAATATGTATGCTTGTATCGGCAAAAACAGGCGGGGCCACACCCCTGGTGATAGCCTGTCGACATGGTCATTATGATATTGTGGATTTTTTACTATCGCGATGTAATGCAGATGTCGAACAGGTGGGATCAGTGACATTTGACGGTGAAACGATAGAAGATGCACCGCCATTGTGGTGTGCCGCAGCCGCCGGACATTTAGGAATAGTCAAATTATTAGTTAAGCGTAGAGCCAATGTGAATAGTACGACACGAACAAATTCGACACCATTGCGAGCCGCGTGCTTCGATGGACATTTTGAAATTGTTAAATATTTAGTTAAGAGTGGAGCAGGTGAGTCATTTCTTTTTTTCAAAATTTTCAAAAGTTTTTTTTTTTACAATATTTTTAGACCGCCCAAGTGATCGGTTTTCGTTTTGGTTTCAGTTATTTTTAAAAGCGAATAATCCTTCCGAATTAAACCGACCAAAAAGTTACTGGTTTTGCGGTTAACCGAGTCAATTTTAATGCATAGTTTATGCTCATTAAAAATTGTGATACGAGTATGTACTACGCTTAATATAGTCCTGCTTGTTTATTGCTCAGTATTTCTTTGGTAATGGACGTTAAATTAGAGTAAGCTGACCAGACGTACACCATTTTGCTGTACAGTACAGCATTTTGACCTGTCGTACAGCATTAGTAACTGTACAGCAAAATGTACAGCATTCCCAATGTTACACAAAAGAAACCTAAATCACTACATATTGAGCTCTCCGATGAGGCCTGTGGTCATTCTTGTCTCTTTTAACGGGACCTCTTTGATCGATCGTTCTGAAACTTGGAGCTCATATCCTTCCTTCATATTTTAAGTTCCTACATATACGCGTTCGACAGTTATAGCTGCCTAAAGTGCACTTTTGTCTATTCTAATCGAAAATTGACCATAAAATTGGACAAATAAATTTGAAATTTAGCAGATTTGTGGAGCACCGCACTGTCCATGTTTGGTGAAAATTTCAAGGTACTAGCTGTCAAGATTCAGAAGTTAAGCCTATTATTGACCTAGAGAGTGGAATTTTTGGCCGCGTCCATTTTTTCAATGAAAATGTATTCTTGCTGTCGTGGAATATGTGTAGAATGCTGGGGAATGGAATGGAATTCCATAAGCTACAATTCGAAAACAGTCCCATAATTATTCTTGGCCGTTTTATGTTTTTTTTTCGATTCCCCGGTCATTTCATGGTGAAAAGTCAAATTACCGGGGAATTGAAAAAAATCTACATAAAATTGCCGAGAAAAATTATAAAACCGTTTTCGGATTGTAGCTTATGGGTATTCTCCATCGTTTGTGACATGTTCCACGGTAGTAAGTATTCATTTTTATTGATAAAATCGCAGCGGAATAAATTACGCTCTCGAACTTAATTCAGGCCTTTACAACCGTTAAAAGATGGGATTTAAGGTGTAAAGTTTGATCGCACAGGAGGTGCGATCGTTATTTAGCGAGAAAATCGTACTTTTATATTTGGCAATCGTTTAGTTTCGATAATTCGGGAACACTTGACGTACCTTTCTGAATTGGGACCAGAACCATCGTTACTGACAGCCCGGAACTAGAATTTATTGATGTGTTAGTTGGCCTCTCGGCACATTGCCTCTCATTCTAACTAATGCAAAATAGTAGACATAACGAACAATTGCCGCTATATTCTCGCTAATGCAAGCATTGTCACTAATACATACACAATGTACTCTTCTCAACTGCACTCTACGCACTCATGCAAAATTGTATGTCACGAGAGTCCAAGTAGCGCATAGACAAATTCTAGCTCCGGGCTCTGAGTTAGGGCGGTTTTGATTGGGACACTTATAGTTTGTAAAGCTACTTGGCGCTGACATTTCTATCCGCGTTCGGGAGTTACAGCTGCCAAATCGCACTTTTGTGTTTTCTAATCGAAAAATGTTATTAAATCGCTAATTTTTGAACGGAAAATTTTGTAATTTGTCAGATTTGAATAGAGCACCGCACTGCCCAAGGTAGAAAGTCCAAGCATGTAGAGCTGCTAAGATCCAGAAGTTGCAGCGGTGGAAAGATGCGATTTTAATTTAGAGTCCAGTTTTTAAGAAAGCAGGTACAATGAAAGAGGTGCTCGGACATCTACTCCGTAACAAATGTCATTCTCAATTGTCCTTTCTTGAAGTATTGTTTTGAAATGTGTAACATCTTTCCTAACAAAATGGGACCGCCAATTTAAACAGACCGGAAATCTTAATTTTTCTCGTAGATTTCACATACAAAAATTAAAAAATGTTGGGCTTGGCCCTTCTGAGCGAAATCCTGACTACGCCCCCCTTACTTGTTATAGCTATGCGTGTTAAAACTTATATTTTGTACTTCACAGGCTGATGATGTTTTGTAAATGAAAACATTGATAACTTCAGGGCTCCTTTATGGGTCTTGTTTAGTATCAACAGAACCTTGCTTTCTCAAGTTTCACCACCAGAAATAATATGATTGAGGGTTTCTCTGAGAACCGAATTCCGCAAGGTGTACAGCATTGGGCCTTCGGGAGTCTGGTCACCTTAAATTAGAGATTTTAGATTTTGTCAATAGCAGGGATTTTTCTACGTATTGTTTTTGCCCAAAGGCAAATCAGTAGTAGTCTACTACTACTGTGAGACTGTCCATTCTACTTGCCAAATAATATCGTTTAACCAACTTCTGTCAAAATCAAATTAGCTGCCCTGAGTTAAGAGATACGATGCTCTTAGCCTGTGGAAGCGTTACTCATTGGCAGTACATATTTGGGAATCGTAAGCGTTTTCGGTGTCCTCTTTCCACTAAATGTCCATGGCTGTGCACTGTATCTGTGTAAGCAACTTGATGTAATAAGTAAGACTTCTTCAAATTGGCTTTTTCTACCGATTACCTTTGTGAACGTGTCCATATCTCACACACGTTTCGCTGCACGTATGCATGCACCTTCGGTGTTAGCTAATCTACATGCTGCATACAAGTGAAGCGCCCACCGTACACATCGAAGAGAGAATATGAACATGAAATGAAGTGATCACACGTTTCGCCCCCTCAGCGTTGAAACAATTCCCCCCTAAACAGAGACCCGTGTGTCCTTACACACCGACCGTTCTCTGGACCGGTGCACCACTGTCCAATGCGGTACATATGCTCTTGCGACGCAAGTAGTGGTAGTGTGCCTGAATGAGAAACTCGTAAACCGCAACAGAAACATGCATTCTTCGCGCACGAGTACGATTTTCCTCTCCTCTCTGTACCGGTCCACTGACCACTGCGGTCCATATGCTCGTGCGACGTGCGTAATGTGCCTGAATGAACCCGCAACAGAAATATGCATGCTTCGCGCACGAGTACGATTTTTCTCTCTTTGCGACCACAATCTTGGTTAACACTTGACCTAGTCTCAACATCATTTTTTTTGAGATATTGACATCAGCACAAATATGCATCCAGTTCTTCCCTAAGGCTTTAGCAGCTCCATTATTCCCGACAGTAAAATTCCTTGTCTTCCCCGACCCTCTTTAGCAAAACCACAACCATTTTTTGGATATTGAAACCATACCATTCCTATCAATCCTAGTTAATGTGTTAATTTGCACAACATTTTTCAGCGACCTCACCTGCCACACTTCTTTATTCAAATTGCTGAATGTTGCATGTCTAATTATATTCAAGTTTTGCAACAATTTTTTGTCGATAAACGCAGTCAAATCAAATTCAAATCCAAATTCTCCAACTCGAACAGCACAGTGCATTTAATATGCTGTTCAGCATATTTGTGACCCATGCAATGCTGCTGCTGTTGCTGCCGGTATTCTATTTCAAGCCTTAGTACAATTTTCTATCGGTGATCGAAGCAGATCCTATACCGATACGCGATACCGATACAGCAAATGAGTACAAGGTTCTACCAGTGACTCAAGCAGATCCAGATCCTATACCGATACAGCAAATGAGTACAAGTCTCTACCAGTGACTCAAGCAGATCCTATACCGATACAGCAAATGAGTACAAGTCTCTACCAGTGACTCAAGCAGATCCAGATCCATATCCAGATCCAGATCCTATACCGATACAGCAAATGAGTACAAGTCTCTACCAGTGACTCAAGCAGATCCAGATCCAGATCCTATACCGATACAGCAAATGAGTACAAGTATCTATCAGTGACTGAAGCAGATCCTATGCCAATACCGATACAGCAAATGAGTGCAAGTCTATATGGGGCAGTGACTGAAGTTGGAGTTTTTGGCTGTGTTTGGAAAGAATGAACATATACATACGTTGTGTGTAATGTTTAAAAGGCGTATCGTATCTTGGGGGTGGATTTAGTTTTGGTTGGTGTATAGATTGTAGGGGTGATGTTTTTGGACGAAAAATCGCAGTTTATTTGTCATTCTATGGTAATAGTAAGTTAGTACGTGTGGCGACTAGTATGAGGATTTAGATTTGGTTTTGGTTAGAACCAATAGATTGTAGGCGGGATTTGAAATCGTATAGTTATGGTTATAATAAGGTGGCGATTTATTCGAGGTGTGAATATTAAGATAACATTTTCCTGCTTGTGTATTATGATCATGAGTACTCGGGAACAGTTATTTTTATTTTTCAGGAACTGGTAGTAACGGTTACAGGTGGGTAATCGATTCCTAGTCACCGTTACAGGAATACCGACACATCCCTAGATCTTTTTCTTCAGCATAAACACAAAACGGCCTACTGTCAAAATTCCCCTTTGGAAAGACTGAAAAAATTGGCAATCAATTATGCCATAGAGTTGATCTTTTTAACACTATCAGTACGATAATAAAGCACGAAGTTATAAACTTGGAATGGTGACAAATTTTAAGTTAGTTTTTTTTTTCTATTCTAAGTCTTATGAATTTCTAATAATATCACATACTGCATTAATTATTTTTATTTTTTGCTTATTTCATAAATGAATTAATGCTACTATTCTGAATCTTAGTGTAAACTATTATGTAAATGGACTATGTCCGTAAATCTGAATAAATATAGAGAGAATATAGAGACAGCAATACGTAGGAGAGGTATACCAGATAAACTACTTTCCATCATTAAGGAGTGCTACGAAGGAGCCAAATCTCAAACCCCATTCAAAGGCAAGCTCTCATAACTTTTAAGAGTGCACTGTCTGGTGAGACAACCTATCCCTTATTCCCACAAGGGGCTAACAGGAATGAGAGTTAGTTTTATCAACTAATATAATTAGTTTCCTCTTTCAGCTTCTGCACAAAATTGGTCATTTGGAACAAATCATTCGGAAAACTTAATAAAAAAAAATCAAAATTTTAGGACGCCCCATTACGGTTGGAACTAGAAAAAGTTTTCCAAAGAATTAAGTTTTCTGAAATTCAGATTTTCGAATATCTACTGTATACCCTTTCACATAGTGACGGGTATAAAAAGGTACAATATATACATATAATATTTAAACAAAAGTTAACAAAGAAGACTTGAAATTGTATAAAAGCTTATTTATTTATTTATAAATTTTCCTTGTGTCAACGACCAATTTTAAGCCGTCGTTCATTCACTTTTCGTTCAACCTTGACTCGCAGCGTAACTATACGTCAAATTATTATCTGTCAACTATAAAAAATTTCTTATCACGGAGGCGAATCTTACATCAAAATATTCCGTAATAACTCATAAAAAATAGAATCACTGACAAGGTCAGAAGTTCCATACTTCCACCTATACCTTCCGTTCCGACCATCTTTATACAAACTTGAAAAGTTGCACGCTTAAATATTTTTGTTTTCTCTTATCATCGCTTCAATGTTCTTCTGATTAAACAACACACAAGTGATAGTGTGTTATCAACCCTACCTTATCAATATTTTGTTTAACATTCACGGAAACTAATTTAAAGATATAAGTTTCTTCTAAATTGTGCAATCTGTTATGTGTTCCGATGCAATATATTGCTTGTAACCAAATCGCACGAGTAAATTACTTTGATTTAAATCAAATTATGATTATAGGTTTGTATTTTTCAAATTATGCAAAATATTATATAAAATTAGCAAATTGACGTAAAAACTGATTGTTGCCGGTCGTAAATACGTTCAAATTATATTTATGCATTATTTATATAAAATGTATTAACAGTATTAAAATGAGTGCTATTGTTATGGTTGAACGGATGTTGTAATTTCTTGCTTTTATAACTTGAACAATTTTTAGGGTTTTTTTTTTCAAAAAACCCTTATGAAATCGATTTTATCCATCCGTCCGTCCGTCTGTCCGTCTGTTCACTAAATAATTTGCGAACGGCTCAACCGATTGTCATGAAATTTGGTAGGAATGTGTAGACTGGTTAGAGTCTTTGGCACAAATACCTTAGAGCAGACGTGTCAAACTCGCGGGCCGCATGCGGCCCTCCTCGCAGTTCTGTGCGGCCCGCGGCCATGTCGAAGCAGCACAATGTGTATATCAACACAAAAATGGTGAACAAATTCAGCCGTTGAACTAAAGTCTACAAAAATTACTAAATCTTGTCAGTGGCTTCTGTAAGATTGTTTTAGGATTTTTTCTCAAACAAACAATTTACTGCTGGTTATTTAGTTTTATAATACAGCACATTTTTTTTTGTACAGGACAAGGACAATACTAAGCCTCTTCATGAAACTGTTCTGTCCCGAAATGCAGTTAATAAAAATTGATGGACTTTACCGAACATAAATTGAGATTTACTTGGAAAAATGGCAAAGCATTAAAAACTACCGAAATCTTGGAATTGGTGACAAAATCACCTTGATGTGAAATTCCAACATAATAATTACAGCAGTGCTTTACTTTTAGATTTTAATATTTTTGGATTTATATTTATTAAGCTGTATTGGTGCATGAGTTTTGTTTAAATCCATATCACAAGCAACTGTTTGTCTCTTTTAGCCCCTTTCTGCTGAAATTAATTTAATATGCCTACTTTGCTCCCCAAAGTTATTTTGGGCGACCTGGATGACCAGTGCTAAATTTTTTTTATCATCTGTCCTAAATTTGTCGCAAATAATGTAATTAGCAAAACGTGGTTACTTGAAAATCAATAATATTTTCACGTTTTCGCTTCTTTTCTTAAGTTTTTAATGTTCTTGAAGTACATTTTCGAAAGGTGGAAGTTCTCACGGATAATCCCGAAGCCGCTATAGAGGTCCAGACTTTCTGCCATATTTTAAAAGTAATATTCTGTGATCAATTTTCATAATACGATTAAATAAAAAATTTGAAGTTTTGCTCCTGCGGCCCACCCAAACCTGAAGAAAGTCTTAATTGGCCCGGGCCAGGTTTTGAGTTTGACACCCCTGCCTTAGAGGTTAGTAGGAAGACGATAACAGGGTGTCCGGAACGTTTGGAAAAAGTCGACTTTTTTAGTTTTTATCGGAGATGGACGTATGGGTATTTAAATCAAAGATCTAAACGAGTACATCTCATATCAGTTAAAATTTTCCAGTTTCGAGTAACGGTAAAAAGTTATTGGCGTTTAAAGTTTAACTTCCTTTTCGACCTCCGTTTTTCTAAACCGTTATAGGGATCGATATGAAACTTTGCACAAAGATTGGTCAGTATGGCCTTATATACGTTAAATATTAAGACTGTTGACTTTTGCTAAGGTAAAGTAAATAACAGTAAATTTGTAAAATTTAAATTTGTTCGTGTGTGTTAGGTTTCCAAATATGAAAATTCTGCTAAGGGTTTTTAGAAAATTATATAGGTAATATGTCTACGAATTTTCATTCGAAGAACTGTATCCAAGCCGGAAATATAGCCAAGTAAGTATTTACTTAGTAAGGGCATTTCACAATGCAAGGAAAGCCTCTTAAGCATTTCTTCAATGCATATCTTTTAACTTGATGAAACAATGAACATGAAATTTTGTGGAAATGCATAGAATGACAATAGTGTTTGACACAAATATTTGAATATTGAAGTTTGTAGGTCCAAGTTAACAGGGTGTCCCTGAATAGCTGCAAAAGTATATTTGTTCAATACTCATAGGAAAGCTTGCGTGGGCTCTTATGTCAGGGGACACAATGGAATTATTTCATATAAGTTGCTTTTCCTTGATTAAAAAAACAGTAACAGTAGATTTACAGCTAATAATTCAGTTCATATATAAATCCAAGCCATCCGTACGTTTGCCTGAGTTTAATCTTAAATCGAAAAATGCATGTAGATTTGCCTTGGATTACTTTTATACAAACTGGGTAAATAGTAAATCTATTTTTGGATTGGTCTAATTAAAGGTGGCACGCGTTTATTTAAACCATTCCAAAAATAGATTTACAGGAAGCATTTCATTAACCCTTTCATTCCCATTGTAAAATGCAGTTTACATCAACTTTAAAACACTTTTTCCATGTTATAGTTTACTTTAAATAAAAATTAATGACATACACTAAAACTTACATGTAACAGCATTCGAATAGTAAACATTTAGTTAATGCATATGGATTGACATTTTTCTGAACACATTTAGAATTAAGGCTGTCAGGGCGTTTTCGTCCATTGTGACAAGTAGTGAATTGCTCCCCTTCTACATAATTCTAGGTGCAAAATCCATCCGTGAAAAAAATATACCGCTAATCGCCAACAACAAAAGATTCATTTGCCAGATTTTTCTGTGACAAAAATTGAATAGGGCGGCATTGGGGAACGTTGAAAGCTATGTAAACTGTGGTTTACATTGGGCATTTATGGAATAATATTGTTGCCGGTATTAGAATGAATTCGATATGGAAAAGATGAACTAAGCGGAAAAAAGTAGCATAAAACCTTTCAGATGGTGAAAATTGGGCGATTTCGACCTATTGGGGTATATTCCGGATTGATTGGGACCAATGCCCGGATTATCAAACTATCCGGATTTCCAAAATACACCGATAAAGACTCCACCCTCGTCTATAATATATAATTTATGCTAAAATTCCAACTAAATTTAATAAATTTAGCACCAGTATTCGATCAGAAAAACTTAGACTTTTGCCAGTTTTTAATAAATTTAATTTAATTCAAAAAACTCTTAATTTAATTTTGAACTTTACTAATAAATAACCCAAAATCCGGATTATCAAACAAATAATCCGGATTTTAAGGTCCGGATTGTGTCCAGTAAATGGGTGGGACCTTAGTCTTACTCATCGAGAAAAATTCTTCTTCTCATTTCCGTAATAAAAAAATAAATAACTCATATTGCCGTCAACTATTTGTATATGAAAAAGTTTCCACTCAATCCCAATGTAAACTGCATACTATTATTTTCCAAACCCATGATTTTTTTCCTTTTTATACCCTTCGCTTATTAAGCGAAAAGGGTATATTAACTTTGTCATGAAGCTTGTAACGCATTAAAGGAGGCATCTCCGACCATATAAAATATGTATATATGTATATGATCAGCGTGGCGAGCTGAGTCGATTGGACGGTGTCAGTCTGTCCATCTGTCCGTCTGTTGCGACGCGTTTTGCTCGGCCAGCTTAAAAGCTATGGAGCTGAAATTTTGTACACATGCTTCTTTTTGTTGCAGGCAGTTTGTATGTTTGTTTGAATCGCTAAAATCCGACAAGTGGGTCGTGGGGCTGCCATACAAACCTACTCCCCCCCCCCCAAAATTAGGTTCTTCTTAGAAAAACTTTTTTATTTATGGACCAATTTCAATAAAATTTCGCACAAATGTGTTTTCATTGCTGACACACAACATATGTAAAAAACGACCAAATCGAACAATGGGGTCGTGGGACTGCCATACAATTTTAGTCCCCCGAATTATTCTAAGAAAAACTTTTTTATTTTCTCATCGATTTCAATCAAGTTTTGCACAAATGTGTTTCTAGTGATATCACAAAAGATATGTAAAAATGGACCAAATCGGACCATGGGGTCATGGGGCTGTCATACAAACCTAGCTCCCCAAATTAAGTTCTTTTAAGATTTTTTTTATTTATACCCTAATTTCAACCAAACTTCACACAAATGTGTTTCTATTCATGACACAAAACATATGTATGAATAAAAGGAAACCATGTGGTCATGGGGCCACCATACAAACCTAGCCCCCCCAAATCAAATTTTTCTAAGAAAATACATTTTTATTTGCACACCAATTTCAATCACACCTCATGGAAATGTATTTTTATTGATGTTACAAAACATATGCAAAAATGAATTAAATCGGACCATGGGGTCATGGGGCTGGCATATAAACCCAACCCCCAAATTAGGTTCTTCGAAGAAAAACTTTTTTATTTGTCCACTAATTTCAACCAAATCTTATATAGGGTGTCCCATTCATGGTGGAGAATATTTTAATGGTAGGTAGTATGGTTCATTTGGGGAAAATTAATGTACAACGGGACCCCTCTATTTTTAACCGTTACAATGCAATAGCATTTTTTGTCAAAATGCCCGACTTTCTGAACTAAATCAAAATTTGCCGCACCACCAAACGTTTCCTCCAAGATATGACTTCATTTTCTGAAACTACATAAAATTTCCAATAAAACGACACCTCGCCCGTTACGAAGTTGCTCGTATCTTCCGAGATACACCCGTTCAAACTATGAAGAAAATCTTAAAATTGGTTTTTCATCAAAAATACAAATGATAAAATCGTATAAAATTTTCAAATTTCTTTAAAGTTTGAACAGGTGTATCTCGGATGATACAAGCAACTTCGTAACGGACGAGGTGTCGTTTTATTGGAAATTTTATGTAGTTTCAGAAAATGAAGTCATATCTTGGATGAAACGTTTGGTGGTGCGGCAAATTTTGATTTAGTTCAGAAAGTCGGGCATTTTGACAATAAATGCTATTACATTGTAACGGTTAAAAATAGAGGGGTCCCGTTGTACATTAATTTTCCCCAAATGAACCATACTACCTACCATTAAAATATTCTCCACCATGAATGGGACACCCTGTATATAATTAATGCCTCAAACATACGTAAAAATTGATGGAAAGGCCATGCGTTCATTGGGTTGCTGTTTGGGAATGAAAGGGTTAATGTTGTGCACAATTCTTATTTATTGCTTATAAAATATATGTGCAAAAAATGTTCACTTTGCATTAAAATTCTAAAAAAAAAACCCTCGTATTGCGGGCGCAGTCCTCTGTACGCCGGTATTTTTTTAGTATTAGGATCTATACTATTCCTCATAGGTTTTGAACTGTCGTCGACATTGCGACCGCCAAAGGTCATACCTAACTAATTTAATGTTTGTGTTCGTAGAGACGACTCATGCGATGATCGCTCACTGATCCTAGTTAAACAACAGATTCTGAATATACAATATATTTTCGATACAGACGGGTTACTTAAAGATTATCGATTTATCGATTATCGATACTAGGAATGCCGCTACATTCAGAAAAATATGCAAATAGTGTTCAGAATTGGTTTTCTAACTACGATCGCTGAGCGATCATCGCATGAATCGTCTCTAGCAACACAAACCTGTACCTTTTCGTTAGCTTGCTATTCAATATTTAGGCTTACTAATTGTGGTGTGTATCGCGAGCGCCTTGAAATATGAACATCTAATTTCTTGTATCCTTTCAAGAATCTGGAACTTGACCGAAAAGTCAAAAGTGAGTGGCTTGACAACTGAAATCCACCTGCTAGGAAAGGCTAACGCCGAATGTGGTGCTGAAGCCACAACATCGCATACATAATCTTATACGTATTTTCACCATGCAAAAAGTGCACTTGACCTTTATGATTTAATCCAACTGCGAGATAACAAAAATTACATAAATTACACGATTTCGAATAGTTTCAACATTCAAAACAAATCTACAACTGTACGAGTATACGAGACTATCGACTCGTTTGATCCACCATTTAAAAAAAGACAAGCTTTCAAGCAAATATATTTAATAAAATTCCACTAATTAGTTTTCCCATCACCCTACCTAATAAAAAAATAGTTGCCAAAAAGCATGCTTGGATCAACTGAAATCCCCATAAATACGTAAACCATATCTTATCGATTTTTATACACTTTCGTTACATAGACATACGAGTATAACCTGAAAATAGACCCGCCCACTCGTCTTTTCTTTTCGATTTAGGCTATTGATAAGTGATAACCATTATTATTATGATTATAATGGCGTTTTGACCTCGAAATGGACATCTCTGTACAGTATTCGGTTTGTTGCTTTTGATAACTATAAACAATCGAAATACATAATGGATGATGATAACAACAATCATAGAAACCAAAAATGACGACTAAACTGACTGAGTCATTCTTCGAAATATGTTGATTAGGAAAATACGCAAAATCTAACCTACTAAGTAATTCTATTATGCTCCAAATAGATAATCATATTTCATATTGGGAACACAATAATAAGGAACCAAAGTCTTGTGAGAATTAAATGTATTTATGAAAACACTGGGTAAACAACTGGACAAGTTTATTATATATTCGGAGAACATGTTAATCAGTATGTTGTAAATACAAGCATTTTTTTTTTTGAAATTTTAATACGTATTTATTAATTGGATGATCGTTTCGAAGCGATTTGTGGACTTAAAGGTTTGTGTGGCTAGCGACGAGTCATGCGATGATCGCCATAGACGATCGCTCACATGAGTCGTCTCTACGAACCTTTAAGGTTTGTGTTCGTAGAGACGACTCATGGGATCATCGCTCAGCGATTGCAGTATTGCCACAGATCAGATATATACTCTATGGTATTGCATCCAATTTCGAGCCGTATTTAAATATTTTTGAATGGTTCTACTTTCCTAGTATCGACTATGAATTAAAGGAACATGTCTGTATAGAAAATATACTCATATAGTGCTCAAAACCGGTGGTTTAACTTCGATCGTTGAGCGATGATCCCATGAGTCGTCTCTACGAACACAAACCTTTAGTTGGGTGTTGCTTGGAACTACTGATGCGATGATCGCTCAGCGACTGTTGCTTTTTGATGAATCTTTGAGCGCAATTTTCATATTTTATGGTTCATTTTTGTAAGCTTTAGTCGCGATATTAAGCCTCGTCCTCATTGTAAACATTTCTTGATGAACAGTTGTAAAAAAAAGTTCAAAATATGGTCTACGAACAGTTGTGCAACTTTTACTGCGAACAGGCAATGGTTCGTACAGTTGCGCAACATGTTCGAATACTGTTTATAAACTGCTCCGCAGCAAGTTCATTTAATTTATTATTTGACATTTCTATTTTTCGGTGTGATTGATTACGATGCAATTTATGGTTTAATTTGCCGATTGCAATCAATTTTTATGGTGTTTACACTTTACGGCGTTTCCGATTGCAGAATTTTATTAGAGAAAAATTGAGTTGGAGCTTGGAAGTGGGCGGATCAATCGCATCCCTCAACGCAATGAAACTTTTCGCAAGATTTTGTGTTGTCACTTTGGTAGTCAGAGTAACTGTTGACGGGGATTCGATATTAAAATCGGTGGCAGTGCGGCCGGACATGTTGGTTTGTTCAACGCAAATATGACAAAAAACTGTGAAAAACTTCAATCAATTGGCCGAAATATCTGATCGAAAAGGTTACAAAGGCAGCAAATTTCATCGAGTTATCAGTGAGCTCATGACCAAATGGCAGGAGAAAATGGAAGTGACCGATTGTCGTGACAAGACCGATAGAAAGCCTATGATCGTTGATGCCAGGGTGACCGAGGTTTTCTATGCGAACAAAGCCGATGCTGTTGATCCATGAAGTAGGGGAGGAGGTCAAGACTGTAGCGAGAAGCTTTTAGTGTGTTTGCTTATCACAATTATAAAAAAATAATAAATTCTTATAAAAAAAGAGATAGCCCGACGTCGGGCTTTGGCCACCTGAATCGTTGACCTCCAATTGTCGCGGTTACGTGACCTTGTCCTCCAGTTTCGGAAGCCCAGCAGCTGGTGGGCGTCCTCGCCTACGGAGTTCTCCCAGCGAGCTCTCGGTCGTCCACGCAACTTCGCTCCGTCAATTCGTTGTGCGTTCATCACTTTCTTTGGCATGCGATTATCGTCCATCCGTTAAACATGCCCCGTCCATTGCAAACGATGGAGCTTCACGATTTTCGATACTTCCAGCTCATCGTACAATTGATACAACTCATCTTTGTACCGGATACGCCATTGATCTCACTCGCAAACGGCCCCGAAAATTCGTCGAAAGACCTTCCGTTCGAATCGGTTTAGCCAAATTTCGGAGGCTTGGGTGATGGGCCATGTTTCGCAGCCATAACATAGCACGGGTCGGATGATCGTTTTGTACACGCGGAGCTTCGTGTTCCTGTGCGCAAGTTTCGAATTAATTATTGGGAAGACCGAGAAATATGTCTTATTGGCTAGTTGTATCCGTCACTTAATTTCGTCGGTTTCGTTGGCATCCTTTGATAAGTTACAACCCAGATAGTTGAAGTTGTCTACATACTCGATATTAAGGTCCCCCACTGTGATGCTTGATTTTCGATTGCATCATGGCCTTTGTTTTGCTTTCGTTGATATGTAGTCCAACTTCCTTTGCGGCGTTATCGAGGTTATGCAGAAGGCTTTCTGCATCACCCAATCTTCGAGGCATGATGTTGATGTCGTCGGCGTACGCTACTAATTGAGTCGACTTGATGAGTAGCGTTCCGTTGCTGTCCATATTCATGGCTTGAATTACATACTCCAAAGCAAGGTTGAAGAGCGTCGGCGCCAGCGCATCGCCCTGCTTGAGTCCAGTACGAGTTTCGAATAGGTCAGTGAGTCTGCACTCTGACCTGCGAGACGGTATTAGTCATCGTCATCCTTGTGAGTCGCACTAACTTTGCCGGTATACCAAAATGCAGCAAAATGTTATACAGTACACTTCGGTCGATACTGTCGTATGCCTGCTTGAAGTCGACAAAGATTTGGTATACGTCGAGGTTATATTCCCAGCACTTTTGGAGTAGTAGCTTCACTGTGAAAAGCTGATCGGTCGTTGAATGACCAGGTCTGAAGCCGCTTGATACTCGATGATTCGTTCTGCCAACGGATTAATTCTTTTTTCCAGAATTTTCTATAGGATCTTGTAGGTCGTACAAACTTATGATATGCCCCTGTAATTCTCACACTTCAGCCTGTCACCCTTTTTGTGGATTGGGCGGATTACGCTTTTGCGCCAATCTTCGGGGACTACCTCGTCGTTCCATATTTTCAGCAGTTCCACAGTCAGAGTTTCTTTTTTTGCTGAACAGGCCACAGGCTAGGCTAGAACACAATTCCCGCCATTGAATAATTTTATGGAAGGGAGGAGGATTGAATGCGTAGGAGAATCTTTCCTGTGGTTCTGACGTCTTTAGTAGTAGTCCCATCCATCGGTATTGATCTATTTTCAATAAACCTCTATCTCCAGTAAATCTCTCAGAGTCCCACTCAAAATGCACTCGTAAAATAGGCGGATCTTGAGCAAAATAATGTCGTCTTAATTGATTTTTAATCTATAAAAATATATATCGCCAGTTTATTCTAAGACTTCTATTTTTTCGTTACAGATTTTGAAGTAGCCAATAGACACGGTCACACATGCCTAATGATTGCCTGTTACAAAGGACACTATCGAATTGCCGAATATTTACTACAGCTTCGTGCCAACGTCAATCGACGTAGCATAAAGGGCAACACAGCCTTGCACGATTGTGCCGAGTCGGGTTCATTAGAAATTTTAAAATTACTCCTCGAGCATGGCGCGACAATGGACGTGGATGCATACGGCATGACGCCATTGTTGGCGGCTAGCGTGACAGGACACCTACCAATTGTAGAACATTTAATAACACTGGTCACGGTGAAACGTGCCGATAGAATAGCCGCCTTAGAATTATTAGCTGCAACCTATGTGGATAAGAAACGTGATATGTTGAGTGCATTGTCCTTGTGGCGACGTGCAATGGAAGAGCGTTACGGACAAGAGCCGAAAATACCAAAGATTATCAATGAACCGATAGCTGCCTATGATTATGCTGTAGAATTTAATGATATCGACGCGCTGGACGATTTGGCAATGGATCCCGATGAGATGCGAATGCAAGCACTTGTGATACGTGAGCGAATACTTGGACCAGCACATCCAGACACAAGCTACTACATTCGATACAGGTACGGTTGTACGACCCTTTTCTTTTGTATAGTTTTACCTAATTTATTGTCTCGTTCAGGGGTGCACACTATGCGGACGCTGGTCGTTTCGATCGTTGCATAGAACTCTGGACATATGCTCTGACGATGCAGCAAAGTATTTTGGAACCACTCAGTCCAATGACCCAGTCGTCACTACTCTCCTTCGCCGAACTGTTTAGCTTTATGTCGGGCCAGGCTGGCCGTCCAGTGACGCGAGGTCGAGTCGTACCACCAATCGAAACAGATGATATGCTCCTGATATTCGGGAAAGCTGTTCAAGAAGTGGAATTCGGTAAATATTGCTATACACCGAAAAAAAAACTAAACAAAATTTTCATAACACAATTTTTCTGTCTTCAATTTTAGGCAAAGCCATGTTTGAATCTCTACCCGAAAGCGAGCAGGATCAGAATGCCTTAAGTCGAGTGGTTGTCAGTGCATTGCATCTCGCCTGCCTTTTAGCACGTCTAGTCGATGATAAAGACTGTAGTAAATTAATTAAACATCGTATTCTATGCGCCATTTTTAAATTGATTAGCCTTAAACTTGTGTTTCGATCGGGAAGGACACCGTTACACTTAGCCTGCTACCGCGAGGCAGCACTAGTTGGTCGTTATCCGGAATGTCAATTTCCATCGGCACAATTGGCTAAAGCACTACTAATGGTTGGTGCTGATCCCAATGCGAAAGATGAGGCTGGCAATACACCGCTACATTTAGCGGCATTGGCACGACCGTGTAATAAGATGTTGGCACAAACACTGCTGGAGCACGGTGCGCATTTGGTAAGTAGTTTTGAATTTTTTATTGTGTTACTTTGAGCTCTTGGATTAAGAAGTTTAACACATTTGTGTTGTAGAGTCCTTTGTGCCTAAAATTATTAGGGTGAAGCAATTTAATGTTTACAAAAAGAAAATAAATTAATAATTCCGTTTGAAATTGGCCTAAACTAGTTGTCAGCCCCATACAATTCATTGGTTGGAATAGTGGAACATTTTCATCACGGGCTGTTTTCGTGGCAATTTTTTTATAAATTGGTAATCTTCGAAAAGACACTGGAGTACCGTAGTTAAAAATACCACTGTGAATCATGCAATCCTATCAGCTTTTAGTGGACTAATCCTAAAAACACCTCCATGGTGCTCCGGCGCGACAATCTTTCGGTACTGATTCAGAAAAAATTCCTCTGACTGGGCAAATCAAGAATGGTTTTCTTTCTCCTTATGCAGCTCGTTTGGGGATTGTCCAAACCTTAAATGTTACCATGAAATCTTCCAACTTCTAACCAATTACTCTATTCCCACTAGTAACGGGTTGGGATAAGTGTGTGTTCATCGTTCGATTGAGTTCGAATATCATCGAAGTTGGCACCTGCTACATTCAAACTGCATGCAATGTTATGGATGTTAGATCCCTGAACAATGGAATTATCCTAGTTGCTCTAAAATCACCTAGATCTCTCTTATCGCATAAGTACTCCTAAGGGTTTTCCAAACCTCACATTCGAGTCTAATCATAACTCTTAAGTATCTAACGTCATACTTCACTATTGTGACAGTTCTCCCCACTCTTGATTTTGAGGGTATCCGTTTTTGTGCTTAGTTATTAGTGCAACCTGCATTTTTCTTTTGTTTAGCTAGCACTATTTTCATCCTTTTCCACAACGGTTTGATGATTGTTATCCCTGTCGTGTCTTTGTTTTTTTTTTGTTGCGGTGACAGCCATGTTGTCCGCAATTCCGACAATAGGCACTCAGTTTTTCAGTGGTGTCCAATTGGGCGTTACTAATTTTGCCCAAGGGTCGACCGGCTTGTTGTGTAAATTATGTCTTTTCTACAGTTTCGGAAAAGCCTGCTCAATCGCACAGGCGGCTTAAACCTCAATAAATTTCCGATACATCGTTTGATTTTTTTTCTGCACTAGACCTTGTTAGAAGCCCCCATCGAGACTGGCTCTTAATCGCGGGACTGTGTTTAGTCGCAAAATGGACTAAGAAATTCGAAAATTTCGCAATTGGACCCTTGTAACACGCGGTACTTCACTGTGCCGTTTTTATGGTTTAAGGGCCTTCCTCCTCGGCACCTCAGCAAGATCGAAGTTCTCGATGCTCGTTTCCAAGCGCGACCTCTTATGTTTCTCTCAGCAACCACGTTAAGCCGTCACATTTCAACCGAGGCAACTGTTTAGGAACAACATTGGTCAATCTATTGGAGGAATATTATCCGACTAGTAGCAAATCGAGATTCGATTTCGAGATTCTCATCAAGGGCAATGAGCCTACATTTGTCACAACTGCAAGGAGAGAAGTGAGTGGTATCACATTAGCTTCTAAACGCCTGACAAACCTGGGAGGTCTCCAGGGACATCACGCTATCGGACCATCGTCGTATTGATTTCGAATTGAACCTAGCTCACATACCTAGGGAACCTTTTCGAAATCACCGCAGAACCAACTGGTCGCAATATAAAGAAATTTCGCAGACTACTCGTACCTTAATGTCACGAAGCCGCCGAATCAAATCTGTTGAGGCGACACTTTTGCTAACCAATTGGATAGTGGACGCCTACGAGCAAAGCTGCCCAATGCGCCTGCCGAAGAAGGAAAGTACACCTTGGTGGAATCCAGACTTGGCGCAGAAGAGAAGGGCTACAAGGAAACTCCTTAATATCGCTCTGAAGACAATTTTGTCCGCGGATTGGACTAATTACCAACAGGCCCAAAGAATCATCAAAAAGGACATAAGATCCCCAAAAAGAGCATCGTGGAGACGCTTCTGTGAAGAAACCAACTCCACACAGGCTACGGCCTCGTTAAAGATAGTAGCCAAATGCTGGGCAATCTATACAGGACGAAACGTTTACAGAGAGTGAAGAGGAAACCATCAATCTTCTACTTGACATGCACTTTCCAGGAAGCAGACAGAGCGAAACTTTAACAGACCCCACCCAAGAAACCGGTCTCTGGTCTGCAGAATATTTACGTTAGAACGGGTTAAGTGGGCACTAAACTCGTTTGACAGCTACACATCCTCAGGGCATGGCGGGATTTTTCCTGAATTTGTCTCAGTAAGAGTTTGCACTGAGTGCATTCATCGACCTCCAAGGGGCGTTCGATAACGCCTCATTTACCAGCATCTGAGATGTGGCAAACGAGCATGGAATAGATATAGATACACAGCGGTTCACACCTTTCTGTACCGCTAAAAGAAGAAGAAGAAGAATGGAATCGACCTTTTGGTAACATGCTCACTTCAAAGAAATTCCTTATAACAGTTGGATCAAAAACCATGGAAGCCGGGTGTACCAGAGGGTGCCCTCAGGGCGGAGTTCTCTCTCCTCTGATGTGGCTCCTTGTGATGGACACTCTGCTCCGAACTTTAGATAATAACAGAGTGCTTGCGGAAGCTTATGCAGACAAACTTGCTGTAATAAGCAAGGGCAAGATTGTGGACACAATCTGTGGCCGAATGTAATCGACACTACGGCTTATCGACAGATGGAGTAAGCAAAATGGGCTATTAGTAAACGCCGAGAAGACTGTCTTGGTTATGTTTACCAGAAACCGAAATTGGGGAAACTTCACCTTACCCAGGCTACACGGTGTCGAACTTCATCTATCTCCTACAGTCAAATATCTCGGGGTGCACTTGGACCCCAAACCTGCGTGGAAACTCCATATTCAAGAACTTGCTGCAGAAGTACAATAGGTAACTCTTGGGGGCTTTCACCACAACGGGTACACTGGATGTATAGTATTACCCATTCTGGTATACGCTTGCATTGTTTGGTGGCCTAGAATCAGCGTAGGCGTCAGCAAGAAGCTGCTGACGCTTGTACAGAGACTGGGCTGCTAAGCATCACTGGGGCAATAAAAAGAGGGCCGCCCTCGGCACCCGGCAGGTCATCCTAAACTTACCACCACTTGATGTGGAAGTGAAGAGCAGGGCAATTGTCGACGCTTACCGTCTTGTAAACATGGGCATCTGGAAGATAACATTCCACGGTCATGCGTCAATAAAAATAATCACTTCAAAAACATCCTCAGGTGCTGATGCCTTCGGACAGGATAATTTCAAAATACGTCTTCGATAAAACATACCAAGTAACAGAGAAGAATGGTACTTTGAATGCCACTCTGACTTTGTTAGGGATGACATAATTATCTACACTGACGGATCAGTGATGGATGGCAGGGCTGGTTCAGGGATCTTCACGGCTCAACCAAGAATAGAGCTGTACCAGTCTCTCGGGACTATCACCTCGATCTTTCAAGCAGAAATTTACGCCGTTGTAGTGGCACACTTCGCGGGCGGCAGAAACCTCGTCATAAGCTCTACATGCTTCCCTCATCGACGAATTCATAAGCAGACCTGGAAGTCTCCAGATGAATACACCGTGAACCAGATCGACCACGTACTGATCAGCAAGAGATGGGCTTCTAATGTCTTAGATGCTCGATCCTATCGAGGAGCCAACTACGACTCCGATCACTATTTGGTGAAGACAACCTACAGGTGCAGAATCTCTTCGGTGCACTTAACGAGAATCAACTCTGCCAAGATCTTCGAGGTTGACAATTTGATTGATGATGCCACGGCGGCTGCGTATACTACAGCACTTGAGGAAAAACTGTAGCCCATGCTTGATAACATCAATAATCTAGGCATCCATGAGTTCTGGGAGGAACTCAAAGACAGCATCAAGGGGGTCGCAGAAGAGGTCGTTGGCTATAAAGGCCGGCGCAGACGAGCAGACTGGTTCGACGACGAATGCAGGGCCTCGATTGAGGCGAAAAATGAAGCCTATCGCCAATACACACAACGCGCATCCCGAGCCAAGAAAGAAAGATACAACGAACTTCGGCGAGTATCTAATAGGTTCATTAGACGTAAGAAACGCAAACATTTTGACGAGCAGTTACAGCAAATAAAACAAAGATTAGCCAGTAAGAACATTAGACAGGCGTACAAACTTATAAATAATATCAAGAACGGATATCAACCCAGGACAAGCCTATGTAAGGACAAGGATGGTAACATCATCAGCGACATCGAAAGCATAATCTGCCCAATCGACAAAAAGGGTGACAAGCTGAAGTGTGAGAATTACAGAGGCATATCATTAGTTTGTACGGCCTATAAGATTTTATCAAAAATTCTTGAAAAGAGAATCAATCCGTACGCTGAACGAATCATTGGCGAGTATCAAGGCGGCTTCAGACCTGGTCGCTCAACGACCGATCAGCTTTTCACAGTGAAGCTACTACTCCAAAAGTGCTGGGAATATAACATCGTCGTATACCAAATCTTTGTTGACTTCAAGCAGGCATACGACAGTATCGATCGAAGTGTACTGTACAACATTATGCTGAATTTTGGTATACCGGCAAAGTTAGTGCGACTCACAAGGATGACGATGACTAATACCGTCTCGCAGGTCAGAGTCCAGAACCGACTCACTGACCTATTTGAAACTCGTACTGGACTCAAGCAGGGCGATGGGCTGGCGCCGACGCTCTTCAACCTTGCTTTGGAGTATGTAATTCGAGCCATAAATATGGACAGCAGCGGAACGCTACTCATCAAGTCGACTCAATTAGTAGCGTACGCCGACGATGTCAACATCATGTCTCGAAGATTGGGTGATGCAGAAAGCCTTCTGCATAACCTCAATAACGCCGCAAAGGAAGTTGGACTACATATCAACGAAAGCAAAACAAAGGCCATGCTGCAATCGAAAACAAGGACGCCAGCAAATTCAAGCATCACAGTGGGGACCTTAATATATCGAGTATGTAGACAACATCAACTATCTGGGTTGTAACTTATCAAAGGACGCCAACGAAACCGACGAAATTAAGCGACGGATACAACTAGCCAATAAGACATATTTCTCGGTCCTCCCTATAATTAATTCGAAACTTGCGCACAGGAACATGAAGCTCCGCGTGTACAAAACGATCATCCGACCCGTGTTATGTTATGGCTGCGAAACATGGACCCTCACCCAAGCCTCCGAAATTTTGCTAGACCGATTCGAACGAAAGGTCCATCAGCGAATTTTCGGGGCCGTTCGCGAGCGAGACCAATGGCGTATCCGGTACAACCATGAGTTGTATCAATTGTACGATGAGCTGGAAGTATCGAAAATCGTGAAGCTTCAACGTTTGCAATGGACGGGGCATGTACAACGGATGGACGATAATCGCATGCCAAAGAAAGTGATGAACGCACAACGAATTGACGGAGCGAGGTTGCGTGGACGACCGAGAGCTCGCTGGGGGAAATCCGTAGGTGAAAACGCCCACCAGCTGCTGGGCTTCCGAAACTGGAGGACAAGGTCACGTAACCGCGACAAGCAAACCATCTACGAGGTATACCGTCAGGGGAGCACCTAGCCTCTCGGCCTTTATCTCCCGGTCCCGCTAAATGTTTGGACCTTCGGCGTTTTACTGACAAGGTCTTAATGTCAGATGGAGATTTCTCCATCCGGCGAATGCACTCACCTTGAGGAACCCAACCCCGGGGTTGCATCACTAGCTGGATGACTTGGGTAACAACCTCCAGCCACTACGAAGCCAACGCCTTTATGGGAAAGGACCATGGTCCCCTGGGCAGACCCATCCCCGTAGTTCACTATTCGCTATAGACTTCTCTATAGCAGGTGTGATCCTCCTTCGGCCCCCTATTGGTTAAGCCTCACGTGAGAATTCAGATGTGCACATCCCAGGCTCGTTGAACCTGTGACTACGAGCCTGTGTGAGAATCGCTGCTTTTCACATCCAGGTGGCCCCTTCAGTTTACTAGTCAGCAATGTGACTCGGGCAGTGTGGTCATCAATCCACAAACTAGTTAGATATAGGCGCGTAGGCATTTACCACCAAGGCCGTTCTCCCTAACTAGCCCCTTCAGGACTCGGGTCATCCGAAGCCCTCAACTCCGAAGCTCACACAATTTACCATACGATGCACTCCCCCACCAGAGGACACCATAATCGTGCTTGGCCTTTAGTGACTTCCCTCCCGTAAGTCATGGGAGGAGGTAGGTCACGCCAAGAGCCACCCGTACATAACTCAGGAGCTCGGAAACGTTACCGCCCGAATGGTCTTTGTACAGATCCTCGCCATGGCATATCAACTGTACCAGAGACCCCCTTGCGCTACTAGGTCCGTGGTGTCGTAACTCACCAAAGATCTTTGTCCCACTACATACAGCCATTTCTGGCTGATGTTACAAGGACACCGACCCCCCTGCGGGGACGTAACCGCGACAATTGGAGGCCAACGATTCAGGCGGCCCCGGCCCGACGTCGGGCTATCGTGCCACATTGATGATGAGTGGCAACCCATGAATGTATGCTGTACAGTTGGCGCGGCAGCAACAGTCGAATCGGCTTTCGCTCTGACCGTCAAGCTACCTTAAAGGCGTTGTACTCTACAAAAAAATCAAGCCAGCCGGTAAGAAATTGTTATCAAGCCCTTATAAGGCTGGGAAGACTAAACGGGCAGCTGAGATGGGTGCCAGCACACTCAAACATCACTGGGAACGAGATGGCAGAAGAACTCGCCCGACAAGGTTCTAGCTCACGCATGCTAGGTCCGGAACCAGCTTTCGGCATGCCATCATCCGTGATCAAGCTTACCCTAAAAAGGGAGTCGACTCCGATCTATGCCGGAATCTGGGAGAACATAGATTCCTGCCGACTGACTAAAGCCTTCATCGCTATACCCACGCGACACGGGGCGTTCTTCCTGCTCAATCTCAGGAAAGAGGACATAAAGACCCTCACAGATCTAGTGACAGGTCATTAAATTACCACCTACACAAAATTAAGGTGGTACTATCGGCTATACGTGGCCAGTGTGAGGAAGAGACAGCATTGAATTTCATATGCAGCTGTCCTGCCTTTTCAATGACGAGGTATCTTGGCGATTACTTAATCGACGAGAGCGAGGCAGGCGTTCTCACTACCTCTTAGGAATGTGCTACGCTTCGCGAAATCCTGCATCAATCGCAGACAAAACAGCGCCTAAGCGCAAGGGAAGAGTACAATGGGTCGAGTTAGTGGCCTGAGTGCCCGTATCACGTGGTCCGCCCACTATTTAGTTCGGTGCGTGGACTTGGGCTGTGTTTTGCATGAAATGGGCCTGCTTACTTCTTTCGAAGATTTCACAGCCCCGTTCAAACGGGGAAGGGAAGTATCTAACGCAGTCGTGTTGAAGACACAAGTCTTCTGGCCGCGCTGGCTGAAGACTGATTAGCTGGAACTTGAAGTGATAGGCATTGTTTAGCAGTTATTGTAAATCCTTCATCAACGTGGCCGGCTCACTGGCTTAGCTTCACAAAGACTTCTATTGCGACTCCTCTACCTGAGATACAAGTACTACCTTCGGCTCTTAACCCTCGACAGTTTACTTTTCTTGTATCGTAACATTTTGATATGCTGATGAGAAATATTAAAACCAACAACTTTCACGTAATACCATTTAATAATTTTCCATTTACTTTATTTCAGGACACACGAAATGCGGACGGTGACACATTCGAAACTCTCCTGCAAAATCAACGAATTCATGAAATTGTCAATCCACTGAAATATACGAGACTGAGTTGTTTAGCGGCACGCGTTATAAAGAAACATCGCCTGCCCTACGTTAATCGAGTGCCCAGCAATTTATACGAATTCATTGATTCACATTAGACTCCAGGGGATCGGGAAAGAAACCAGGCCCAATCCCTCTTTTGCAGGACAATTTATCTACCATCATCTTAAAGTACTGTTAAGATCCTAAAGCTCAGATCAAAGAATTAATTAACAAGAAACTGCTATAATAAAATCCACTCGCATACAATCTCAATGATGTATGTAAACTGGCGGGAAATGCCAACGCAGAAATTTATAACATCACAAAAGTTAATTGTAGCCGACTGAAAAATGTGTAAACTTTCTCCGTGGAATAGATCCTTTTTTCCTGTGTAAGGGAACAATTTTTTTTTCTCACGGAGAAGCCGGTATAGTTGAACTACTGACTTTATAATTCAAAATTTCTATGTATGTGTTACCTTTTTTTTTGAATAGGCCACAACACTAGCATTGTATTACATGTGGCTGTAGACAAAATATGTACATATATTGATATGTTTTCGAGTAGCTCTCTCGAATATTTGGATATGATTTAAATAATTTCATTTAGCATTTGAGGCCAGTTCTATATATCAATGTAATTGTACGAAACCCGACTTGTAGCACACACATACACACATTAGCTTCAGCAAATCGAAACATTTTTCAATGTTCATACAATAAATCGATGAATTTAGCGGACATTTTTATAAGTTTATATTATTATAAAGACCCTCTCCCATATACATTGTTTGCATGAATTACAATTGTGGATTTATTACATTTCATGAAATTATTCTTTTATTTTATTCACACACACACACACAAACGATACCATAGATATATGAATAAGAAGAGCGATCAACGACCGAAGCTAGAAGAAACAAAAAACCATAATTTTGACGAAAACGAAACAGAAACTGCACACACGTTCAAACAACAACAAAAAAAATGGTACGAAATACTTTGAATTTGTTTTCTTAGTTCTTTTCGATTATATCGCATAAATTTATCAAAATGTATATCAGACATTTTTTTCATGAATATACACATAAACATATATTTAATAACAAAAAAGAAAAATAGCCCATGCTTGCTACTGAACCAAAAAGTAGTTTTTGCTGGGTTGTGTTCTTCGTTCCTTGGAGAGAGAAGGGGGGAAATAATTGTGTTAATTGACTGGAAGTGCGCAAATATATTTCCATAATAATGTTAGTCCGGAACTCTCATTTATCTCCTTCTTCTTGCTTTACCTTTTCTGTTTTAATAAATAAATAATAAGCGTTTTAATATTATTATTTCTTTTGTATTTAAATCGATAAGCATTCAGCATACATAAATGAAAATAAATACACTTTACAGTATGAATTTGTTTGAAATGTTGTCCTGTTTTCGTTTTATTCGCGTTGATACGTTAGTTTTACGGGCAACGTGAAGAGAAAAACAGTGGAGAACATAAAATAATAATTAAATAAGTGAAATAATTGACTCAAATGATGATCTTTTTTGTATTACGAGTATATATGCTATTATTATGTGTTTAAGTTTAGAGTGAGAATCTTATACTGAATTGCATATGATATGATATATTTTCTCTCACGATAGGAATACAGTTTTAATTTATAAGCGAATGTGTTGTAATTTAATGTGAAAAACTTATAGTAGATATAAAATTTACATCGTTTCACTATGCGATGAAAATTGAATTGAAAAACGAATGGATATCGCCAAGAAATCAATAAATAAAAATGTTTTAAAATAAATGTAAATGGTTTGCTTTGCGTAATTGTAACTCATCAGGAGAAACGACTGGTGGTTGGGTGCCTAATACACGGTTTACTGACAATCTTCTTATTGATTTCTTATATGAAATCGTTCTCGTTGAGCCCCACAACATCAATTCTTTATCGGAAACATGGCGGAAATATTGCTGAATTGCTTACAGGTGCTGAAAGCTACGTGTGATAAATTCTGTGATTTTTTAACCCATCCGATACTAGGCTTTAGTTTAAACTCACCAGACGTACAGCATTTTGCTGTACAGTACAGCATTTTGACCTGTCGTACAGCATTGGGAAATGTACAGCAAAATGTACAGCATTCCCCATGTCACACGACGAAACCTTATTCACTACATAATAAGCTCGTCGATGAGGCCAGTGATCAGTCATATCTGCTTTTAAAGTGTAGAGTTTGACCCCCCTGTGCTGTTAATATTTAGCGAGATAATTGCTCTTCTACGTTTGACAATCGCCCATTTCCGATAACTCGGGAATTCTTCCCGATCTCACTGAAATTTGGACACTTGCAGAGCTACTTGGGGCTTATATTTTCTCCAAATTTCACCGTCCACCTATCTGCATTCGGAAGCTTTAGCTGCCCAAATCGCACTTCTGTATTTTCTAATCCAAAATTGTCCATAAATTGCAAATTGGGCGGAATTTGGAAATTTGGTGGATATGTAGGGCATTGCAGGGGATTTGTGGTTGATTGCAACATTTCAAGGCTCTAGCTGCCAAGCTTTAGAGGTTACATCCGTCAAAAGATGAGATTTTAAGATGGAAAAATCAGTCATTGTACTCTATTCCGATTCCTTTATCAACCTCTATAGGAAAATACATACTAAAGAAATGACTCAGCATGGGTTTTAGGTAGTTTTTTTTTCCCAGATTTCATTAGAATCCATTTAAAACGGCGTTATAAGCCGTGCTCTGTGGCCATGATTGTTGTGATATAGAGATTCATAGAGAGACGAGTTTCTAAACTCGTCATGACCCGCCGCAAGTTTATTATTCAGAAGAAGATGATAAGAAACATTCTTATCGTAGAATAATAAACTAACGATGCGACTAATAAGTGGTATGGCTGACGACAACCGTATCTCACTCCGAATTTAATTGTCTTTGTAACGTTGACGATTACACATGCTACACGGTAGTCGTCAACACACCATGCTCCACTAGGAGTTAGGGTAAATCAAGGTAGGTAAAAGCCTAGGTGAACGGCATGGCATCCCTATCGTAACTATGAACGACTATACGACGTTTGACGTTTATCATAGCAAACACGCAAAATTTTTCGCTAATATTAAATTTCTAATTTTTTTATCAAATTCATAAGATTTAATATTAAATTCATAATTTTATGATTCATTTGCTCGTTCACTTCATCTGTAAAAGTGGTTTCGCGGATTGGTGTAGTGATAAATCATAAATTTGTTCGAAAAGTGTTTAGTGGTTTGCATTTTTTACCTGCCGCTCGGACGGTCTTTGTTCTTTGTTTTCATTTGGTCCAGTAGTCATTTCAACTCGGCTTAACTGAGTTATCTGGGCATACATTTTCGTACTAGCATATAGCGCAGTGGTAGCGTGTACGACACGCCCGTGAGGTCCTGTGTTCGAATCCCACTTTTTGCAAATTTTTTTTCTTTTTTTCTCTTTTTATTAATTTATTAGTTTAGTTCTTGTATTAAAATGAATTGTGTTTGCGAGCAATTTTACAAAGTCCAAATTGACGGTCTATCTCAGCTCGTTTCGTCGTTGCAGAGCCAACTTAGCAAGCTGAGATCCCTTATGAAATCTGTAAATTGTTGTGAAAACAATTCCGAAGCATTGCGAGATAAAAATGTAAATTTAAAAAATAAGAAGAGTAATATAGGGAAAGACACTAAGAAAAAAACTAAAAATATTATTTCAATATCTTCTGAGCAATCTTTCGTTAGCCATGAAGCGGGGACTTCCACTGTTATTTCAGATTCATCTTCTACAATTCCTTCCAACGTTGACAAAAATCAATCTCCGATTGATAAATTTGTCACAGTTCGTAAGAAAGGGAAACATATTAAAAAACCTTCTCCTGTTGGTGATGTTATTCCCAAAAAGAGTGATAATAATAATAGGCGACACAAAAGAATCTTCGGTATCGATCAAGCTAATGATTCTCTTCGAAGTGTCCCCAGTTTCAAGGTATTCCATGTTTCTAAGCTGCATGCTTCGGTAAAAGCAGACGATTTAAAGGAATATGTAATGAAAAAGCTTAATTTAACAGATGACAGCTTTCTTTCGGTTTATCCTCTGATAAAAAAAGATTGTGATATTTCCAAATTAGTTTCAATCAGTTTTGGTTTGAAACTTCCTCATGAATATTCTAAGCAAGTGTTTTGTGCCAACTTCTGGCCCAAGGGCGTCAACATATCACCCTTCAAATTTTCAAAAAACGACAAACGCCAAAACAGTGTCCAGCAGAACACATAATTTCCAATTCATTTTTCTCGGTCTATTATCAAAATGTTGGCGGTCTTCGTTCAAGAACAAATGACTTTTACCTTGCAGCTTCACAAGAAGATTATGCTGCCATTTGCTTAACCGAGACTTGGCTTCACACAGACATTACAAATGAAGAACTTTTCATAAGAGACTATGATAATAATAATAATAATAATAATATTTATTTTATTGCGACCGTTATGAGGCTTCGACTAAGAGAGGAGGTGGTGTTTTGGTAGCTATCAAAACAACATTCCCATCTCATGAAGTTGAGCTTTTTCATAAGGACGTGGAACAGATATGTGTTTCTATCAATGTTTCTCGCAGCGAAAAAGTATATATTTTTAATAGCTATTTACCACCTTTGAGTTCAGTTGATGTTTATAACAAACATGTAGATAATATCTCCAAGCTATTTGCATCTTTTGAGGAAAAAGACAAATTTATTGTTGTTGGGGATTTCAATCTTGGTAATATAAGTTGGTACTGGAACGACGACGAGAAAAAAAATCTGCCGCGTGATTTACATCTTGAGTGTGAATCTGTTCTAACAGATTGTTTGTTTGCAATGGATTTGATGCAAATGAATCTTGTTAAAAATTCGATTGGTAGAATTTTAGATCTAATTTTTGTTAGTACTTGCTTGAATGCTTCTGTAATTAAAGTAGATAAACCAATTTTGCCCAATTCAATCCATCACAGTGCTCTTCTTCTTGAGTTTGTTTTTTATGATTACATTGAAGAAGAGCCCGAAGTTATTCCTACTAGAAATTTTCAAAAAGCCCAATTTGAAAAACTAAATTCAACATTTTTTAATATGGATTGGGCTCCAGTTATATCGAATAGTAATCTTATTGAAAGTTATACAATTTTTAATTCAATTTTAAATAAATCTATTCGCAAGTACGTTCCTTTAAAAAAGAACAAAATAAAAGCAAAAAATCCTTGGGCTACCAAAGAATTGTTCAAACTTAAGAGAGCAAAAAATAAGGCCCATAAATTATACAAGAAGTCATCCTCTCTTGCCAATAAAGAAAATTTCTTTAGATTGAGAAGAGAGTATGAATTAATGAATAAAAATCTTTACAAACAGTATATTGCGAGAGCTGAAAATAATATAAAGAATGACAGTAAGACATTTTGGAATTTTATAAATAGCAAGCGTAAGAATACGGGAATCCCAAAAAATTTAGAATTCAATGGCAATTTTTACAAAGATGTTCAATCGGTTTGTGACGGATTTGCTAGATTTTTCAGTTCAGTTTACAAAGTGCCAGACTCCGTTTCATCAGAAATGAATGCTAACATCAATGGAAGTCAGAGTGCATTGGTCCCTCGGATAGCTCAGGAGGACCTTACGAGTGCTCTTGAGATTTCTGAGGATGACCTATTGAATGCTATGCGTGATCTTGATGTTAGTATTCAGGCCGGACCTGATGGCATTCCTAATATATTTTTGAAGAATTGCATGCAATCGTTATGTCGTCCTTTAGCCTTTATTTTTAATTTGTCCTTGACTTCAGGTGTTTTTCTTGATGAATGGAAAGTTTCATACATATCGCCTGTCCACAAAAAGGGTCCGAAGCATCTTATTGATAACTATAGACCCATTCCCATAGCTAAAATATCTGCAATACCGAAGTTGTTTGAAATGCTTATTAAAAATAAAATAGATGTTTTAATTAGCCGTTTGATATCGCCATGTCAACATGGATTCCTGAAAGGAAAATCAACTTCAACAAATTTGGTATCATTTACTAAATTTGTCGCTGATGGTATTGAGCAGGGAATGCAGGTTGATGTGGTATATACCGATTTTTCGAAGGCTTTTGATAGAGTAGATCATAATATTTTACTTAAAAAACTAGAACATTTAGGAATACAGTCAATTTTTCTAAGCTGGGTGAGATCCTATTTAACGGATAGGACTCAGTTGGTGAAGTTAAATGGCTGTACATCTCGCTCTGTTATAAAGTGTTCATCAGGGGTTCCGCAAGGAAGCCATTTAGGACCACTTTTCTTTTTAGTTTTCATAAACGATATCATCCAAAATTTTAAATTCGTGCGTGTATGGCAGTATGCCGATGATATGAAAATCGCTATGAAAATACGCAACATTGATGATTGCCTTAAGTTGCAATCCGATTTAGAAAAGCTGCAATTTTGGTGCCGCGATAATAATTTAAATTTAAATGTTAGTAAATGTAAAGTACTTAGCATATATAAATTGAAAACTCCGGTCTTCTTTCAGTACTCCTTAACAGGTAGTGTTCTTGAAAGGGTTGCCGAAATATCAGATCTTGGTGTAATTTTCGACCATGAGCTTTCATTTCGACAACACATTGATTACATTATTTCAAAAGCGAATAGTATGTTAGGATTTGTTAAACGTAATGCGCGCGAATTTAATGATGCTTTTACTTTAAAAATATTGTATGCAGCTTTCGTTCGTTCGCACCTGGAGTATTGTTCTATTGTGTGGAATCCGTTCTATAAGGTGCATATCGAGCGTATAGAAAGAATTCAACACAATTTTACACGGTTTGCCATTTATCAAATTGGCTGGCGTTTCAAGCCAGATTATAAAACTCGCTGTTCCTTATTGGGTTTACAAGCCTTAGATTATAGAAGAACATTTTTAAACGCTATGTTTATAAGAGACCTGTTTTGCTCTCATATTGTTTGTGAAGATATATTAAATAACTTTCAAGTCAGAAATATTCCTCACAATTTGCGGCGGAACAACCTTCTTGTTCAGCCTTATCATAGAGTAAACTATGGGCTTAATGAACCAATTACAAGGTCAATTATTCTTTATAATAGTTTGAAGGACTTAGTTAATTTTAATTGTACTAATAAACTAATGTTTAAAAGAAGTTATTTTGATAAATTTCCTTATTAATATATTTTGTTTTCAGTTTTTTTTTTTTACGATCTGCTAGAGTTTACACTCGATTGATTGATTAGTCACTTACGTACGGATAGTAAGTAAAGTGATGCCGAGAAGCCTAGTCCCGGGACAAAAGTTTCTGTGAGGCAAAAAAAAAAAAAAATGAAGAAATGCTTATTCTCCTCGTGAAATATTTCCACCAGGTTTAGATAAGATTTATACATCTGGCTCGTCCTTTGGTATTTGGTTTACTATAATTCGGTGACTCACCCCTCGCTCCGCTCAGATCTCACAATGTCAATCTTGCATTAAGGTACGTGTTCGTAGAGACGACTCTTGGGATGATCGCTCAGCGATCGAAGTTTTGCATCCGAGCCATATTTGCATATTTTTGTAATGGTGTTACTTTCCATGTGTCGACCATAAGATGTCTGTATAGAAAATATGCGCGTATAGTGCTCAGAACCGATGGTTTAACTGCGATCGCTGAGCGATCATCACATGAGTCGTCTCTACGAACACGTACCTTTAGAGAATTCGCCAATATTTTTGCGAAGCAGTGATGTTGCGAAATAGGATAAGACGAAGTGCAAGCGCACCGAGCAGTGAGCTAATGGAAAGCAATTTGTTGGATTTAGATCTCTGGCTCGTCCGTACATTTACTTAAATCCTATAGCTCGTCTGTTAACTAAGATCTCGCTGTCTGTCGCCCTTTTCACAATTCGCCAAAAAGTTGATACGTAGCGCTGCTTGGAAATAGGATGAAGTGAGCGCAGCAAGCGGTGAGTTAATGTCAGGCAATTCGTAAGCTTTATATTTCTGACTCGTCCATACTCAGACCCTGCAACTCGCCCTTTACTTCGCTCAGGCCTCGCTCTATCTGTCTCGCTATTCAGTATTCGCGACGTAGTGCTGTTGCGGAACAAGATAAGTCCAGCGAGCGGTAAGCCAATGGATGACAATTCATAAAATTTAGACCTCTGGCTCGTCCCTAAGTTTACTTCAATCCTGTGCCTTGCCCTTCGCTTCATCCAGACCTCGCCATGCCTTTTGCGCTTTTCAGAATTCGCCTAAATTTGCGACGCGGTGATGGTGCTAAGAATGATAAGGCGAGGTGCAAGCGCGGCGATCGGTAAGCCAATGGACGCCATTTCGTCAAATTTAAACCTATGACTCGTCCGTATTACCTGTAGCTTAGAATACTCTGCGCTCAGACTCTGTCTGTCGTGCATTAGCCAACAGCCAACATGTTTGCGACATAGACCTCGGACCTGGAAACTGGATATATGACTCTGGATTTGCTTGACAACCGAATTGCGCTAGTTTGTGTACAGCATTGGGCTTTTGGGAGTCTGGTCACCTTACTTTAGTTAGATAAAAAAAAACTTTCTAGTAGTTATTGTTTAAGTATAGTGGTACCTCATGGAAGTGAGGCTGGAATCAGACCACTCAACTATGTAGGACTTCTTTTTCTTGCTTGCCTCGTTCTTTATACCGCTCCATGGTTTCGCGTTGCTCGACTTGCGGTGTAGGCACATCGCCCGTTTTGGCGGTAATATCTCAGCATATTTCTACAGGCAGCTCTCTCTTGGATCGTGTCATCGCCGAGACCAATGCATTGTTGTTGCTTTTTCATATTTTTTATATTATTTTTGCAATAAAAATTTGAATTTGAATTTGATATCGCTTTCATTGCGGGGTTCTCAGGCGGACGCCTTTGAACATGGCAATACCAATCCATTTGTCGGTCTTCGAGCTTTTCGGAGTTTGGTTAGTCTATGGACAAGCTGCCTTTCATTTCAGTCGCTGTCATTTCTTTCGCGTAACCTATATACATGGTCCAGCATTCCGATCCATACATGAGTGCGGGACATACAACCGTATTGTGCAACTTGCCCTTCAGCTTCAGTGGCATTTTCTTATCGCAGAAAACTCCTGAGTTTTCTCGCCACGTCATCCACCCAACCTTTGTGCGATATTTGATGTCATCATCGCATGTAGCTCCGTTGTTCACCATCGAGCCAAGGTACTTGAACTTGGTACAAGACTTAAGCTGCTCTCCTTTGACGTACATATCCGGTATCGGTACATCTGGGTCTGAGAATGAGCAGCATAATAACTCAGTCTTTGTTATACTTACCCTCAGTCCAGAATGTCACACCATTTTGTAATGGCAGCTTGCAAGGCAACGATGTTTGGGCTACTGAAGACTATATCATCGGCAAAAAGAAGAGATATTTCTAGGCCGTCGGAGATACGTGTTAATAAGTAGCACATGATGATGTTGAAGAGCAACGGACTCAATACACTGCCCTGGTGTAATCCGACATTCACCGGAAATTCTTCTGATTCACCGGCTGTGCATCTAACCTTAGTCGTAGCTCCATCATACATGTCTCGTATCATCCTGACGTATGCCTCAGGGATATTAAGTGCTCTCAAGGCCAACCATATCAGATCACGAGGTACTCAATCGAATGCCTTTTCCAAATCGATGAACACAAAGTGCAAGTCCTTTCGTGCTGCTCTATACTTTTCCATCGCAATACGAATGCACTGAATCGCATCGACTGTAGATCGACCTTCAACAAAGCCGCATTGATTGTCATTAAACCGCACAATCTTTCTCAATCGGTTGCTGCAACTCGCTGGTAGATCTTCAGTGTATGAGGTGATAACTTTATAGCCCTATAGTTGTTGAGTTTGCGTGAGTCATCCTTGTTCTTTCAGAAAGGAAGAAAAAAACTTTCCCTGAAAGCATCAGGCAACGGTTGCCCACCTTTGATTTGGTTTAAGAGAACTGTGAGCCAACTAAGCCCGACATTTTCTATTTTCAACCAAAATTCCGCGGGGATTTTGTCCGGTCTGACTGCCTTTCCGCGTTTCATCTGATGCATTGCCTCCATCACCTCTTCCTCTAAGATAACTTCAATATTTGTGGTATTCGGCTCAACATCTTGAAAAGCTGCTCGAGGAAATTCTTCATTTAGAAGTTCGTCAAAATACTCTCGCATCCTGTTACAAATTGCCGTATCGTCAATCAGCAACATTCCTTGCTAGTCCTCCACGTACTTTGGCGCCTGTACTACCCGAGCGTTCCTTCTCCTTTGGGCTGCGACCCTAAATATCCTGGCGACGGGCTTAAGTCTCTCGCGCAAAGACGGTCCTTCGGTCGCAGTCTGAGTTTCTAATTCTTGGTAGAATTTCTCAGCTGCCTTCGCCTTTGCTTGAGCTACCAAGGGCTTTACGTTTTTCCGGCCTTGCATATAATTTTCGCGAAGTTGAACCCATTCGGCTTCACTGCTTGACTCACATTTCGTCCATGCCTTAAATGCGTTCGATTTGGCTTGTACTGCTTCCTTAGTTTCGGTGTTCCACCACCATGTTTCTTTCATCGTGTGGAGTAGACCTTTCGAAACTCCAAGTGCTTTTTCCGCCTCACCTACTGACATTTAAGCGAAAATATTCCACATTTGTGTTGGACTGTGGTCGGTGCAGTTGGTGTTGTTTTGAAACCACTCCGTCATTTTATCAATGAATTGAATTACTACAGGTTCAAAGTTGTCGTTTGTGAGATTGTGCCATAGAGTAGGAATAGAGTTGGAACTCCATACAAAATTAAAATCGGCTGAAAAACATTTTACCTTTGAGTGTGTACTGTAAGTAACGTGTACACACAGGAAGATACTGAATAATCGAAGCCTTCTCCTTAGCGTCATTTAAATCCATAAGAATGAATAGACTAACTAGCTTAACGATTCGATCTCTTTCTTAAATGTAAAAAAATATCTCCTCCTAAATAGTCCACCTCCACTCTCCCGCTACAGGCACACAAATTGACCGTTTTCAGTATTGGGTCGAGATGGGTGGAGTCTCCATCTAAAACTGGAAATGCCCCGTGAACAAGCACTTCATATTTGTTTATTGAGGATGAAGATCATATTCGTTATATTAACGTATTATAGAAAATTATGTAAAAAACACAAACTATCAACATTTTTCGTCTCCAAGTGGATCTTCACGCAAGTGAACATAAAAAAAATGCATGCAAAATGTCGTATTGTTCACGAAATGGTCGTGTAAATTTTCGTCTACATTAGAGTTGCCGTGTAATATCATTTTCCTGACCACAAATGGATTGTCTTCAACACATAACATCAAATCATACTATTTTACGTACAATAAAACGATTATCGACAATTTAAGAACGCTTTTCTATATAACAACCACTCTAAATAATAAAATAATAATCTCAATTGAAATTTTTAAGATTATGCACACTAACATTTTTAACAATTTGCGTACTACGCTATTGTACATACCGAAATGGTAACACCAAGCATCCATTGTTTTTAAACGAAAATGGCACCGGGGCGGGGCTTGTGTCATTTTCGTTTCGTTTTTGGTGTTACCATTTCGGTATGTACAATAGCGTAGTGCGCAAATTATTAAAAATGTTAATTGAAAAGTGTTATTTAGAGTGGTAGTTATATAGAAAAACATTCTTAAATTGTGAATCGGTTTATTGTACGTAAAGAAGTATGATTTGATGTTATGTGTTGACGATAATCCATTTGCGGTCAGGGAATTGATATTACACGGCAACTCTAAATGTCGACGAAAATTTACACACTAATGGCTGATTTCAGACTATAAGACGAAACCGGACGGGTAAACTTGCAAGACAAGAGAGCTTTTGTAGTGGCCAGCAGACAAGCATTGTTCATTTCAAATTGTAAGAACGAGTCTTACGAAAGAAAAAAATCGTGACACGATTGTTTTTCTTTCGTAGGAATCGTACGATCGATAAGACGATTGCATCTACCAATAGTTCAGGCGTTCTGCAAAGACAATTAGCGCGTGTTTTACTTGCATTTTAATCTTGTCGACTCGTCACTTCATTGTACACTAACTTTGGAGCGTGCATGGCAACATTTATACATACATACTTGCTGTATGATTATTGTTCGCCGGTCCGTGTTTTGATCGGATAGTGTGAAATGATCATACGATGGTTCTTATCGTCCAAGTTTACCCGTCCGGTCGTTTTCTTACAATTTGAATGAAGCCATTGCAATTCATTGAAAAAGTTAACGCACACGACTGCAATTAATGTTTTCGACCACGCATACACTTAAAAGTAAAACTTTATGACTCTCTGGTAAACAAAAATTAGCTATAGCTGTCTTTCTCAATACAATGGGCAGTTTAATGGAAATTCTATTCGTCTCACATTATTTATTTGTAGTCAAAGCCACCTTCACTAGAAGCCGGGAAGCAGCAATACATGCACACAAAACGAGCCTATGAACATGTCGTATATACGTTGCACGATGCACTAACACAAGCACAGCGCATGTAAAAAAACCGTGTCTGCTCTGATAAAAATCGCGAAAACATGTGGAAAATTCACTTTTTGTCGGGATTTTGTTCTTTCACTGCATTCTAGACACTTTAATTCACGACACATTCCACTTTTCGCGACGAAAATCGACCGGGAACCAATACTTTTCGTGTAAAGTTTGTCGCGACCCAACCCGATTTGCCTTTACCGTAATGTAAATTTTCGATCTGAACAGGCCTATGATTTGGCGCTTAAGTATATGAACGTGTTCTGCTTCCGGGCTTTGTATAAAGATGGCTTTGTTTGTAGTGGTTTCCCTCTGGCAAAATTATTTTGTTCCTGATCTATGTATATCTGATCTGTGATTGTGCCACTTGATTTTTGCGACAGGCTTGGGAGTTCTTCTATTTCTTGCTCCTCCTGCTTTCAAAATAAATTCTGACAGGAGCTAACGATGTTGGCTGACGACAGATTCACCCAAGATCACCTTGCAGTCTTTACCCACCTTCTCATAAAATCGAAGCAGAGGTGGTAAGCGATCTGCGTTTCGTATTTCCTATCTCCGTGTCCACTACTGTAGGTGATACGGTGTCTCTCGTTTTTCACAAACCATGTATTTAGGATGACCAAACCATGCGATCTGCACATGGTCAGAATAGCTTCACCTTTGTCATTTCTGACCGTTGAAGGGCTACCCTTTCCACCATGGCAATCCTCGTAATCATAATTTGATTCACCCACATGACCATTTAAATCTCCTCCCAAGAACACCAATTCGGTATCTGGAATGGTCTGAATCAGGGTGTCAACGTCGTTCCAAAATGCCTCTTTTTCTTCTGGTGGCAGTCCCACTTGGTGAGCGTAGGTACTTATTATTATCCACACCCTTCCGCAGACAACCAATTTGATGCTGATCAAGCGATCACTTCTCTTCGCGACACTTATCATGCTGCCAAGTAAAGACGACGCCAGAATAATGCCAAATTCTTTTTCTTTTGTTTTTAATTCCATAGTAGTACAATTTGTACTTCATGGAATTCGTAAGAAACAGGGCTCTGTCGATATGCGTATTTCGCCACTTTGTCTCTTGCATGCACATAATGTCTATCCCTCTCCGCTTCATGATATCCTTCATCTTCTCGCTCTTTGACGTCATGGAACCGACATTCCAGCTTGAAACCCTCAGCTTCTCCACAATGCAATTGGACTGCCTTTATATTGCTCGCCCCCAGAAACCGTCGAGCTCTGGTTCGCCCCGGGATCACTCAACCGCATAGCAGAAGTATTGCCCAGCGGGGTAGTTCTTGTATCTGCGTCAATTTCCATAAGGCCTTTCATTTTTTTACACCTTTTGGAGAAAGGTTGTCTATTTTGGCACTAGTGTGTGGAAAGAAGTACATTTATGGACTTTCCTTTTACGTCCGCCGGCAATCTCCAGACACGGCCACCCCATACACACACACACACACACACTAACCTATAGGAGGTCTTGTTGATGTTAAAATGTGCCTTAGGCTTCAGACGCCATGGTTGCCTGCGACCTTCGCATACTAGCGGCCAAGCACCCTCTTGACCATGCATCCCTCGGCGCATGATGATCCACCTTGGTTTAGGGTTTCTTTTAGTCGCCTTCTACGACACGCCGGGAAAGGCGGTGGCATTATTCGCGACTCATGCCACAACTCAACTATGTAGGACTATTGTGCGAAAATCTCTATCGTGGTTCAACTCCGTTCAGTGTCGAAACAACGAACAACTTGCTTCATATCAAGCTGCAGGTAACGTACTTAGGAAAGCTCGTCCAACTAGACACTTGGAGAGAAGATCGATGAGATTTTCTATTGCATACACTATCCGCCCGTCAAAGTGGAACGAACTGACTGTAATTGACATCACCATCGCCGATCCCAGCCAGCATTTAACACATTTGTAATCATTATTTCATGCAACACGCGTAAGCACATATTGCTTATTCATTCATCACGTTTTCATACAAGCAGTATATGACGATGTCCCCCTATTTCATGTATATACGCATTTGCGCCTTATTACGGATAATCATTATAAAATCATTATTCGTAAACATTATGTAATAGTTACGTTGCATACATTTTTAATGCATCAATCGTAAGGACTACATAATCGTTAGTCATAAAGATTACGCAATACTTATGTAACATATATTTTTAATGCATTGCTCGTAAAGAATGTTAATGGCTTATACGAAATGGATCAATAATGCATGATTCGTGGAGATTAAAAATGAATTATGCTTCATATATTTATAATGGTTTATATGGTTACTGAAGATTATGGAATGAATGTTATATTTTTTGAGAGATAGAGTTTTTAAGACGATGTTCTTGAATGGAATTGAAAATATATGAACAGAACACTTGAATCAAATTAAATGTGTTCAAGTATATTTTAAAAGTTGGCCTTGGTTACCTTGAAGTCGCATATCATATTAAAGCTTGATGTCTCATCTTTATTTTGTACCAATTTTATCAAAGCTTACTGATGATTTATGGAGAGAATCGGCCGGAGAAAAAAAAACCGACCGAAAATAGGATTATAGGTACTTGTATGAAAACAGTGTAACTCTAAGTTTTTTTTAATTAAACAAAGCTTCTTGAAGGAAATTTTAGTATTCATTCGCATAGTTTTTGCTACTATACCTAACCTAAGAGGTTTGGTTTTCACAGAGTTTCAAAGCCAAATTTGTGTGATTTGACCCAAAAACAGTCAATTTTTTCATCTCAATTTTCTCCAACTTCTGCCAAGGAGAGGTGCCTGTACGATTCTTTTAAAAATTGGCGCATAGTCTAACGACCATTTCTTTCTTACATAATTTTATTGTAGCTCCATTATTTCTAACAATTTTTATACGTTAAGTGTAAAAAACTAGGGTTAATTTTAGCTCGAATTCAATACATTTCAATTCACACTGCTCCTAAAGATCTGCAATTGGTAAAATCTATTCAAAGTATGTCGAAATCGAGCTAAAATTAACCCTTAGTTTTTTGCATTTAAGGCATTCAAACTGTTAGAAATAATGAAGATAGGATAAAATGATGTAAGAAAGAAATTATCGTTAGACTATGCGCCAATTTTTAAAAGAATCGTAGGAGCACCTCACCTTGGCAGAAGTTAGAGAAAATTGAGATGGAAAAATATATTGTTTTTGGGTCAAATCACAAAAATTTGACTTTGAGGTTCTGTAAAAACCGAACCTCTTATCAGATTTTAGTGCCGTTAGCTTTATTTTTTAGGTAAATTTGTTGGCTGTAGTAACCATCTTATTTTGCTATTCTAGCTACTCTAGCTTTTGAGATATTGAAGTTTTAGTCGTACAAGAAAATTATTTTTTCAAAAATCTTCAAATGCCTGTGGCAGCTAAAGGGTTAAGCTAAGAGGATATGTTCCATGCAACTTTTTCCTGGAAAATACATGAGGAATCACAGTCCGGTGCGTTTATGCGGCAGTTTCCGGACACCCTGTATATATGTAAATTAACAAAAACCTAGCCGAGTAAAACCCGTCCCAACAGACAGACAGACGGACAGATGGACATCGTCCAATCGACTCAGCTCTTCACGCTGATCATAAATATACATATTTTATATGGTCGGAGATGCTTCCTTCAATGCGTTACAAACTTCATGACAAAGTTAATAAACCCTTTTCGCTTAATAAGCGAAGAGTATAAAAATTAGTTTATGCGAGGTATCAAAATGAAGACCAATGGGACACTATGCGCTGCGCCCAATACCATACTACGTTGTGAATCACTAGTGATTTCAACGTTATCTATAAATCACCTGGCTTACGATTTCCGAATGTAGAAGGATTGTAAGTAAATGTTTTATCTAAAGTTTTTTTTTAGTCATTAGATTATTTACAAGAGTAATGTGTATAAAAAAATCTGTTGAGTTTTGAACAAACCGAGACCATGGTCCTTTTGGAACTAGGTAAATAAACTATCACTTACTTGCAACGTTATGATTTCAGACGCACAAAAAAGAAAAATTTTAAACATAATAACACTGAGCAAAAGTACATCAAAAATAAATAATTACTTCACTGCAATCGCGACCTACACTCTTTTTAAACACTTTCGTTTTAAAAAAAAGTTTGTTTTTTTATCCGATTGTTGCGGACTTAGGTACGCAGTCTCAACGAACGGAAGAAATCACGAAAACTAAGCCCATCCAATATCCAAATAGTGGGTTTCAAACGAAAAGAAAAAAAATAGCTATACATTGTAGTGAATAGCTGATGCGTGGGCATTCCTTCAGCTGGCCATCATGTGTTGCATTTCAACAGCGTGGTCTATCGATACAGAACGTCGACTTGTGATGCATGAAGTAAAGATTATTTTGGTCTATGTTTACTATATATGATGCCAATGCTGGCTGGGATACCACCATTGAACTTCAAGCAATGTCCATCAAATCATAAAAATTTATATAGATATCCTAGATACCTATATACCACCAGCCGCAAGTTATCCCACTGATTTTCAGGCCAACATTACTCCGTTACTTACTGGACGATATCGCTTATTGCTGGGTGATTCCAATGCTCACCATCAGTGGCGTAGATAGCTTTTCGGAGAGGAGGGGGATCATTTTGCAAAATTACTTATACTTTTATAGTTATCAAATGTTGAATTTCAGAATAACAAATTCTGTATTTATTACACTTCAAATTAGTAGTTTCTTTAGTCCTAAAAATATTGCATCGATAATTTTGGCTTTTTACTACGGTCAGGGAATCCACAGTATTCCAATTTTAGTACAAATTTTTGCTACTGTGATTGGAGTATCAGAAGTTTATATTAGGTGTGTTTTTTTGGTTATCCCGTGTAGGTTTGGGTAACGAAACTTCATATAAAAAAAATGACAGGTGGATCAGCTGGAATTTTTTTTATATGGAGTTTCGTTACCCAAACCTACACGGAATAACCAAAAAAACACACCTTATATAACTTTTCAGAGTCACGGAACACCTAGCATCGCCGCTTTTCTGGCCGGAATACCTCAAAATAGGGATTTAAATAAATCATGTTATATGTCTAAAAAAAGGGAAATTGTCAAGCTTGTTGGAAATGCCCAGTATATACGGATTAAGTACTTTGCTTTTGTGTTTTTAAATTGAAATTTTCCGATAACTCAGAAATTCGTGAGTAGATATTTCTAAAATTTTCAAACTTGTAGGACACCGTAGCAGCTACATATACATATTTGCCATAAATTTCGAAGTCATAGCTATCAGCCAATTGAAAAGGAAATGTGAGTAGAACTTAACATTTGGACTGTTAAACATTAGTTTAAAAAAATCGTAGAAATGTTTTGATTTACACAAATTTAATCCACTAATTTAGAACCTCGTCACAAACACTGTGGACATGCTTTATTTCTAGTACACACTACTTCTTTTTCCATTTCATATGGTAGCAAGTTGTAAAAGAAAATCGGTTGAGTCTCTGATGCTGGTCAAATATTTTACAGTTAAGTTGATTTCCGGTACAGTGTAGCAGACTAAGCTTTGGAATTTTAAAACTTTTTCATCAACATTTTTTCCTATGAATTGTTTGCTTCTTGTTGTCAAAAGCTCTTTCTACATTTTTCCTATTTTTGGATATCTTCGCCAAACCCCTCAGAGATCTTCACGGGCATACGACCGTTTCGGAAGCAACGTACTTCCTTCTTCAGTGCTAATCTAATCTGATTAGGTTAGCGTTGAATAATTCCAGCAAAAAGTTTACCTTTGCTTTGTTTTACGTACCTAAAGTAATGATAAAAAAAGTGTGACCGAAGGGGATTGATCCGCTTGATTTCCCCTTATCTACGCCACTGCTCACCATGACCTATGGCACTCTAACCTCGACAACGACACCAGATGTAATCTAATCCCAAGTCAACTGGATGAATCTGATTTCTGTCCAGTAAACGACGATTCGCCAACCCGCGTTACAGGATCATGCAGAAGCTCACCTGACATATCCATATGGGAACCATTCATCAATTTTTCATCCGACCGCCTACCAATTGTTCTCACGCTCGATAAACCGCCTCTATACACATATACAGCCAAAAAACCTCGAATTTTAACAAAGCCGACTGGAATGGCTATCACCTTCGTCTTCTTCTTTTGTATCTACATACATATATGAATTCGATTTATCCTCTCGATAGCAACCAACAAGATATTGTTTTGCAAGTAGTCGGTTGTGGTCACGTATTGGCATCAAATGTGTGTCCTGATGTAGGTGATCCTGGGCAGACATCAGAAGGCACCCTGTGGCTGTGCGTAGAGAAGCATTTTGGCAGACTTGGATTTTGTTCCAGTTTGTGTTACAGAGTCTTTGCGACCAAACTGGCGCCGCAAAATCAGCCGCTGCTCGACCCATCGCTTTATAAGTGGCTAGCATAGTCTCTTTATATTTGCCCCAGGTGCTGCCAGCCAGTACTTTAAGAATTTTGTTCCTACTGCGCATCTTTTCACATACCGCTTCCGCGTGATGAGCTGAAGTCATCATTTTCTTAGGTGAAGCCCAAAAATTTTTGGATTTGCTACAGTAGGAACTGGTTTGAATGCCAATACGTACCTCAACCGGCCACCGGCAGTCACCTGACCAGGTGATAAGCAAGGTCGCAGACGATTTGGACGCTGAAATGGTTAAGTTTCTGCTGTGAAAAAAAGCTTCTAGTCGTGCTAAATATCGGTTGATAAGAAGGCGCATGACATCCCTATCCGCTCCCGTGGCGAGTACGGTGCAGTCATCGGCATGGGAGATCACTTCAATGCCTTCCGGTGGTGTTGGGAGACATGCCATGTAAATGTTAAACAGGGTGGAAGAGGGAACCCCACCCTGTGGAACACCTAATTTAATCTTCCTAAGCTTGGAACGACTGCCCCGAAACTCGGTGAAGGATTGCCTACCAGCTAGATAGTTGAATCGAATCTCCTGCGTCGGAGTGCGTATATTAAGGAGGTTCGCCAGAAGCATGGAGTGATTGACCTTATCAAACGCGTTTGATAAGTCAATCGTCACCAAAATGGTTCTATGGCACGTGTTCGTTCATTTAATTTGTCTCTTACCACTGCCATCTAGATAGACAGGCCGGATTATCAGCTGATCTGTCAGTGGTCATGCAACACTAGTAGTGCCATGGTTGGTCATGGTCCGCGCTTAGTACTGCCAAAGTACCGCTCAGTACAATCCACAAATTGTCCACAATCCAAATATCAGTGGCTGTCAGCCTGTCATTTCGTGTGACTTGCTATGATATACACATGCCAGTACGTTGATTTTTGAGATAAATATGGTAAGTACGATGTTGATGTATACTATTTTACCACTTGCACATCAAAAACACATTAAAGCAAACCATAACCTTTGTTTCGTAATAAACGCTCGGCATATTTAAACTTTTGGGTTCAGAAGCACTGGAGGTTGTGGGCTTTACAAATGTCAACTGTCACTGGTCACGAACGCACTTTGTCCACTTGTAGACGAACAAATTTCTGCAGTTCGGCCTGTCTATCTAGATCAGTGGTTCTTAACCTTTTGCACATAAGGGACCACTTGATAAAATTCGTTAGTTGTCGCGGACCACCAAATTTAAAATGTGTAAGGAGCCGTGTGTAAGTTTGCGTCATTTTCCCCCCTGTGCTCCCGCCGCTATCTTGAAAAAACCATCTAAAACCGGCTCTTTTATCAGTTTGCGGTCTATAACTCCTTCCCAGTCCATTTGAGCACAAAATGTGCCGAGACAATCTTGTAGAGCAGAATTTCCTATAAATTTCATCTGATAAGTTTTACTCTACAATCAAAATTGGCAGAGTTATAGCGCAAAGAATATGCTAAAAATTCCAAAAATCATTACTAACAAATTTCAAACATACTTCGAGAACTCTATACTAAAATGCAGAGGAGACTAAGAGTTATTGGTATACAATGCGTTCTTGTGAATTTGAAATTGGCATGATTTTAAATATTTTCTCCATTTTCTTGGCGCTATAACTGTGTTAATTTTGATTGTAGAGTACAACATCTTAGATTAAGCTTGTAGGAAATTTTGTCCTCTACAAAATTGTCTCGGCAGATTTTGTGCTCAAATGGACTGTAAAGAAGTTACAGGCCAAAAACTGATGAAAGGGCCGATTTTATATGGTTTTTTGAAGATAGCGGCGGGACCATAGGGGGGGGGGGGAAAGCGACGCAAACTTGGATTTTAACTTACCCCACCTGTCTTTATAACATATCAAAAATTTGAGAAGTCCCCAATTTTTGCACGCTAACCCCTATTATTTCGTCTCTATTGATTGGAGTAATTCTGCTATACTTTTTACGTGACCATGCATATCTATGCAAGTTAACAAAAATTCAATTCAATATAATGTAAATGCTTTCAGAAAATACAATAAAACTAACCACTAGATAAGATGTCGAGAAATCGGCCCCCAGAGATAGCTCATAATTTTTAAGCCCGAATTTTATTTTATCACATCATAAAGCTCTTCGTTACAGTTCTTACTGGAAGAAAAATGATTTTACAGATAAATTCTTAAAAATATAGCAGAAATATTGCAGGTCCACGTTGAACAAAAAGACATAATATGTCGAAAAGTTTTCAGCAGTGCCACTGAGGATCAATATCTTAATTCAGCAATGTAAATTACCAAAATAGGCTCTGGGCACAAAAGAATATAAACTGCGTAAACATTCCTATCAAGCTCTCGGTCGCCGGTCTTAATTTTCTTGGTCCACTCAATTATCTGATATTATTAACTACGCTATTATAGCGTTATTTCGTTAAAACTATAAAGCTTTTACCACTGTGCTTACGGAGTGCTACAGCCTAGAAAATTTCGAGGTTTTGCACAAGCCGGAAGATATTTGTTTTACATCCAGAGTTCCGTAGTTCCGTGGAAATTTTATACTGAGGGGATTAACATGCCAACAAAAAAAAAAATTTTGACGGTATTTCATCAATCTTCCGAAATCCTTATACCATCATTAGAGCACATATCCCTTATATTCTTCAAAAACTATAATTGTAAAAAATCTCAATAAAAACAGTCTAGAACGATTTATATAATGGTTAAATGGATTTACCAATAACCATGGTTTGTGAGTAGCGGGATGCCATGAGGTCTAAAACACCTTGCTCTGCCAAAAACTAATTCCGCTCTGCTCCTAACCTTCGAGTTTTTTTTGAGAAAAGGAAGATTGAGCTGCGTAATATCTGAGTTTCTCCTTAACGCATTATGTGAGAGCCAGAGCGAAGGCTTCGCGGACCACCTAGGGTCGCCTCAGGGACCACCAGTGGTCCGCGGACCACCGGTTAAGAATCGTTGATCTAGATGGCAGTGCTCTTACACGTGTAGTGATCATGTCATGAGCGGTAGTCGTACTATGCATGCGTCTAAATCCATGCTGATGTGGCTCTAGCTTCGCATGGGAAACGAGAGTTGGGTTGATAAGGGCCTCCAGCGTCGTTGCTACAGGTGACCGTGACAGTATTGTTATCGGTCTGTAAGAAGTTCCTAGTTTGGCACTTTTCCCTGGTTTAAGACACGGGACTATGCGACCTATTTTCCAGATGTCGGAAACATTGACAAGTTAAAGACCGCCGTGAGATACTCAATGGCTGGAAGGTTAAGATGTTTTAGCATGGCCATCGAAATGCCATCGGGTCTTAAGAGTTTTTTGCATTCTCAATGACTTGTTTAACCTAAGCTGACCAGACGTACAGCATTTCGCTGTACAGTACAGCATTTTGACCTGTCGTACAGCATTGGGAAATATACAGCAAAACGTACAGCATTCTCCTCGCCACACAATGAAGCCTAATTCACTACATAATAAGATCCTTGACGAGATCTGTCATCAGTCTTGTCTGCCTTGAAGGTGTAAAGTTGGACTATACTTTAGCCTGTACAATCGATATTTAGCAAGATAATATTGAAGCTTAATTTGGGACGAATGCTTTAGTGCTCTACAGCGAAACGTTTTCTTGCTACGAAGCAATTTGAAGCGAGAACTTCGAGGAACATTTCACTATCGCGCTGAAGAGCTGCATTTCTTTTGCCATAGATGGCATTAGCTTTTGCGAGGCCGCTATCCAATTGTTAATTGATTGTCTAATTGGACTCTCTCATTCCGCAAAACTTTCAAAATAATACCAGAAAACTGAAATCCAATGGCACCTTTTTTATTTAATAAATTTTCAAGTAATTTGTAGTAAAGACTGAGAGTGGTTTCAAAAACACGAAATTTCCGGTATTTTATTTTTAAGGCGAATTATTAGAGAGTTTAAGCAAGCCGTGAAAATGCTAAAAAGGTCAAATATAAATTGAAATATTTCTTTGTCGGCGTATGCTAGGATACCGTCAAAGGTGTGTTTTGCTTAATTTAAGCCAGAAGAACTCGATGCAATGGCAATTCATAACTTTATCATCACCTGTTTTAATACCTATAATGCCGCCTCTTACACCACAACCGTTTTACGACTTGCTAAAACTCTCTATTAATTCCATTCTAAAGTAACTAAAGTGAGTGAGTCAATGAAAATGCAAACTTCCTTTTTGAGATGAACTGATTGAACTTCGTTGTTTTTTACAAGGACTTAAAGCTTATCACTCTGAAAAATGTATGGCTATTTTATTTGTCATCTGTGGTGTGGTGTCCTGGGATCGCTCCGGTTCTCTACCCTCTAAATATTGTTACAAATACAGTGTTGAAAATTTTAAATAATTTTTCACAATAAATTAAAATGAAGGTCATTTCGGAAACATGAACAGAAGAATTGGATTCACCTATTACCAAAAGGAATAGCTTCGCTCATTAACAAACTGCTCTGGTACTAAAATTTAAATACAATCAGCAGAAAAAAATGCACCAAGTAAAGCGGATTTCCCATACGTTTTTAATGAAATAAATGCGATTTCAACTAAAATCTCAATCCAAATCTATACGAAGTCATGGTAAAGCTCGGAATTTACAGCTGCCAAAATCGCTCATTTGTGTTTTCCAAGCTTTTAAATCAGTAGTCATTTTGCGGGCAGATGCCAGATCATACGACAGTCTTTTGTTTTATGCGTTTAATCTTATTTCGAGTGCTCTTCCTTGTTATAGCTTTTCGTGTTAAAACATATGTTTGTGCTTCACCAGTGGCGTAGATAGCTTTTCGGAGGGGGTCGGCGGTCAGGATTAATTTTTCAGCACAGAGGAAATCCAAAAATGGGCTGTCGTTTGAAGGCTGAGATTCCGGAGGAATATTCTTGGAACAGGGAAGCAAATATTGCACGTCGAACAACGTGGCACTAGACCCCAGATGTAAAGTTTTCATAATCCCCACCTTAATGTTGCTGTTCCAAGTTAATCGAGGTTGGACTAGCGACTCTTCAATGAAACTCGAGAGTTTCATTCCGTCAGACGAATTGCCTAAAGAATCTGAGTGTGCAGAATACGCTCTACGCCTTGAAAGATCGATACTCGAAGGTTATGGGGTGAACTTAAAATTTAATGTTCCGAGCGGAAATGTTACGAATCTTCTGAGTAGATTGTCTGCAGTACAATCATGTTCTGCAGAGCGATGAAAGAGGATGTAAATATGTTTAGGCCGCCTCTGTGAAGTAATGCCGAAAGATGATCCGGCGTATGAGCGAACGAGATGATTGTGAATTTATTCGAGAAAGATCGGGTAGAATGATGAATTGTTCAATCAAATTAGTTGTGCATGTGCCGTAATGCCGGTCAATTAGAAGCTGATTGTATCACTATCCGCTAAAATGTCAATTTTTTCAGTAAATTACACCACCACTACCATCCAAAACTAATATACCAGTACCTATACGCTAGGAATTATCAAAATCTTAGGCAATGCAGTAACAATTAAATACTATAAAAAGGGTTAATTCTGAAATCCCCCTGTGGATGGCATTTCGATATATTGTTACGAAATGTACCTAATTAATAGCAAAAAAATAAATTTATATAACTCAGTATACAAAAAATCACGGGGATCAATCTTCCTGAACCCCCTATCTATGCCACTGAGTTCTCTTCACAAAGATATCGCTTATGAAAAGAAGAATCAATGTGGTAGCCTCGTAAGATATTATTCTTTCTCCAAATCAGCGTGAAGAGTAGGGGGAGGGGTAGTATGGCTGATAATTTGCCTGAGAACCGAATTTCGCAAGTATGTACAGCATTGGGTCTTCGGAAGTCTGGTCACCTTATTTAACCTGGTCAACAATTCGGCTGCGAATCCGTCTTCTAATTTTGCGCTTGAGGCCATTGGACTTAGTATGTTCAATAAATTGCTTGTTGAACTGGCTCGCACAGTGAAGAGTCGTTGTCACAGAACTATTCTGGTGGCAATAGACCTATCAAGTGCATTCGATAAGGTCAATCATTCAATGCTCCTAGCAAACCTGTTGAATATGCATCTTCCTGCACAAGAGATCCGTTGGATTGCCAATTATCTAGCTGGTCGGCACTCCTTCACCGAGTTTCGAGGCAAACGTTCTAAGCTTAGGAAAATCAAATTAGGTGTTCCACAGGGAGGGGTACTCTCCCCCACTCTGTTCAACATCTACATGTCCGGCCTTCCCACACCACCTGAAGGAATCGAGGTGATTTCCTATGCTGACGATTGCACCGTACTCGCCACAGGGAATGATAAGGATGAAATGCGCCTCCGAATTAATCGCTATCTAGGACGATTACAGGCATTTTTCCAAAGCCGAAACCTCACCATCTCTGCGTCCAAATCTTCTGCGACTTTTCTAACCACTTGGTGGGAGGACATCAGATGGGAGATGGATATACGTATTGGCAACAATTCTGTTCCTACTGTTAAAAACCCCAAAATTCTCGGGCTTCACCTAGAGAACATGATGACGTCTGCGAATCATGCAGCTTCAGTATGTGAAAAAATGCGCAGTAGGAACAACATCCTAAAAGCTCTAGCTGGTAGCACCTGGGGCAAAGATAAAGAAACCATGCTAGCTACTTATAAAGCGGTGGGTCGAGCGGCCGCTGATTATGCAGCCCCAGTTTGGACACATAGTCTATGTGACACAAACTGGTCCAAAGTTCAGGTCTGCCAAAATGCCGCTCTACGCATCGCGACAGTTGCCTTCTGATGTCTGCCCAGGATCACTTACATCAGGAGACAAAATTGATGCCAATACGTGATCACAATCTCCTACTCTCTAAACAGTATCTTGTTGGTTGCTACCGTGAGGATCATCCCAATAATCATCTCATGGACCGAATTCCTCCACCACGACATGTCAGGCGTGGTTTACGAGACCTTGAGAGAGAGGTTCAGGGATACAAACGGGACCCTTACGATGAAGTTACATACCGAGCCGCCATTGCAGCGATCCACACTGAAGAAGTGAATCGGTCTATCGCGAGTTTAGGTGCGAATAGAGTCCTCTCAGAGCGCCCACCACCAATTTCGCATGAGGAGATTAGGCTCCCGAGAGCCACCAGAGTAACACTAGCTCAACTTCGGTCGGGCTTTTGTTCACGCCTTAATTCGTACCTTTCTCGCATAAACCCGGACATCCAAAACATCTGTCCAAACTGCAATGGCACTCCTCATGATGTGGGCCATTTGTTTCAATGCCCCGCTGCGCCCACTGATCTTACCCCTATATCACTGTGGGAAAACCCTATCGCAGCAGCTATGTTTTTGTCCTTAGACCTCACGGACACAAACATTGACGAACCATAAATCGTACCCACATAGATGCACAGAGGTTACACACCTTTCTGCACCGCTACAAGAAGAAGAAGAAGAGGATTGCTTGTTTCTTTCTTGCCGAAGGTTATAAATTAATAAATTAATAAATATATTGCCCTTATCTTTTGTGGGGTTCGAAAGGGCACGGACAGTAGACCGTAACTTACTAGCACCTTCATTAAGGTTCAGGGCCGGCTCGACTATATGTGCAGACTGTGCACTTGAACAGGGCGCCATATTATCAAATTCATTATGCCTTTAAGATCAAGATTTCCTTTAATGACAACTGCATGATGATCACATCAATTCTCTTCTCTGTTATATAGCATTTATCTATTTATACATATTTATATTGATTGATACACGTCGTCCACGTATTGTACCTATTAAACGAACTAGAACTGATTCAATTATTATCTAAGGGTGTGTTTTCCCAAAGATCCGCTACTATCGTGGCTCTAGAAATTACAAAGAAACTCCACTAACAACCAAACTCAAATCGCATGCTAATCCATTCCATTTGACCGACCAACCTTCCTGAATCGAGACCTTTGAGGCTCTTGCCAGGGCGTTTTGGCAACTCTTGGCCGTTTGCGTAACAAACGGGTGTGGTCTGCCCGTAGAGGCGCGAAATTGCCGTGATGCAATGATTGTCAGTAGGACCACCAGTTATTCTGGGTTGACATGCAATTTCGATCATATTCGTTGTGGGGTGACTGGCAATTCGTCCCAAGTCCATTCACGTCGAGATTATTTCAAACAATTTGGATACTCGTAATATCGATACGAGGAAACCTCAACTGCCTCAAACACTATCCTCGTTTCTTTTTAATAAAAATAAAACACAAAATTTAATACTAGTCGATTATATTATTTTGTATAATATTTTAAAACACAAAACATCTTATTCTAGGATCTTTCTGGAGAAGGGACTTTTTTTGAATCATTTTAGAGTTATAAGACTTATCTGCTCAGTGTTTGCAGACAAAGCATTTTTAAATACTTCATAAAAACCCTACAATCTGTCAATGTAGAGAAATGAAGTTTTCCAATAAAATCAAAGAAGCTGCTAAAATTGTAGAATATATAAATTGAATTTCTAAAATTTGTTTTCATCTTCAAATGATTACTAAATTCTCCCATAAAGTTTATGTTGTCCTTCCAACATATACTACAAAGTCAGTGAATAATGTGTCTTATCACGAAAAATCAAAAGTGATCAAGTGATTTAGCCGGGACTAAAAATTCACTATTCCATGGAAGTAGACTTGACTAATTCATAGTGTACATGTAGTTATCTTTTATTTGTAAACATTCGTCAGTATCAGTATTATATGTATTTCATCTAATGTCTAAGGATGTTTTTCATTCTTATTATTTCATTTTAGGAAGTTACTTCGTGTATCGTATGACAAAAAATGCAACGTCTTGAAAAAAATCCATTTGTTTGGCGACATTTGATGTTTTCCGTTCTTCTTATTGTTTTATATGAATTTTAAAAAGGAGTACAATTAGTAGATTTGCTTTGTCAAATTTAAAAGAAGTTTACATTGACGACACGCCCATCCATTCGAGATCCATCCATTAATTCTGAAAAAAAATAAAAATTGAATGTTATTAGTCTCAAAGAAAATAGTTAAGACGATTTTCAAAATGTGTACTTACTTATTGCCAGCTCGGCATCTTTCTCTTTGAAGAAGCGCACAACGCCCACGTCATTGCCGCGGATTTCAGCAAATTTCACTTCTCCAATATCGCGGAATTTATCGCGCAACGTCTGCCATGTGCAGCTCAATGGAATCTGTGGAAAATCAAAATGTAAGTCCATCCACCAACATTTTTCTCAATTTCACATGAACTTACATTTTTAATAATAATTGTGTCTGACTTCCGTCCACTTCCGCCTATTTGATTGCCTCCCATTTGGTTGCCGCCCATTGGGTTGCCACCCATTTGGTTGCCGCCCATTTGATTGCCACCCATTTGGTTGCCGCCCATTTGATTGCCACCCATTGGGTTGCCGCCCATTTGATTGCCACCCATTGGGTTGCCGCCCATTTGAACGCCACCGAGATTACCGCCACCCATCGGTTGATTTTGCGATCCAAACATCGACATGCTCGACATATTGGACATATTTCCCGATCCGTAATCGTTCGAGCTCTGTTGCGGTTGAGTGTTGTAGCTACGAACCGATGGATCGAAATCCTGTCGTCCACTTCCTGTATTATAGCCGGGTGTTGAGTAGCTGGCATTGAACGAACTTCCTGTATTGTAATTGTTTCCGACCGGTGCGACATTGCTGGTGTCCGGTTGCGGAGCACTTACATTGCCCCCGACACCACCGCCCAAACTCAAACCCAAATTCGAAAGGCTGCTCGTCAATAGCGGATTGGAAGCGAGTGCATTGCTTAATGCGGTCAAATTGCTGGTATTCAATAAATTAGCAGCGGCCGCTGCAGACGGTCCGTTTAATGGCGGCGCCACCGGTACGGGTGCATTGCTCTGATTCAACAAATTGTCCAATGTGTTAGCAAGATTCAAGGCAGCTGCGCCAGTACTCAAGTTACCGCCTCCCATGCCACCGACCCCGACGCCGAGTGAGGAATTCTGCGAACCGCTACCGCCTCCATTGTTGGGTAAGTTGCGAGCGACATCGCGTAGTGGTTCACCATTTGGCCCGAGACCGATTCCAATGCCACCGAGACCATCGGGCAATTTAAGGATTTCGCCTTTGTCCGGAATTCGATCCAAACGAACGGTCATGCGACGCTCAAAGAGCATTTGTCGATCAAACAATGAGATGGCCTGAACGGCTTCGACCGGGTGATCGTATTCGATGACGGCAAAGCCGCGACTGTTGCCATCCTTGTCAACGGACAGATCGACACTTTGCACTTTACCGGCAAGCTTGAACACTTCTTTTAACTTTTTAGTGTCAACCTTGTAGTCGAGCTGTAATTAGAGAATTAATACGAGATTAGAACAAAAAAATGGAACGTGATACTGACAATACACAAATATACGTACTGATATAACTATTACTAAAAAGTCTGCTATGTTAGCCTAAAGAAAAATTGACACTGTGTGTGATATGCGCCATGGTGCTAATTAGAACTGCAACGGTAAATCTTGAGGGCTATTGTTTCAAATCGTTTCTTGTTTTTAGCTTCAATTTAGTTTCAGTTTAAGCTGTGCAGCCACGATTGCAATAGACTCTTGTGGGTAGAAAAATGCCACATTTAACAGCTTTCAAACTTAGGATTGTTACTAGCCGCGCTAAATTGTCAACTTCTGTCCGGACTTGTTTGTACAGTAAATTTTAACGAGCCCATCATCTTTTTACTTTGCAACATCTACTACTCCAATTAATACAATTACAAATAAAAAAAAAATATCCACGCCACCTAATGTTTGTTAGTTTGTTCGTCCTGGTTCAAAGATTATCACTCGGTTAGATTCAATCAACGACTGCGGCCACAAGATTTTTGTACATAACATGTGCCAAAATTGAAACTGAATAGGGAAGCAGTAGAGGTCAACAGTCCAATGGAAATCGAAGTGAAGTCAAGAGATTCACTTCGCTGAAAAACATCGCAAGCGTGAATCCTTAATTGAACATCATGAAAATTCCGAAGTTACGGACGAATACTCGTATGTCGTATATCTTATCTAGTGGTTAGTCGTATCGTATAGAATTTACTAATGTACGAATAATCGGCCCCAGGAATGTTTTTTTGTTGTACTCCGGTTAGGTTAGTTTAGTGTAACTACATGGGATTACAATAACATAACTTAAACAAACCGACTGATTTATTGCGGGTACCAATAAATCATTGGGGTTACCCAAGGTAACCCGGAAGAATGGGTGTAGATGTAACAACCAGGGGCGCCCTATCACGGAAAAGTTCAGTACAACATTAGCCAATTCCACAACCATTGACTGGACGCCGCGAGTGGAAGGTTTAAGGCCGCTTACTCGTACACCTTCTTTTCTAGTACTCGTCGGTTGGTCCTACTGGCAAACCATTGCTTCACGGCAATTTGAATCCTCTAGCGGGGCGGCCTTTGTTATGCAAACGGCCAAGAGTTGCGAAAATGCCTCCCTGGCAAGAGTCTCGAAGGTCTCGATGCAGGAAGGTTGTGTATGTCTTATTGGGAGCATTTCCTCTCGGCCCGGCTGCTCTCAATTCTTCTAACACGCGCCGGTGTTGTTGGCCCAGTACGGGTAAGGATTTGTAGTATCTGCAACCAGCGTATCGGTTCAAATGCCAGGTCACTTCAGTGGTTGGTTGGTAAAAGTGGTGGCTTAGGCAGAGGCTAGCAAAAAGCCCATAAAGCGCCGTTTTGAAACCAAAAACTCTGTGAAGTTCAACTAGTGTATATGATGAAGGTTAGGTGATGGATTTAGGAATGGAGAGGTGCCTTGAATCAGCCAGTGTTATTTAGGAAGTACATCAGCTCCCCTAAATTCACAATTTCCTCCAAGCCTCCCAGAAAAGCGCTATCGAGCGTCCTATACCGGGTCCTGGCAAGACCCGGGCATTCACACAGAAAGTGAATCAGGGTTTCTCTCTCATCTACATTTCCGCAGCTGTGGCAATGCACGTAGTAGGGGATGCCCAGCCTGGTAGCGTGGGACCCCATTGGCCAGTGCCCCGTGATAACAGCAGTAAGCTCGGCAATGTCTCTACGCGGTTTAGTCCGAATCTCAGACGTTCTTTTCCAGTCGTAGGATGGCCACATTTTCCTTGATATAACGCGAGTCCTCAGATTTTGCCATTTGGAATTAGCAGCTCTTATATAGTGGGTGGAGATGTTACTCCTAACAGCTGCCATCGGGACGCAAACACGCTATGCATGAAAGCTGTCAAGAGTGGCACCCATTCTGACCAGTTCGTCAGCCATCTCGTTACCCTCTGTGTCCAAGTACCAAGAGTAGCGTGACTCTTTGTCGTGTGCCAAGGCTGGTTAACGCTTATTCGCATACTCCACAACCTTGGAGGTTTTTGTTGTTGTTGTATTAGCGGCACAAACAGGAAACATTTAATTTAAGTTGGATAATAGTTATTCAAAGATGGTGGGCATTCCATCTTCGAGGTCGAGGTTGAGGAAGAAAGCTGCTCTATTGGTTGTAGCCACAACGCGAGTGGTGTAAGTTGCGTGGGAGCAGCTGGACATTCAAAATGTGGTCTACATTGCGTGGACTGGTTCCGCAGGCTGGGCAGGTGTTTGCGACTTCGTTGTTCATACAGGATAAATAGGAGTTGAGTCGCGGGCACCAACCAGGAGCTGACCTAGGGTGGTACGAGTGGCTCTGGGTAGTAGCTCTTCGTCAGGAGATATGGCTGGAGGTTTTGTGCCAAGTACACGACTATTTGCGAGACTTTGAGTAGCTTTAAGAACGTCTTGTGTGGGTAAATCTGCAATCGCCACATTTTAGTGGGAGTTATCGAAGGCAACCTTTTTGTATCGCTGGACTTGGATCACCTTGGAGGTCCACTTCAATGTAGTTACTGAACTTTGGCATTCTGCGCTTCATAACGATGCCAGGGGTATAGCTATCGCCGAATCTCTTTACGCTTTAGAGTTCTGTACGCTCAATCAACACTCGCCGTCACGTGACGATCACAATTGTATTAGCTCTCCTGATATAACTATTGTTAATGCCAGCCTAATTTGTGAAACTTCCTGGGAGACACGTACTGGTCTCCATTTCGATCAACTCCCAATCATTGTTAGAATTGACAAACCAGCTGACCCGACCACGTCAGAGAAGCGAACCTTTGCCAATCACAAAAAAAAGCCGATTGGGTAGGTTTAAAAACATTTACTTCGGCGAAGTTCATCCAGCTATCCCAAAGGTTCGACCAGACTTCTCTACGAGTGACAGTGACGCAAGGTTAGCCGATAAACGTGATATCAGACGCGCTCATCCTGGTGACCCCAGAATTCAGGAGCTTAAGATCAAGATTAGACGACAAGTTAAAGACTATCGGAATGCGAAATCGAATGAACACCTCAATGACTGAACCTTAATGACAGTGTCAGCAAGTTATGGTATACTGCCCTTTCCAACCCCAACAAAGATAAGGGCAATATAGCCATAACCTTCGGCAAGAAAGAAACCAGCAATCCCCTTCACACACCACTGTACCATTGTACACCGCGGACCAGGTTAAGAAAGTCATTGACAATGCTAAAAACTCCAAGACCCTGGGACCTGATGGCATTTCGATGTCCATGCTTAAACATCTCGACCTTCCAGATTTTGAGCACCTCACAGCCGTCTTTAACTTGTGGATCTTCACGCTGGCCATCCTTGATATCTGGAAAATAGGACGTATCGTTCCTTGCCTTAAGCCAGGGAAAAGTAGGCCCTTATTCGCCTCACTCTTGTAGCTCATGCTAAGCTAGAACCTCAGCAGCACGGCTTCAGGAAGATGCATAGTAGGACTGCCTAGGATCATTACACGCATAAGAGATGGGCTAAATCAACGTACTTCTTGCCATAGAACCATCTTGGTGGCAATTGACATATGAAATGCGTTTGGTAAGGTCAATCACTCTGTGCTTAAAGCATTATTATTATTATTATATTTTATTAAACAGTATATAAATATACAATCTAATCCTTAAGCGCTAGTAACTGTGACCATCGGCTAAAGCAAACATGTTAAATACGCGTATTCCTGCGGAAGAGATTCGTTGGAAAGCTAAGCAATCTTTCACTGAGTTTCGGAGCAGACGTTCTAAGCTTTAAATTAGGAGTTCTACGGGGCGGGGTACTGTTTAACAGTAGGAACAAATTTCTTAAAGCACTGGCCGGTAGCACCTGGGGCAAAGATAAAGAAACCATGCTAGCCATTTATAAAGCGGTAGGTCGAACAGCGGCTAATTTTGTTGCTCCAGTTTGGTCGCATAGTTTATGTAACACAAACTGGAGTAAAATCCAAGTTTACCAGAATGATGCTCTACGCACAGCCAAAGGATGCCTCCTGATGTCTACATTCCATTGTATTGAATGACACTTTTGTTTATTTTGCATAGTTATGTTATCTTTTGCTTATTTACGCTGTTGCATGAAACCGCGCAATTATTTTTTTAATCTAAGATGATCGCGTAACCAAGCAAAATATAGCAGAACTATGCAAAATAAAGAAAAATTCCATTCAATATACATAACGGAATATTGTGTGTGTCTTCTCTATGCGATAAGATGAACCAGCCGATAAGACGTACGAAAAATTGGCCCAATATCTTGTTGGTTGCTATCGTGCTGCTAATCGTGGTCTCATGGACTGAATTCCTCCACCACGTCACATCAAGCGTGGTCTAAGAGATCTTGAGAGAGGTTCAGGAACATAAACGAGGTCCTTTCGACGAAGAAACATACCGGTCCGCGATTGCAATGATTCACACCGACGAAATGAGTCGGTCTATTGCGAGCTTAATAATAATAATAAGTAGTGTATTTTACCAAGGTGGTGGGCACTGCTTCCTAAAAGGTATATTGTGCCACAGTCCTTTAATTTAGAAGGTTATCAACCAGTTTAATAAAGGCCAGAAGATCCTTCAGAGAGGAGCTCCTAATCATCCTACTACTAAGTTGTCTTAACCCCTTGTGGGGCATAGCGCGTATACTACACCTACTCGCCATCGCGTACGGTTTCTGGCCATGTAACGTTTTTGGCCCCAGTTGTTTCTCAAAGATGCACATTCCTTATCCACAGATCTGCGCCACGTGATCTTAGGGCGACCCCTTTGTCGTCCACGTTGTGATAAGGGGTTCCATCGCATAGCGCGACCAGCAATGCAGTTATCACACTTCCGCAACGTATGACCAATCCACTGCCACTTTCGTCTGCGAATCAATTCGTCGATAGGTATTTGACCCGTACGCCGAAGAAGATCTTCATTCGAAATTCTTTCGGGCCAAAAAATTCTTAAGATTCGACGAAGACAAGTGTTAACGAAAGTTTGCAGCTTCTTGGTAACTGCAGCGGAAACTTTCCAAGTGCTGCTCCCGTATAGGAGCACTGAAAGTATCAGGGAGTGAAACAGCCCCAGTTTGGTTTTAACACTGAGATAACTGCTTTGCCAGACAACATGTCGAAGGAACACTTGGCACGGCTAATGCGGCGAACGAAGTCTTGATCTGTGCCACAATAAATAGCAAGAGTGCTACCTAAATAGACAAATTCGTCTACCTGTTCAACAAGTTGTCCATTGATACTTATGGGGAGAGTGGGGTTCCCAGTCAGCTAAGGATTTTGGTGGTATTAATCTTTAGCCCGACAAGCTTTGCCTCTCTCTCGAGATCCAGAGCCATTTCACTCAGATCCATGATCTTATGCGAGAGTAGGCAAATGTCATCAGCATAGTCCAAATGTTGTAGGTGGGATTTCAAAGTCCACTGAATGCCACGGTTGCGTTCTTCTGGTAAAGCTACGTGGAGAACATCACCAATCACCATGATAGGATGCAACCCTGCCTGACACCGCTATGAACTCGAAACCCTCAGACACCTTACCTTTATGGAGTACGCGACATTTTGCATCGACGTATGTTGCCCTAATTATAGCCACTATCTTTCACCAGGTGTTGATAGGAGCTACGGCCACCTTTACACTCCTTGATGACATTGTATACGGTATTTAAATCATTATTCCGTGCAGCTTCCTCTTTCGTAGCAAGAAGAGAGTTGGTATACACTCTTTTGTCACGGCGTATACTACGTCGGACTTCCCGAGCATTCGAACGGTACAAGAGCTCAATGTTATGACGATTCTCGTCTGTTGCTGACGCTAGACCCACCCTAAGCTCTTTCCGTTCGACAATCCGCTGTCGACATCCAAGGCTTTGGCCGGGAGGCCGGATTCGGCCCAAGAACGGTCTCAGCGCTCTCCAGGTACGCATTTTTTATGGCATCCCAGTGAGCATTTAAGTCATCAAATAGGTGACTAATAATGACAGCTGTTTTCTGCGTGATCGTTAAACTGTTGAGCTACAGCTGGATGTTTTAATTTGGCGGTGTCGAACTTACGGTGCCGGGACGAAGACGCCGAGATTGCACGGAAGCAATCCGCAAACGAACATTTGCAACCATCGGATGGTGGTCTCTTTCCATACCTGCGTCAGCACCTCTCTTATTACGGACATCTAGAAGGCAACTTCTAAATCTGCTAGAAATGGCAAAATGGTCGATTTTATTTTCGGTTCGGTATCGATCAACCGACGTCCAAGTGATCTTATGGCAATTCTTATGCTCGAACATAGTTCCACCTATGACGAGGCGGTGGAAGTTACAGAACTCTACAAACCTCTCACCGTTATCGTTCCGGTTACCCAGACTGTGCCTCGCCGCGCATTCACATACATAACAAATGCATGGAGGTTTCATCTTCCTCCAACCAAAGGCGACATTAAGGTCTCCCTTGATAGATCAATTTTATGGAGATGATAGAAAATAGCCCGTAGGAAAGCCTATTAGAGCACACTTGCTCTTTTGTAACGCCTTAATTGCAGCCTGGATATCAGTGCAAATGGCGATATGTGCACCACGGAGACCCCGTCCCAGGATCTCCCTGTGCCAATGGCATGAATTTCGGCTTGGAAGACGCTGGGCCACCCCATTGCAACCGAGATCCTGAAGACTCCAGGACATACACCGTGATCGGCCCTAGAGCCATCCGTGAACTAAATGATGCTTCTAGAATCAATGCACTGAAATTATGCTTCTAGGATCAATGCACTGAGCCCATTCCGCTCGATCTGGAATGTGAAGGGCGAACTTCCTTCCGAAGCGCAGTTCCGTGGTCTTTTAATCTGATACCAGCAGATTGATAGGCCAGGAACCTGTTGCAGGATACGCATATTTTATCGATCACTGATACCGAGTATCAGACGATAACTGGATTTTTAGAGCGCTTAAGGCTGCAGTTTCCCGTATGAAGATGTGCAGTGGCGTCATTCCCCATTTAGCTTCCATGGCTAGGGTGGAGGTAGTAATAAAAGCACCTGTGATGCCAAGACTGGCAATTCGTTAGAGTTTATTACTACTATGGCGAGCTAAGGTACGAATAGAGTCCTCTCAGCGCTCACACCACCTATTTCACCTGAGGAGATTAGGCTCCCGAGAGCCACCAGAAAGACTCTGGCTCAACTTCGGCTTCTCTTCACGCCTTAATTCGTATCTATTTCGTATAGACCCTGGCATACAAGCATCTGTCCAAATTTCGCTGGCGCGTCTCACGATGTGGATCGTTTACTTCACTGACCAGCTGCGCCCACTGATCTTACCCCTTTATCACTGTGGGAAATCCCTATCGCAGCAGTGTGCCGTGACAGCTCGAACGAAAACAATGACGAACCATAACTCGAATCCACATAGATGCACAGCAGTGTCGTGTTAGTTACACCATTTATAACTCGAGAACAGCTGGACAGATTTTCATGATTCTGGTTTTGTTGGGTTAGGCTCTGGCCAGAATAGCATAATAACTATTGAAACATGCAAAAAATTCACAATGAGCTAAAATTTGCCATGGGTTCTTTTTCACCTATTTCTGCGTGTATTTGACATATGAGCGGATTCCAGTAAATATCTTCCACAGGATTGGTCTCTACCCAAAGTAACAGGACAACCATCGAGACATATGAAAAGTTCACAATGGGGCACAATTATGAAGACAATTCTTTGTCTTATACTTCTTTCTGCCTTTCTTGAACGAATTACAGGATTTCAGTAAGTTTACCTCACCTTATGGCTTATAGCTACACTGATATTGAAGTAAGCAGAAAATTCACAACGAGCAACAATTCACAATCGCCAGCCACCAAATTATGTCACCTTTTAAAAGGATTTTCGTATTTCAGTAAACTTCCCCATATGGAAAATCGGCAAAGAAAAAAGCATCAAGGCAGCTCAGGAGAAAGGCAAGGCATTTGAGAGAAGCATGAGAAACTTCTCCTGAATAAATTTGCGGATTTCAGCATATGTATAATTCCAGCTACATTGTCAACAGTCAAAAGATTTACTAGAAATTAAGTATATTTCATACTGTTAGGCGCCCTCCTACTTTGTTTTAAATCGAATTTAGTATGTATTTCAATTTTAAGGAAAGGGAATGTTAGTGCGAGCGCAGCGAGCCCAAGATGGGAGAGCGAGCGAAGCGAGCTCCCACAGCTTGTCAATTATAAAATAAATTTCTACTTTTTGAGGCATTTTCGGAAAAGCCGATAAACAAAAGTTTTATCATGAACTTATTCTCGCGGTCATTACCACTTTCGAAAAAACGAAAAAATCAACATGATGAGACACGAACGGTTAGGAACACAATGAGATGATCGCGTGTGAGGCTTAATCAACATACTAAAAATATTCTTAATACTATACAAAATATTCTAACGACAATACATTCGTTCAAGTCCATGTTTGGTAAAAAGCGAAGTGCTCGATAGGGCGAAGACCGTACATTTCACCCTTTTTCTTGATTTCTCTTCGAAATTATATCGATTGCTGGCATTGTTTAATATAAATTATCCTTTTGATATTGTAATCTGCTTGAAAAGCTAAACATATTTGCAAAAAAAAACAATTTTATTTTCGCGTTTTCCCAAATATTTAGAAATGGTTTTAGTGATCTTCGTGATGTGAGCCTAATACTGCTCAACAAATTCATTGTTAGCACGGGTTGGTTCTCAGCTTAAGAGGTAAGACTAGATTCGAATTCTACAGAGGTATCACGACGGACCAAGTTTTGGTCTAAGTGCGCTGGGTGTAAGTCTAGCGGCCTCTTTACCTAACCTAACCTAGCGCTATTGTACTCTAAGGTATCGACATAGTCCACACGATTTGATTAAAGAAGCTGCAGATTCCGATTAGAATTTCTTCCAAGCAAATCAAGTTTTATTGCCAATTTGAATAGGGACGTTGTTAACCGATGAAATCCAGACGAAGAAACCCCGCCTTTCGGATTCAGCCGAACCGAAAGCTTCGAACCCATAGTAGAAAAAACTAGATCTTCCTACTATTCAAATTTAATTTAGATGCCTTTCTTTATTAAAATTTCATAAATATTGTATCGATGAGGCACGTCTGATGGCCCCAATATCAGGCACGGCACGATTTCAGTATCTGCGGCGCCAAATTTTGATATTGCCATTTCAATAATGTTGGCCTGAAACGATCGAATCTGCAATCCTTTTTCGCAAAATCGTAACGGTTCTCCAGATATTCAATGTCAAAGTTTGACATTTATATGGGGTAGTTCAGTTTTTAAAGGAAAATTGCGGGTATTTTTACTACATATTGATGTGAATCAATAGCATTGCACCAAAAATAACTTTTAAAATTTCATTTGCCTCCCTGTCTTCCATATTTTATAACAAGCTTGACACACTTAACTTCGAATGACGGAAATACGTCATTATGACGAAAATTTACCATCATTATCACGAATTCCAAATTACACATTGGGGACCATCATTTGCTCAATAATGACAGGGTACGCATTTGTTGCAAAATTGGAGAACAAGAATGTTTGCAAAAATATTAAATTTGTTATCAATCTTTACACTTTTGTATTCAAATTCTTCAAGAAAAGTGTGTCTTTAAATTATTGAACAGAATATTCTTCAAAATATCGCTGTTGTTAGGGACATTTTCATCATTTAAGTGATGCCCACCCCGGCGCGTCAGCGAATATTCGCGGCGAATTTTTCCGCGGCGTCAAAATTGTAACACACTGCGTTGTATGGAGATGCCCACACCAACGCGAATATTCGCCAGTTTTGCAGTATTTTTTCCGGTTCGAATATTTGCTTCATAATGTCATTTTATTCAAATAATTTATTTGACAGATGCAGTGTAGTACAACTTGATGTTGGTGTACCCGGAAAATATGTAGATTTGGAATGAGTCCTTTACTTGTTTAGGTATTGATCATTTAAATTTTATGGTATCAGTGGATGAGTAAAAGAAACATTTTTGGAACCATGAATTCCAAGGAGGGAAGGTTTTTACTCGTTGTTACACAAATAAATTGCCCTATTGTGGCAAGTCCGGTGACATCCAGATCGTATCGCTCGGCCGAATAATTGCAGAGATATCGAAGATTTTTCAAAGTTCATAGTACGAAGTTGATCGTGAAATTGCTATAACCGACATCTAGGTTGACAACTAACAAAAGCATACATTTTGTGAATTACTGTACTTATCTCGGTTATCCCCTTGTGAGCTGCGCAGGAAAGATGCGCCGACGCCAACTTATAGAATTTTGTTGCGAGTCTTCAAGGATTCCAAAGATATCGACGGATTATAGAAGTAGTACGAAGCTGATTGTGAAATTGCTGTGGCCAACATCCAGGTTTACGATTATCTCTGACCACCCTGTGCACTGACCGGAAAGACAAGAGGATCCGATGACCCTTTCGGCAATTTTATGGTGAGTCTAGCGCCACCTCGGTCGTTCTGCAACACCAAAGGATTGCAGAGATATCGACGGATTTACGGAAGAATACAAGGTCAATCGTTTCATTCATGAATAGTGTACGATAGGAAATGAGGATCCTGGTGGTTCGGTGCTTGCGTTTATCCCAAAGTAGTTACATACAAGCTTGGATATTCTTTTGAATTGAATGTTTACTTTGCATAGTTACGCCATATTTTGCTTGGTTACGCCATCGTAAGGATTCTACTAAAAGTCATTATGCAATTTCATACGATGGCGTAACCAAGCAAAATATGGCGTAACTATGCAAAGCAAACATTCAATTCAATAGAATATTCAAGTTTGTATGTAAATACGCATTTTGCGTAACAATGCTAAGTAAACAGTTACATATATTCAATTAAAAACAGCCACAAAACAATGTTCAAGCTTTGTGTCTTGATAAGAGTAACCATTCGACGGGCACAAGATAAGACGTAAGAGTTTTCAGGTACGCGATAGTCAATTCAAACAATCAAATCGAACACTGCCGCAACTTTTTTTTAGGGTACTGTATAACAAGGTTGTACTGCACTGCATATTTCCATCAATTTGCGCATGTCAATGATTTTATCCTTTGAAGAAGTATAGATATGGAGAGGTAAAATGTCGAATTTCACGTTGATTTATTCCGCTTACGCTTTTACATAGTAAGTAAGGATGCCGCGACATTTGGATATAGTTCACGCAAATTGCAGCATGATTGTAAATATCAAAATAATTGTATTTGGCCAGTTCTTGTGGTTATTCTTTATCATGTCTAAGTCCCTTCCTTACATATATCTAATACCTTTTCTAAGGCAACAACATGATATCAGCTGTGAGTGACAGTACCCAGCGAATTATTCGCGCCGCGCCGGTGTGGGCACCAAAAAATGTGCCGCGAATTTTCCGGCGCGGATTCACGACGGAAAATTCGTGACGCGTTGGTCTGGGCATCACTTTACACAAACGTCAAAAGTAAATTACGAATCCTAATGACGAAAACATATGTGTCACCTCAATTTCGAACTTTCATCATTATGACGGATTATCGTCATAATGATTTGGATATCTGTCATAGGCATTATTCTTGCTCGGAAAGATATTTCGACTTTTCATATTATTAACACCTTTGCCAAATTGGTAAAACTTACTATTCTAGTGGGACTGATGAAAATTAAAACGTCAATTTGGTGGCGTCAAACACTTTCCCCAATGTGTAAAGCGGAAATATCCCCCTTTTCTTATCAAATTACTTAACTGGCTTTAAAGAAAAGTCAAACTTTGACATTGAATATCTGGAGAACCGTTACGATTTCGCGAAAAAGGATTGCAGATTCGGTCGTTTCACGACAATATTAATGAAATGGCATCATCAAAATTTGGCGCCGCAGATACTGAAATCTCCCCTCAGACACATATGTGCACTTCAGTTGTACTGGTGGGACATATTCAGACTAGACATTAAAAGTTGAAATTGACATTTATGCAAAATTCAAAACGTCGTATCTCGGAAGATACGAAACCGTTCGAAACGTTTGATATGTCCTTTTATTGGAAATTTTGTGTACTTTCAGAAGAATATGAAAAATATTGATTTGGCTAAAGTGGAAGCTAGAAAATAGGAGTTTTTACAAAAAAGTCGTGCTTTTTGACAAGAATCACAAAAAAGGCAATTACTCCTTAACGGTAAAAGCTAGAGAAATAATTTTGGCGACATTTTTCCTAAAACATCCTGTAGAGTCTACCATTGGTCTATGGCTAACCAGTTGCGGGACACCCTGTATAACGGACACTACATGTAAAAAACAAACTTTTTCACTTTGACTTTCGCTTCCTTTTTTGTTCTTGTTTGCTTTTCCTTCCAATCAGTAATTGACTACTTCTCTTGCACTCGGAGCTTTTTCTTTCTGACTTCAGGCTTAGTCTAAAGCTTGGGATATTTTTTTTATAAATTTGTATTTCTTGAGGTATTTTTTTCTTGCTTTTTCGTTTCCCGTTCTATCAAGGAAATATTAATTTGGCTACATTCCACATCGATTTTGTCAGTTAGTTGCATTCGAATTTTTTACAAAATTTGTGTTTCAAAATATGTAAAATACATATGTCCAATTCGCTCGTCCGGCTAACTCTGAAAGAAAAGTTGAGATTATTCGGCTGAGTGAACATGAAAAGTTGAGTGTTCGCGTGTTAGTAACAAAGTTCCATGTGGGAAAAACTCAAGTAAGCGAAGTTTTAAAGCACAAAAAAATACCTTCTAAATGAATATGCTAGACACGGGAATGATGGAATTAGGAGAAGATTTCCAAAAACCGCTGCGAAATAGCGAAATCACTCGGTTAAAACGATTTCAAAGCATCTGTGGGGTGGATGGATAAATTTAAATTTCCTATTAAACGATCTGTGGATCAAGCTATTGTTACAAGTTGAAAGGAAAAGGTTCAAGAATATTGTGCCGGATATGCACAGAAAGATATTTTTAACGGCGACGAAAGTGCTTTTTTTTCAGAGCCCTTCCCGAAAAAAACTATGCAGCTTAAAAATGAAAGATGCCTGGTAGGCAAAATTTCAAAAGACAGACTAACAACCCTCCTATGCACCAACATGATTGGTGAGTTCGAAAATTCTCTGGTGATTGGCAGGGCGCAGAGTCGCTGAGTTAAAGGTGTAGATTTAAATTTATTGCAAGTGGATTGGCATCTCAATACCAAGGCGTGGATGACACGTGAAAAAATTATTCGGCAAAATTGAAAAAAAAAAAAAAAAATTGTTCACACCCAAATCAAAATTTTAACAAATGTCAGAATCGTGTTCCTGCCACGAAACACGACAGACGCGTGCCAACCCTTAGACATGGGATGATAAAAAATTTTTTAAATGCATTATCGTAAACACGTACTAAGACATCTATTAGCTCATATGGATAATGTAACGTCTTCAAGCCATATCGCTAAGAAAATTTCCATACTAGATGCTAAATAACCACAGAAACGACTTGGCGGTGCTTTGTAAAATCAGGATTCGCAGCCTCGACGGATGAAGAAGAACTTACAGAAGATCCAGAAGAAAATGGGGAACTGCAGCTTCCCTTAGGGATGTACGATCCTTCAACTGATGTATCAAATGTTGATATCGATGAAGTTGTCGGCGCAAAAGCTAATTCGCTTAATACAGAGGATCTCATCCACCAAGGTACATTTCAATAAAAAGTTTATTTTTATTAGATGGGAGCTCAAATGATGAAGGAAGTGAGCGCGAAGATGAGGCGGATGAGCTCGAAAAATGACTGCTGAGGAGGCATTCATTCAAATTCGCCAACTAAGGTGCAATTTTTTTACTCATGAAGGCCTTGAATTGAGAGAAAAGTCTTAAACGAGAAGACAAATCAGTCCAAAATCACTGACGTGTTCACGACATAATGTGATTTATTGAATTTGAATTGAACTATTATTTATGATCTTTTGTTATTGTTATATGTACGTACTTGGATTTGTTATTTATATGTATGTATGTATTTAATTGAATTAGCTTTGTTATGTTATTTTTTACTTCTATTTTTTACCCTTATTAATACATAAAATTCCTAAATAAACATTTGAGCATCGTGCATCTTTTATTGTTGTTATTACCTGCACCTACCATTGTCTCTTAATAGCGGACACTTCTCTGTAGCGAACAATCTTTCATTCCCCGTAGGTGTCCGTTATAGGGAAGTTTTACTGTACATGTAGATTGAATCTCGATTGATGTACAGAAGAAATTGAAGACATTCCTCCCAAATCCCAAAAAATAACAGTTTAGCGATTTATTTCAACGCAGAACATTTTTGAAGCCGCTGAGCCCAACAACAACGCATTCTGTGAGGTTCTTACCATTTGTACCTTGTTTGTTTGTTACGATTACAACGATCCAAATACACAGTCAAAATTATTAAATTCGAATTAGATAACCTGACACATGATTGTCAACCGGAACGCATGATTGATAAAACTTTTTGTTTAAACATCTACAACAGCAAACCAAATAAAAAGAAAATATATCTAGCACGACTTGTATAACGGCTCGTCTAATTCGCAGTGTCTTACATTTGAAGTCGGTCTACACTGAGGCCCCTGGAACATTATTACGACCAACCAGTCAACAACAATCAATATCATCACATATAGCCCAAAAATTACACAATAACGCTACGAGTTCATACCATAATACGCACAAAACAGAAATTCCACTATTATTTTGGTTTTTAAACTAAATTTCAAATACGCAAGATAAAAAGATTGTTTTTAGAAGATACAACAATACTCACATTGGCAACAAAGACTTTATTATGCAAAGGTCCGTTAATGCCGAGACTCTCCAAGAACGAGGTACTAAGCCCATAGGTATTATACGGCATATTATCGAAATCATTGTGGCCCATCATGCCACCACCACCAATGCTGCCACCCATTCCACCCATCTGACGACCAGATCTAGAGAGAAAGAAGAACGGAACGAAGAAAAAATCATAAACAAAAACCAAAAAAAGTCCCAACAGCACAAATCGAGTGTTTTGTGTAAATAAATTAAAGGACGACATTTTTGATGCAAAGTTGGCAAGGCAAGGTACACTAAAAAGAAGTTCCCAAGATTTTCTGTGAAGTGGGCGAAGAAAGGCCAGAGACGCAGGCAAATCAGAAAATGCAATTACAGAGAACAGCTGCAGAGAGCAGAATGCCCAAAATGTAGAAGATCGTATCGACACAGAAGGATTACACCCAAACTTCGAAATGAATACCACTGAAAGCATATTGAGATGTCCTTCGAAGATGGTTTTGAAGAGACAACCGTTGAGTTCTCACGAAAAGCCCACTGTAGAATCAATAGAGCAAGTGGCCGGTTGCGATCTGGAAGAATAACATTTGAAGCCCCCTCGAACGAAGAACTGAATCACCTTGCATGCACGGAAGCTTCAACGCCCAGCTCTGACAACAAAGCGAACCAACTTTTCCATCCTTTTCAAAGCATCTACAACAAGTAAAAATGACCAAAAGAAACAAGAGCTCTACTAACATTCTGTCGTCATCTCGACCACGTCGGAATCCTCGATCGCCATCACCGCCGCCCATGCCGCCTCCTCCACCTCCAATCATGACCATGCGATTGCCCATCGCATCTCGCATAATTCGTCCAAACTGGTCACGATGCTCGCCATGATCCTCCTTCACGACAATCTCTCGGCCATTGATCTCGTACCGATTCATCTTCTCCAATGCCTTATTGACGTTCTCGGGATCCTTGAACTCAACAATGCCACAACCGCGCGCCTTGCCGAACTCATCCTGGAACAGTTCTACAAACTCCACGCTGCCCACCACTCGTCGGAACAGATCCTTCAGATCTTGCCAGCGATAATCGTAGGGAATGTTGGACACATAAATTCGACAATTGCGTCGTTCGCGGCTTCGATCGCCACCACCACCGCCGCCGCCGCCACCACCCTCATTGGCGTCCGAAAATCGTGTACCACGTTCTCCCCTTCCGCGACGGTCACGTTCCCTTTCGCGATTATTGCCGCCAGAATTGTTGTTGGAGCCACCACCCCCGGTGTTTTGCGAATCGTCACCGTTGCCGTAGTTCTGACTGTCCTCGTTTTCCATCGCGATGTAACGTAAGCAAATCTAAAATGGGAAAAATACCAAATCAAATTGCATGTCCAAATAATTGTTGTATGCCGCCATCGGCGCCGCATTTTTCTTTGCATACACACACTTGCCGGCTGCATGCAAAATATGCTACGCGAAGATGGCCGCCTACATCAAATGCAAATTTCATTTCAAGTTTTTGCCGCGAACTTTACCTGCTGTTGGTCACCAATTACCGCACTAGACACTAATCGCGTTCAAATTTTCGATTTTAGCAAATACGTGACGTGTTATGGCGTTTAGATGTTGATATTTTCCGTTTTCGCGAAGAGCACGTACGAAACCCGGTCACACTGCCAGAAATCGGTGAAAGAATCGATACGCGAAAGATGGCGCGCCGACTCGTCAAAAAAGACAGGCGGATTGGTCGAAATTAGCGGGACAATTGGTCGAAAGCCGGCTTCCAGTCAATTCGGACTGCCATGATTGGATTTTGTTTTTGCATTGGTAATGCAGTTTTGTTTGTATAGCCGGGACACACGTTTTATTTTGACGTTTTGCGGTGGTTGAAATGTCACTCTGGTAATTGCTTTTATTTTTTAGTCGTTTTGCGCTATTTTGTTGTCTTTTCGTGCATTTGTTGTAAACAGTGGACACCGGGGTAAGATTATACGTATTCGGTGGTTTAATTGTCAAATATGCACTTGTTCCTCGTTCGTATAGAATTTGGTCTTCGACTATTTGCATTCACAAATGTCAGTCATCAGTCACAGTCATTTTACCTACAAATTGAAAGATTGTCAGTCATACAGTCAAAAATATGTACGGCAGTAAAGGCAAATAAAAGGGTATCGGTGTGTACAAGCCTTGACTTGCAAGCCGCGTATGATCACGTCGACAGGTCCACGCTCATTGAGAAAATCAATACACTTAACGTACCACCGGACATCATTAAATGGGTCAACAGTTTCCTAACGAACTGGAAATTAATTTTTGAAGAGGTGGCTTTGGAGGTGAACAACGGGATCCCTCAGGGGAGCTGTCTTAGCCCCACCCTCTTTAACATACTTACAAGTGGAATTCATAGTTTGTCGGGACCTAACTGCTCTAGATACCAACTGCGCCGATGATTTTCTACTCGTGGCAAGTGGAAAAACATTAGACGAAGCAATTGAGAATCTGGAAGCGGGCTGCCAGTCACTTATAAATCATATCGAGGACCTTAAGCTTCCCACACAACTTCACACAATCCTACGGCTCCCTCTTTGGATAATGCACCACATAAGCCTATGCAGTGGCGGTTACTCCTTAGGAGCACATGAGCACGTGAACCCCCTACGCTCATCATAACCATCACATCGTAAAATTGCTTTCCTACCTAAAATTTTATATCATAGAATTTAAAGCAAAACTTCAAATTTATTTAAAAATCGATGTCGTGTATCTTAAACCCGCGAAGAGTAACCGAAATATTGATAACACAAGTCAAAGAACAAGCCACAAATATTACCACAACCGTTGTGAATCGGTCAATTGGAAGATTAGGTACGAATAGAGTCCTCTCAGCGCCCCCACCACCTATTTTCCCTGAGGATACTAGCCCAGCTTAGGTCAGGCTGGTGTTCGCGCCTCAATTCTTGCCTATTTCGAATAGACCCAAGAACATTTGTCCGAGCTGCGGTGGTTCACCACACGATGCTGTTCCGATGGCCTGCTGCACACACTAAACTCACTCCGAGGGCGTTATGCGACAACCCTATTGCAGCTCTACACATCCACAGCAGTTTCACGCCTTTCTGCACCGCTACAACAACACAGTTCAAATTATCTGGACAATCTCACCGATCGTCTTACGGATGGCATTGCAGTTCAACTGCTATATGGTGGGTGGGGTGTAAACTGTGCAGGCGGTGCAGGTGCTGAACTGGAGCGAGTATGTCTAGTTGTATTGCTGACTGTGGGTGGCGGTGGTGGAGAGCTAGGGCCAGGGTTGGTGGTAAAACATTAGCTTGTGAGCTGGGGGCCGATCGGCGTTCAGACACCCTGGAGCCACAAAAGACAACTCGTCATACTGTCCCATTTTTTTAAGCAAGAGCAGTACAAATGACATCATGATCTGCCGCAAGTACACCTCAAAGACCTGGTATTCCCGAAGATGCGTCGGCTGCACACACAGCAGATGTAGATTTCGCGACTTGGATTGGTTTCGATGCCGGCGCGGATTAAGAGAATTGAGAGCAACCGCGCTGACATAAAATGAAACACACATAGAACACATCCCCACACATACACAACCCTCCTGCATCGAACCTTCATGGCTCTTGCCAGGGAGGGGGTTTTTGGCAACTCTTAGCCGTTTCTTTGGTGAAACGGGTGTGGTCCGCTCCGAAGAGGCTTGTAACTCCCGTGAGGCAGCAGGGCTGTCATCGAGAATGGTCGCCAGTAGGTCGATCGCGTCGGATGATGTTATAACCTCCGTAGGAGTTGAGCGATGAATTGGTATTTAATTTTGTTTTCTTGATCTTCTGCTATTTGGAGGTAGTATCTTTCCATTAAGTCTGTTGATTCGACGACTTTGTTATGCAGACAATTGCAATTTATTTGGACCATTTTCATCATCAATGTGATACGATAGGCCGACGTCGGGCCTTGGCCGCCTGAATCGTTGTCGCGGTTACGTGACCTCGTCCTCCAGTTTCGGAAGCCCAGCAGCTGGTGGGCGTCTTCACCTACGGAGTTCTCCCAGCGAGCTCTCGGTCGTCCACGCAACCTCGCTCCGTCAATTCGTTGTGCGTTCATCACTTTCTTTGGCATGCGATTATCGTCCATCCGTTGTACATGCCCCGCCCATTGCAAACGTTGAAGCTTCACGATTTTCGATACTTCCAGCTCATCGTACAATTGATACAACTCATGGTTGTACCGGATACGCCATTGGTCTCGCTCGCGAACGGCCCCGAAAATTCGCCGAAGGACCTTTCGTTCGAATCGGTCTAGCAAAATTTCGGAGGCTTGGGTGAGGCTCCATGTTTCGCAGCCATAACATAGCACGGGTCGGATGATCGTTTTGTACACGCGGAGCTTCGTGTTCCTGTGCGCAAGTTTCGAATTAATTATAGGGAGGACCGAGAAATAGGTCTTATTGGCTAGTTGTATCCGTCGCTTAATTTCGTCGGTTTCGTTGGCATCCTTTGATAAGTTACAACCCAGATAGTTGAAGTTGTCTACATACTCGATATTAAGGTCCCCCACTGTGATGCTTGAATTTGCTGCCGTCCTTGTTTTCGATTGCATCATGGCCTTTGTTTTGCTTTCGTTGATATGTAGTCCAACTTCCTTTGCGGCGTTGTTGAGGTTATGCAGAAGGCTTTCTGCATCACCCAATCTTCGGGACATGATGTTGATATCGTCGGCGTACGCTACTAATTGAGTCGACTTGATGAGTAGCGTTCCGCTGCTGTCCATATTCATGGCTCGAATTATATACTCCAAAGCAAGGTTGAAGAGCATAATTCAGCATAATGTTGTACAGTACACTTCGATCGATACTGTCGTATGCCTGCTTGAAGTTGACAAAGATTTGGTATACGTCGATGTTATATTCGCAGCACTTTTGGAGTAGTATCTTCACTGTGAAAAGCTGATCGGTCGTTGAACGGCCAGGTCGCCTTGATACTCGCCAATGATTCGTTCTGCGTACGGATTGATTCTCTTTTCAAAAATTTTTGATAAAATCTTATAGGCCGTACAAACTAATGATATGCCTCTGTAATTCTCACACTTCAGCTTGTCACCCTTTTTGTGGATTGGACAGATTATGCTTTTGCGCAAATCTTCGTGGATTACCTCGTCCTTCCATATTTTCAGCAGTAGCACATGTACAGCGTTCGTCAGGCACGTTCCACCATGCTTCAGCAGTTCTGCTGGGATCTCGTCAGCGCCGGGCGCTTTATTATTTTGAAGCGACTGTATGGCAAGACTCACCTCCTCTACTGTTGGGGGTAGAACGGGAGGGCCTGGTTCGGCTAACTGCTCAAGAGCTGGCTCCGCGGGGGATGTTGATGGTGCATTGGGGAGCTCTTCAAAATGCGAGGCCCATCGTTTGTTGACGCTTTCGATGTCGCTGATGATGTTACCATCCTTGTCCTTACATAGGCTTGTCCTGGGTTGATATCCGTTCTTGATATTATTTATAAGTTTGTACGCCTGTCTAATGTTCTTACTGGCTAATCTTTGGTTTATTTGCTGTAACTGGTTGTCAAAATGTTTGCGTTTCTTACGTCTAATTAACTTATTAGATACTCGCCGAAGCTCGTTATATCTTTCTTTCTTGGCTCGGGATGCGCGTTGTGTGTATTGGCGATAGGCTTCATTTTTCGCCTCAATCGAGGCCCTGCATTCGTCGTCGAACCAGTCTGCTCGTCTGCGCCGGCCTTTATAGCCCACGTCCTCTTCTGCGACCCCCTTGATGCTGTCTTTGAGCTCCTCCCAGAACTCGTGGATGCCTAAATTGTTGATGTCATCAAGCATGGGCGACAGTTTTTCCTCTAGTGCTGTTGTATACGCAGCCGCCGTGGCATCATCAATCAAATTGTCAACCTCGAAGATCTTGGCAGGGTTGATTCTCGTTAGGTGCACCGAAGAGATTCTGCACCTGTAGGTCGTCTTCACCAAATAGTGATCGGTGTCGCAGTTGGCTCCTCGATAGGATCGAACATCTAGGACATTAGAAGCCCATCTCTTGCTGATCAGTACGTGGTCGATCTGGTTCACGGTGTATTCATCTGGAGACTTCCAGGTCTGCTTGTGGATTCGTCGATGAGGGAAGCATGTAGAGCTTATTACCAGGTTTCTGCCGCTCGCGAAGTCGATAAGTCGCTGACCGCTGTTGTTGTTTTCGTCGTGGAGGCTATGACCTCCAGTAGTTCCCCTATGCCAGCTTTCATTTCCGACTTTGGCGTTAAAGTCTCCAGCAGCTTGACGTCGTTTGATGGAAGTGAGTCGAAGAGTGTTTCTAGGTCGTTGTAGAACTCGTCCTTAATCGCGTCTTCTTTTACTTCTGTAGGGGCATGCGCATTAATGAGCCAGAGATTAGCGAAACGGGTCTTAATGCGGGACGCACATAGCCGCTCGTTGATGGGTTTGAAGCCGATAACGTGGTCCTTGAGCTGCTTATTCACGATGAAAGCTACTCCAAACTCCTTGTTGCCCTCCTCTTTACCACTCGTAAAAATAGTGTGCGAATTGAGGTCGTTAATCTCGCTTTTGAGCCATTTAGTTTCCTGGATTGCAACTATGCTCAGCTTGTATTGTTCTACCTGATCCAGGAGGGCCCTTAAGGCCCCCGGTCTATTCAGGGAGCGTACATTCCAGGATCCGAAAGAGTAATCAGTTGTTCGTTTGCGGGGTCGTCGTTGTTTTGTATCCGTCCAATCCGAGGCTTTTGTTTCAGGTTTCTTGACTTGAAGTTTTTCTTAGGATGAGTTGTCGGCACATCGCTAAACCATGATAGGGTTTAATCGTTGAGTAAAGGCCATCATGGGCATGCCTCGAAGATGCTGCTTTAGTGGTTGACTTAAATGTTTTCTGTCACCTATCACGTTAAGTAACCTGAGACGCTGCAGATGTTAATGCAGCACTCAGGCGTATACGACAGGCAAGCGAATTTTTCATAGAAAATGTCAAAGCCTATTCGTCCTATCGTAATATTTTGAACGATATGCTAAAACTCTCTATTGAGGAAACTGCTTTTCAGTGAACATAGCGGCAACTTCCCAAGTGCTGCTCCCAAACAAACTGACCGAAAAAGGCAGCCGAACCGCCCATGTTTGGTTTTACAATGAGTTAACTGCTTTGCAGGATTTTGGACAACACACCGAAAACACAAAAGACTTCTTGATGCGATTGGCTGGAGCGGGATATTCGTTAGGGACAGGTTTCCTGAGTTAGTGTGCGAAGTTGTATAGCTGTGATTTCATCGGTTCGCCCGTAAGGTTTTTTTTTAGTGAAACAACTTATCCGAAGGTGGTCGATTTCCGAGAGAAACGCGTGCCTGTGAAATTTGGTTTTTCTGTTAGGGAATTTGGCAGGGGAAGCCATTGTAATGTTTAACACTGTCTTTAAGTAAAACAAGAGTCTACGAGTGGTTTTCACGTTTTAATTGTGAAATGTGAAAACAAGACCGACCCCGTTCAGGACGCCCCTCAATGCCAAGTATTGACGTTGCCAACAAAATCAATGCTACCGTTCGTGAAGGGCGTAGCTAAACCATTGACGATCTATTGCTTTGGATGTCTGAAATATTAAAGAGCTTAGACCAATTTATCCGGAGACTTTCACAGGTGAAATCTTACAGCGCAATTTCTCCCTCGTCTTCTCACAGGCAAGCCAAGGGAGTGTTGGCTGCAGGCATTTTGAGCTTCTAATTAAGCTAAAAGAGGACCCTGCATTTTTCCCAAGGTTAGTAATCGTAGTGCTATGACTAGGAGCTTGAAACAAAAATTGCTTAGCCACTCGTTTTGGTGTTCTATTGTTTAAAAAAATCTCATAAATGAACCTATCCCTTAACAGCCTTCCCCACCGTCGCCAATTTCCCATTATTTTTGGGTTACTCGTTTAAGGTGTTTAAATTAATGTTTCGCACAGCTTCCTTACACAACCTCCACAGTGTCAAGCTTTCAAAAGATATTGGAGATAAGTGTTGTGACAATTGTTATCTAATGAGGAATCTGGACGCACTTTTATCTGTTGTTACTGCAATTTCAGTCAAGAGTCTTCAGATTCGAACGATACTATCGAACGCTTCACAGCATCCACACCTCTGAGCAGATTAACTACTTTCCGATTTCGGCGACTTTCCTCGAAGCCCCATAGCAAGAGAGATAATCTTTCAACAACGCAATTTAAAATGGCTTCTGAATTTTGGTTACGTTTCGCTCACTAGGTATAATCAACAATAGAAACATGAGTTCGAATAAACAATCAAGGAAATTTTGGCTCATTGAAGGAAGAAGCACAGTGAAACACCGACAAATTTCTTCGGTTCAATTCGAAAACGTATGAACGAATGAAGGAATGAAATGGCATTTTAGTCATCTACATAGTTTACCCATTTTCGGAGGCCCCTGGGAGGCGAGAATTAAATCACTTAAATTGCACCTGTGACGTATTGTTAGCAACGGGCAGTTGAATTTCGAAGAACTAACAACCACACTCATATAAATTGAAGGTTGCTTGAAATGGCGCTTGTTGTGGTCTTTAAGTGATGAACCTCTTACGTCAGCGCATTTTCTGATAAAATGTTCCATGTCTTCATTATCAGAAAGAACTTAATTGAACGAGAAAATTTATCGGTTATGTAGATAGATGGCAGTATTCACAGAGACTTACTCAAGAATTGTTCAGGTGGTTTCGTCTGTCAATCCGCTGCCATGTTGCGTCCGACAACCAGGAATTTGGCATTGAAACCACTGCTCATTCTAAATATGTATTATGAAACTGACAAAAAACATAAAAAATATTGTTTGTGAACAACTGCAAAACATGAACTCCCCGTTAAGGTGAACAGTCACTGTTTTAATTAGTTCATGTTTTCGCGAGTCTACTGTATATTAGCAGAAATTAAATATTAATTTATTTTTTGTTGTAGTTCAAGATATTACGCTTCTTATCTTACTAAATTCGATCATTTTTATTGGCCTAAAATTTAATAACCACAAAAAATCTCTATTTGTATAAAAAAAGCTAATGAAGCCGAAAAGAAAATTCTTCAATTAAAAAAGAGGTACAAAATGGTGCAAAGTACAAGGTTTACTGAAGTTAGGTATTCACATAATTTTGAAAAATTAGGCCCTCTAGTTTGTTTCAGTTGTGAACCCCCAATTTAGGGGGTCACGAGCCGCCACTGATGCCTATGCCCCAATCTTCTTCGTATCTTTCTTCTGATAAAGTGCCATTTAAAACACAAGTAAAAAACACCACTAACCCTATCAGTAATTCAGCTGATATTCCCGTGCCCGTTAGTGAAGTTACTTCTAAATATTATAATTTCGCTCGAGGTGCATCTTTAATTCCGTCTAAATCAGGATCGGTACACATCCCTACTTCTTCTTTTAAGCAACTTCCACACCGAATTTCCTGGATCCAGTGATACCACCTGTCGTAAAGCTGACTAAGAACTCTATGGATGATCTTGATCCTAAATATTTACTATCAAGATTTAGAGAACATAAAGTTTATAACAGTGTACGAATATGTATACAAAATTCGTCACTTTCCAGCGTTTTAATTATTGATTTATTCAAATTGTGGCAGCGTTTCGCTATTTACAATAGCATCATCAGGCCTTAATATTACTTATGATTTCAATAGTAAATTAATTAATTAATTTTAAAACATATAAATAAAACTTTTACAATGAATAGATAAATAAATTAATAAATACATCGAGGTAAAATATCACAGTCCGATGTGGTCACAAACCGTTTGTGACACAAACTGGAATAAGATCTAGGCATGCCAGAACGCTGCTCTACGAATCGCTACAGGTTGCCATCTCATCTTCATCAAGAAACCAGCATGTTATCAGTGCGTGATCACAATCTCCGCCTCTTTGAGCAGGTATTAATAGAAGGAGAGAAAACATCGCTTAAAAAGTGTGCCGAAAACGCAAATTCATGGGAGAGAAAAATACAATAACAACACTGTTGAAGCAAAGCGATTTGACACAAGTAGAGTAACAGTACATCTCGATTCAAACAAAGTTCCATGCTTTGACAACCCACTTTTAAAGACAAAGAGAATGAAGAAGAAGAAGAATTCAACCAAGCGCGCACGAATTTTTGACACAATTACCACTTTACTGTTAGATGCTTGCTCTCCCATGTATTAGATTCTCGGCACATTTTTGAGCTGTCACTTTGTATGGAATTCGTGACTTTCGCCCTCTCCTTCTATTAATACCTGCTCAAAGCTCCGCCTGTCTCTACAATATCTGGTCGGTTGCTATCGAGAGGATCACCCAAATCATCATCTCATGGACAATACTCTCCCCCCACGACATATCAGGAGTGGAATCAGAGATCTCGAGAGAGACGTCCAGAGATAAAAACGGGTTCCTCCCGATATATTCGACAACACAGCACACCATGCGGCCATCGCAGATCACACAACCGCTGTGAATCAATCAATAGGGAGTTTAGGTCCGAAATAGGGTCCTCCCAGTGCCCCCACCACCCATATCGCCTGAGGAGACTAGGCTCCCGAGAGCGACAAGAGTGATACTAGCCCAACTTAGGTCGGGTTTTTGTTCACGCCTCAATTCGTACCTATCTCAAATAAACCCGGACATCCAGAACATTTGTCCGAGCTGCGGTGGTGCGCGTCACGATGTGGACCACCTGTTTCGATGCCCCGCTGTACCCAGTAACCTCCTTTCGAGGGCATTATGGGACAACCCTATTGCAGCTGCTACGTTCTTGTCGCTTGAGTCAATTGGCGAGAACGACGGCGAAACTTAGAGCACACTCACAGACATGCACAGCGACTCACACCCTTCTGCACCACTACAACAACAATAATCTAAAGCTACGAAACTTCATAAGGCCGCCTCCAAGAGTAACCAACTCCTTTTGTTTTACTTAAAAATCCTCACGGTTCCTTCACATATATTCCCAAGGAGACTTTCCAACTTTTGCTAAATACACAATTCTCTGGATCAGTTTCATTAGACAACCAGCCTACATCAAAACACCCGCTAGACGATTAGTTAGCATCTCTGGTCTCATTTTCGGCAAGGACCATGTGGAATGGACAATCCAATCCTTTGATCCATTTAAAAGTGCGGGGTTGATGCTATGTTCCCTGCTCTTCTCAAAAACTGCCAGGAGATCATCCCACCCTATATAATTGCTCATTTCAGAGCATGCCTGCCTATTTCTGGATCTGTTTGAATCTTCATCAGAGAGTCAGTATCTCGTAATCTTTATTGAGGGTCAATAGGGTATTTGATAATTTACTGTGGGATGCAGTCCTACCTAAGCCTGAACCAGTTGGCTGTTCAGAGTTGCCTGTTTGGAAGAGCTCCGACAGAGAGTCCTTTGTCTTTGGGGACTATGACGTGGTGCGCAAACGTACATCACGTGGCTGTCCGCAGGGCTACATCCTAGGTCCATTTGTTTGGAACCTAGTTTTGGATATTATACTAGTTTTGTGTTGCCGCCTGTATGACAATGCCGCTCAAGGGCAGCTTCGATCGCAGTCATTCAGTGGTCAGAATGGGGGATGACTCAAGTACGAGGCCGTCGAAGTCAAGTACTTGAACATAACTATGGGAGAGAGGATGAACTTCAGATTCCAGTTTACAGCCATTGCGCATTAGTTCGTAGACATTTGAAAGTGGTTGACATGTGTGGTTAGAAAAGATTGGGAATTAATTAGGGGCACAGTCCAGAGGATATACATATATGTATATGTTTTTTGCCTGTGCAATATACGGATCTTATGGACTACGTCCTTACCACTGGGGACAGGGTCCTTGTGCGCTATCTCCGAGCGTGTAGGAGGGTGTCTACCGTCGCTATACAAGTCCTAATGAGATTATACTACCTGGGACGGCGTACTACATACAAAGAGGGCTAACATGATCCCCTAGTTCTTTGTTGACGTGGGAAGAAGTGCTGACCTTGATTTCAATGTAGCCCTGGACTTCCTCATCATAGATTACGTCGTTGCTTGAAAGGGGGGGGGGGACTGAAACTGGGCTCAATATTAACCCATACAAAACTGTTTTGAAACCATTTAAAACTCAACTCTGCACTTGATCGAATTCATTGAATTCACCTATTCCAAAAAGGATAAATGCCTTGGCATTACACTCGATGGTAGAAAATTGGAATAGACACTGACAGAAACATGCTGGACTTTATCAGACTATTTGTTGATTTTTCGAATTAAAGGACCCTGGCACAATATATATTTTAGGTAGTAGTGCCCACCGAGTGGCAAGGTCCGCTAAGTATTATTCGAGTTCACTCGATGTCGACTTTAATAGCCGGATCTAGGATCGGACGTTTTCGGCTGATGTTTCGCCTACATCCAAACGAATATCATTAGGTAGAGTTACAGGACAGGATCAGTTGTCAACTACTGAGGCTGCCGAGTACCTTCTGCACACGTTTTCAGAAGTACATACTTCTGCATGGTATCAGTAATACTGTGCGGCAGGTTGAGTCTGTCTAGGGAAGACAGAAGGGTATTATTTCAGTAGCCGACAATATTACAGTATTTTGATTTCTTCAGCAAGTGCCTGTAGTTTTCCCTCTTCTCTGCGTGTTTTTTTCGATATTACTATTGTGAGGAATAGCAATACCGGTAATCCACGCAGAGTGACTCGTCTTGTTGACTTGGAGTATATCGGGTCTGTTTTGGGCGACGGACAACGTGAAGTAAGCGCTGTCGAGCTCGGCTTGTGGGTTGTACTGGTATATCGGTTTAGTCTCACTGACCAACTCGTGCTTGTATGCAAGGTGTTAGTATTCGTGGTACATACAGCATTCTGTCTGTCGTATACTCCGCCGGTGCCATCACAGGACAGATAGATGATGTGGTCTAGTTTTTCCTGCACCGAACCACACATCCTGCATCGGTCGTCATCCACCCGTTGATTACAAATGTGCTTTAGATAAGCACGGGTGGGGACCACGCCAACCTGAATGGCTATCATAGCCCCTTCTGTTTCGGCAAGGAGAAACCCTGTACTAAGCCATCTGTTACACAGGTGAAGATCAACAAATGGCTGCCAAAGGCAACTCACGTGTTTACCATGAATTGCCTTTGCCTTCAATATAATGTTCATTCGTCAATCCTCACTTGGTCTGGCTTCACCAAACCTAAAGGAGCAAACGAATAATCCTTCAACTTTAGTGGAGTATGGCCGTCAGTCGCCCTACGGACAGCGTAATGGAGAGAACTTTGCTTTGCCGTGAAAATAAGTGCGAAACGAATCGACCTGAGCGACCTGACCTGATGTTGAGCGGCAATGTCGATTAAGCTTCAGCCTCCGATGTTCCGAGGCAGGTACATTCGCTCCACTGCTGATTTTGGGTGCAACATTCGGAATGCGGTCATTTTTACACGAACCCGTCTTTATACGGCCTCCAATTCGATGGCACTCCAAGACACTATTCCGAATGAGTATGTCAGTGAAGGAATGACATAGGCGTTAATCGCACCAGTTCAGCACCATTTTCAACCTAAGCATAAACTCTCCCCGCAGTCCCTCCCTCAGATCAACAACGTTGGCGTGTGCGCCTTGCAGAATTCCTATGTACTTTTAAAAGTCTGCCTCCGACATTGCACATATATGGTTGTCATCCAGGGTGAAGCAGGGGTGCGGGTCGTGAACGCCTTTACGGATGGCTCGGATTCGACATTCGTCCAATCCAAAATCCATCCGAATGTCACGACTGAAGTTTTCTGTGATCCGCAGCAGACTTTTAAGATGGTCGTCGCTTCCCGAGTATAACTTGATGTCATCTAAGTATATCAAGTGGGTCAGATAGAACTTCGTGCTTGATGGCAAAGCCGAATCTCTTAGCCGAGTTCAAAAGTGATGAAAGTGCCATGCAAAACCATAGGGGACTCAATGAATCTCCTTGGAATATGCCCCTAGGAGGTGAATCGTTTGAGAAAACATATTGCCTTCAGTTGATGGCACCGAAAGACTTGTGCGTCACCCTTCCATCACTTTTGACAGGAAATTTATTAGCGCAGGATCCACTCTTTATATGCGAAGGACATCGATTAGCCAAGTGTGGAGGACGCTGTCAAAAGCTTTGGTGTAATCGAAAACAGATTTCTCCGTTTCCGTGTAGCTTGAGTTACTACAACCGAGTCGATCGTAAGCTGTTCTTGTTGCATCCCCTTGATCCAACTCGGCAGCATTTTTGCTCCTCGGCAAGGATGTTACTTGCCCCCAGGTGGCAGTAGATCCTGCGGCTAGTAAAGGCTGTGATGAATTTGTAGAGGGTGGGTAAGCACGTTATCGGCCTTGTATCACCAGGGTTACCCACCGTTTCCTTTTTAAGCAACAGATAGGTGACTCCTGCTGTGAGGAATGGCTGAATATCCGCTGGATTACTAATAAGCCGATTGGTTTGCTGTGCAAGTAGACCCCATATACTCGGGAATCATTTGTACCAGAAATTCTGCACCTTGTCAAGACCTGGCCCTTTCCAATTTTTGCTCCGCTTGAGACTTGGCAGATGTCCGATTCGGTAACTTCAACGAAATTCATGTCAGGTAAGCTGGTATGGTGGGTGGTTTCAGCTTGAATCCACTCAGCTTCTTAGAAGTGCCGAGCTGGGATTTGCCAAAGTTCACCCCAGTACTGTTCCGCATCAGTCACCGAAAAAATGTAGGGCCGGCTCAGTATTATAATTATATTCAGTGCCATTGGTCATCAGTTCGAAAAGCATCATGACATGACCTAAATCTGCTCACAGTGGTACTTTAACCCAGGACTCTGTACTGAAGGAGAGCAATCTAACCACTACAACAACCACACCGATGTATTTTTTATTCAATTATAAGGCTTTCGCATCGAATGGTAGGCATCGGTAGCTGCATATTGTATTCGAACCATTTTTTAACTTTATGTTTTTTTTGCAATTCCTATTGATTCATTGTTTTTTTTTTCAGTTTGACACCATGTTACGCAACTGGACTTTCATACGTCATTATGCCCGTCGCGCCAACAACACTTCCCGGGTACCAGCCGGTATGCCGGGTCTCAACAAACTCGCCAAAGAACTCCAGGATGTCGACAAACTAATGACCGACCCCGAAGGTTTCGGTGACTTTGAATCTGATTTCATGAACGTTCACAAATCGTACAAACAACACGAACGTGAACAGCAACAACATCGTGAAAAAGTTCGTCATCTTCTCGTCGGTCAGAAGTACTTCAAAATCAAAAATCCCAATTTTCTTACATATGCCGAAAAGGAACAGATTCGATTACTTCATTCGCGCGATCCACAAGAATGGAATGCCGAACGGCTCTCGGAAAGTTTCCCGGCCACTCCGGAGATTATTGGACAAATCATCAAAGGCAAATGGGTGGCAACGGATGAAAACCGTATTCAGCGACACGATCGTAGTGTATTGAATAATTGGCAAATGCTTCGTGAGGGTAAATTGACAGAGCTGGATCCGATGTTGAAGGAGCATATAAAAAAGTTTGCGAATAGAACCGCCGAAGATATGAAGAGTTTCAAAGTAACAGTTCCGCCGAAACCGGAATTACCCAAGCCCAGTCGCACTGAGTTTCTGAGCATAATCACGGAGGGAATGAAATTTAAGAAGTCTGACAGCTTGACAAAGAAACTATCGGCTCCCGCGAACCCAAACAATCCTTTCGTGTCCAAAGAGCGGAATGAAAATGCATCGAAAACTGGAGATGAACACATCCATCACAAACCTGTGCCACCTCCTAGTCAAGTGGCAATGGAAAATGAGACGTATCTACTCGATAAGGTGAAGAATATGAAGCCAATGCGTTTTCAGGATTTAATGCGAAATAACAAGGATCTTGAACGCGCTACAAATAGTATGAGCATTCATCAAATTGAAAATCCTCAAGGTACGGGTATTTTAGAGTTCAGTAGAGATGGAAAAAATGAGTCGCATGTGGAAAAGTTCAAAGCTGACGAAGTGGAGATTCAACAGCAAGATATGATCGGATTAAGTAGTGCTATTCGTGAACGAATACATATTCCGAAACATCTTCGGAGAAAAGGATCAACGTACAAGTTCAGTGACTGCTATTACGATGATGATGGCGAGTTTTTATATAGAGTGCCGGGGATGACCGGACAACAGAGAGGGCAATAAATACAGAGGTTCTCAATGAAATGATTCAATATTTATTGTAAAAACTTAATTGAAAGTATTGTAATAATATAATTGCTCCTATAGAGCAAAAATAAAATTATTTATAGATAATATAGATAATTTTAATTCCTAGTGATGGGATGAGTGCACACACCTTCGGTGCACACGGTCGTGGTTTCGAGTCTCACTGTGAACCAATTCAGTTTATGGTCTCTTTCGAACTCACGACCCATGCGGCGTACTATGATCTCACTTAGATGTTAAACGAGTACCCATCTATGGGGATAAATAACACTGCTGAGCGTGCTGTTGATCTCAACACCTTCTTCTTCTTCTTTTAGCGGTGCAGAAAGGTGTGAAACCTCTGTGCATCTATGTGGGTATGATTTATGGTTCTTCAAACAAAAGCCCGGCCGAAGTTGAGCTAGTGTTACTCTAGTGGCTCTCGGGAGCCTAATCTCCTCAGGCGAAATTGGTGGTGGGCGCTCTGAGAAGACTCTATTCGCACCTAGGCTTGCAATAGACCGACTCACTTCTTCAGTGTGTATCGCTGCGATGGGTCCCGTTTGTATCCCTGAACCTCTCTCTCAAGGTCTCGTAAACCACGCCTGACATGTCGTGGTGGAGGAATTCGGTCCATGAGATGATTATTGGGATGATCCTCACGATAGCAACCAACAAGATACTGTTTTGAGAGTAGGAGATTGTGGTCACGTATTGGCATCAATTTTGTCTCCTGATGTAAGTGATCCTGGGCAGACATCAGAAGGCAACCTGTCGCGATGCGTAGAGCGGCATTTTGGCAGACCTGAACTTTGGACCAGTTTGTGTCACATAAACTATGTGTCCATTTTTTCACAAACTGAAGCTGCATGATTCGCAGACGTCATCATGTTCTCTAGGTGAAGCCCGAGAATTTTGGGGTTTTTTACAGTAGGAACAGAATTGTTGCCAATACGTATATCCATCTCCCATCTGATGTCCTCCCACCAAGTGATTAGAAAAGTCGCAGAAGATTTGGACGCAGAGATGGTGAGGTTTCGGCTTTGGAAAAATGCATGTAATCGTCTTAGATAGCGATTAATTTGGAGGCGCATTTCGTCCTTATCCGTTCCCTGTGGCGAGTACGGTGCAATCGTCAGCACAGGAAATCACCTCGATTCCTTCAGGTGGTGTGGGAAGGCCGGACATGTAGATGTTAAACAGAGTGGGGGAGAGTACCCCTCCCTGTGGAACACCTAATTTGATTTTCCTAAGCTTAGAACGTTTGCCTCGAAACTCGGTGAAGCAGTGCCGACCAGCTAGATAATTGGCAATCCAAAAGCATTTGATAGGTCAATTGCCATAAGAATGGTTCAGTGACAAGGACGGCGTTGATTTAGCCCATCACGAATGCGTGTAGTGATCGCATCGAGGGCAGTGGTGGTACAATGCATTTTCCTCAAGCAATACTGGTGAGGTTCTAGCTTCGCATGTGCAACAAGAGTGGGGTGAATAAGGGCCTCCAGCGTCTTTGCGACAGGAGAAAGTATCGTAATAAGGCGGTAGGATTCCCCGAGATTTGCGCTCTTCCGTGGCTTGAGACAGGGAACAATTCGACCTGTTTTCCAGATTTCAGGGATGGCAAGCGTGGACATCGACAAGTTAAAGGCGGCCGTGAGATACTCAATAGCTGAAAGGTCGAGATGTTTCAACATGGTCATCGAAATGCCATCTGGTCCGAGGGCCTTGGAGTTTTTAGCATTCTCGATGACTTTTTTAACCTGGTCTGCGGTAAATGATGGTATGGTGTCAACATTCCGGCTGCGAATCCGTCTTTTAATTTTGCGCTTAAGGCCGTCAGACTTGGGATGTTCAATAAATTGTTTATTGAACAGGCTCGCGCACTGAAGAGGATCACAGGTTTTTGTATTGCCAAATTCAATGGCGTTGTTGCCTTTTTCTTTCCGAGGATTGGAGAGGGCGCGGACAGTATACCATAATTTGCTGACACCTTCATTTAGGTTACATTCATCGAGGTGCTGATTCCATTTCGGCCTCCTATAGTCTTTAACTTGTCGGTCGATTTCGCAGTTGAGCTCCTGAATTCTGGGTTCATCAGGGTGAGCGCTTCTGATAAGATCACGTTCATCGGCTAGTCTAGCGGCACTAGTGGGGAAGTTAGGCCGAACTTTCGGGATACGTCCTGCAGGAATAAAACGTGCCGCGGCTGTAGTAATGACGTTCCTAATATTTTTCTCGGCCTTATGTATGTTGGTAGGTGATGGTAGCTCGATGAACTTCGCCGACGAGTAAGCTTTGAAACCGTCCCAATCGGCTTTCTTGTGATTGACAAACGTTCGCTTCTCAGACTTAGTCAGGTTCGCTGGTTTGTCAATTTTTATAATGATTGGGAGGTGATCTGATTTGAGGGTGGTACGTACTTCCCATCGAGAAGCAGCGATTAGGCTGGCACTAGGGGCATTCGGTGGCTCAGTGGCAGAGATGTCACTCTATCTCTGAGTTGCCGGTGCATGGGTTCGAATCCCACTGTGGCCCATGGATGTTTGTGTTGTCCATAAAATGCTCCTACGGCAGCCGGTTCTTCGATATAAATCGTCCCGGAGCTACCCGTTGTTAAAACGGCCAAGAGCTGCCAAGACCCCCTTCGATTCAAGAGAAAAAAAATCTCTTGAATCGCTACAACAACAACAACAGGCTGGCACTAATAATAGTTATCTCAGGAGAACTACTGCAAGTGCCCACAACTCTAGTCGGCGAGTCTTCATTGAGTGAACAGAATTCTGAGGCGTCAAGTGATTCGGCGATAGTTATACCCCTGGCATTGTTGTTGAGGTCCGAATGCCAGAGCTCATGGTGTGCATTAAAGTCGCCTAGGATGACCCTGTGCTCTCCGGAAAGGAGAGGGCCAATATCGAAATGATAGCCAGAACGGCAACTAGTTTAGTGGAATATACACGTTAAAAATTTCGATATTAGTACTCCCTGATGGAACTGAGATGGCTTGAATTTCCGCCGTACCGTCAGCAACTACATCTAATACACAGTAATGTACGGACTTGTGTATTAGGAAAGCAAGTCCACCCCCAGGGTGAGAATCATCCGTGGCGGCCGGTCGATCTTTCCGCAGTATAACATATTCGCTATGGACGGTTAGAGACGAGTTTGCGTGAAGCAGCGTCTCTTGGATGGCAACGATGAGAATTCTGTTGGAACTCAAGAAGTGTGTGATCTTAGCGATTTTTCGGTGAATGCCATTACAGTTAAACTGTAATATAGATAATGCAGTGAAAACTGCTGGAGGAGGAGGGCCAGGCGTAAGACTGGATCTGGCATTCCTTATCATATTGTTTGGCGGTGTAGGGGACAGTGGTGGAGAAGGTGGGCTGGGAGCAGCCCTGGGTTGCCCGGAATTCATACAACCTGCCGCAACATATGCTGAGGAGTGTTGACCCTGTCTTCGTAACCCCGAACACCTAAAGTGAACCCATTCCCTGCAGCATTTACACTGCACTGATCTGGCATTCGAACCGATTCGGTGCTCCCAATATGACGAAAAAACACATATATCGTACCCACACATATACACAGACAAACACAACCTTCCTGCATCGAACCTTCAGGGCTCCTGCCGGGGCTCTTGCCAGGAAGGCATATTGGCAGCTTTTGGCCGTTTTGAATTGACAAAACGGGTGTGGTCCGCCCGTAGAGGCAGTTGCCGTAAGACTTTTAAATACGTGTGAACGAAAAAACCGAGATTATTTCTGATAGGCAAAATGTCGGTTAAGGAATCAAAACGGCACACATATTACAACGGCCAAGAGTGTTGTCCTCTCGATTCAAGAGTAAAAAGTCACTCAAATCGCCAAGCAACAATAACAACCACAAATTGTGGTTACAACCAATAGAAGCAGCTTTCTTCCTCGACCTCGAAGATGGAATGCCCACCATCTTCCAATAACTATTTTATGCAACTTAAATTAAATGTTTCCTATTTGTGCCGCTAATACAACAACAACAACAAATCACAAATGAATCCCATAGAAGCACAGCAGTGTAATGCCCTTTTGCACACCTGAAAGTCACGTCACACGCCAAGAAAAGTATTTCAAAGTTCAGCATAAGCAAATGTTAATAAAAAGTTTATTAAAGCGTTTTCATCTTACATCTAGTGTCTTTCGTCAACAACAACCAATCATCGGTTTCCCTTAATATCAAAAAGCCGCTTCTATAATATCCGCCCCCGAGAAAAGACAATTCGACGCCAAAACAATTTTCGACCCGGTAATTTTACTAACTAAATTACATGCAGAAATTTCTGCATAGGTTAATCCACCCACTACAAACACGAAAATATTTCGATGTTGTAACGGGAGCTTGTCAACAGTTTCCTTCCGTTTGATTGCCTGTTGCGTTTGTTTGACATCACGCGCATCGGAATGATCATTTGTTCGCACAAGCAATCCCTCGAACATGCCCAGTTTTGTACAGAAATCATCGAAATTTTGAGCCTTGAGCACGAACGAGACCAACTGGGCGACTAACGGTATATATAAACCATTAAAGACATAACTGGAACATGCTTTTGATGTACTGCTTTGCTGCGTGGATTTATCCGGCGTTTGGGTCGGTAGTAATTTCAACCGATTCGCGTTTATTTGAAATTCGGTTTGTTGAAACATCGGAATCTGTAGATTGGCAATCAATTTTGATTTACTGATTGCATCCAAGTCGGGCAATAGATGTGCCCTGGCGAGATGATGAAACACGTAGAGATATTTGTGACCAAAAGCATTGCAGTAGTTTCGAATAAACGCGGACAACTCGTCGGACGACAAGGACATGGCAATGTGTACCAGACACATAATGCGAATCGTATTGAACTTGTGTCCATCTGTAGTTAGAATCTCATCGATTCGTGTCAAGACCCGCTTGCGATTTGCATTACTCAAAATATCATCCTCCAATGATTGTTGTTTCTGAAAATTCTCCGCCATTGCATGTATCACATGTTCGCAAATATTCAAATGCTTCGTGATCTTATTCTTCATTTCCGTGATTTTCGGCAGCTTTTTCGAAACGTAGTCTTGCATTTCATTCAACTTCATCTTATTCAAATTTTGCACTTCCACGCCCAGCGCTTTGGCTTGCGATCGCACCAAATTACTCGCTTCGGCAAAATGTTTGTAACGATTTTCACCGTAAATTTCATCATACGATCCGTTCATTCGAAGCATAGTGGGTGCAGTCGATTTTGCAGCCGTGTTTGACGATACCTGCAGCACAGTGATTTTTCCAGCAGATATACGATTTGAATCGGGTTGTATGTCCAGCTCGCCGGTTTTGAATTTAAACACTTCCAGCAAGAGGCCGGAATAAATAGCGGGCGTAAGAAGGCACGACGGATAGTCTTTATCACGATCGATAATAAGCATTGCACTGAAATCGGACGGTTTTGAATCGTCACTGGATTTGTCCAAACGATCGATAATGTTGAGAATTTTTTCAGAATTTTCGCCATAGCTTAGAATAAGATCGGGTTTGCCTATCACCAAGTTAAACAGTCGCAAGCTGTGCGCTATTGAAGTCAGTATGGAGGTGTCCTTGCGAATAAATATTTCGGGAAATACGTGGGGAATTTCAAGACTCATCACCCCCTCGTCTAGGTGAATAAAGTCCCAAGAGAAACGATGCAGCGTTACCAAACCGTACAGTCCCTCTTCCTCGAGGATTGTGTGAAAACTTTGAGGCACAAATGGAACAACGATAATGTGGTAGCTTTTAAGGCCTAGTGTTGGTGTTGTATGTGATCGGCTTTCGTGTCCGTGAATTTGTTTCAAGACGCCATTTAGGGTCGTTATATTGGCACTTATGAGGTACACTTGAGTGTTTTCATTTTTGGGCACTGGCTGTTGACTGAGTTTGTAGATTTTCTTGACGCCTTTTGATCTGTAATAAGATTTAAAGAAGTTTTAGCTAAATCGATGAAATTCAATACACATGATAACTTACTTGAGCCACGATGCTACACAGACTCTTTCCAGAGATTTGATTAGATGCGGCTCTATGATGAGATCTTTCTGGCTGGGAATGGAACATAATGTTGCCTGGAGCTTTTCTTGTGCAATCTGTTTAAAACCTGGAAGAACAATGAAAATAAATATTGAATGAAATAGTTAAACAAGGAAGCTTTATATAGCAGCGGGATCGATAATCAGAAGCATGAAGGTTCACTCACAATGTGAATAGTGGAGCATGGTGCTATCTGTGATTGTAACAATTGATCGACACGTGTGCCGTTAGAAACTCCGGAATGAGCGTATGTGTTTTCATCCATCAGTTGATGCTGCATAACTTGGAATGTATGATACCAGTAACACTACATCCTGTTTGCACCACCTATATTTGCCACAATTCATAAGGAATGTGTATGTATACCTAACGCTCCTACTTTAAGCTAGGCAGTGTCCTCGATCAAGCTGGGTTTTGGCCCACTTAACATTGAAACCCCGCTCTGAAATGACTGAATGGACAATATTTCGTAGGTCATACTACAGGTGACCAATGAACACAGCCCTAGGGGCGATCAAATTATCTTCTTGTCCTGCATCGCAATATCAGGCTATAGTTAGTACACACGTGTAAAGACTCTCCCACTGCTGATTGGGTGCAACAGCAACAGCACATTCGCGTGAAATGTATTTACTTTGGTTGATTAATTTTCCCAAGACGTACACTATTTAGGAGCATTCCCAGAAGTAGTGGGCTGAAAGCTGAAGATATTCTAGCCTCCAGAAAGGACGACAGAGAGCTAGTTAGTTCGGAGTCGAAGAAATTAAACAAATCAACAGTAACATTGGCTACGATTTCACACAGGTGAACCCAATACTCGATTGCAAATCTCATCGGGAGAAGGGTATAGCACGAAACCGCCAGAAGAGCACGGCAGCGATACCACGTATTGCGGTTCACCTCAGAGGCCGTCTACCAGCCGTGGCATTGCCGCGCCCGTTAACCGTCCTTCCACGGACTGGACTTTTACTAGACCCACTAACCAAAGCATACATAGCCATAAATCAGCCGCGACTTACTTCACAGCAGAATCTCCGTTTCAGTAGGCAAGCGTTTGAAATCAATGTACTCATTCTCATTCTCGAGGCATTGCCCTTATGATGGGAGTGCCCCATCACTGCCTCTCCAGACGTGTCGCCCGAAGTAACAAATTGCTCAAAGACCATGGCTCCTCTCACATTCAAAAGCGCCTCCAAGTTTCGCGCCGTTTATTACAGCGATCGTCGAGGTTGGACTAGACGCGCCAAGGACGAAAGAGGCGGGCGGTCTCCATAAAGCAATTGCATCAGTTCTCTTTAGAACAAATGAGTACCGTCATGACAATTCAGGCAAACCTGCATCATACAAAAGGAGTATCGGCCATCCTGTATAGGACATTCGCCAATTGCGCTGATCCAAGAACCAGAACATCAAATCCGGTAAGTTAATTTTTCAATATGTCAGTCACCGCGCTCGGGCGGCCCATGCAAACCATGTCAACTTTCTGACACCAACTCATTTCAAAAACAACAAATTGCTCAAAGACCATGGCTCCTCTCACATTCAAAAGCGCCTCCAAGTTTCGCGCCGTTTATTACAGCGATCGTCGAGGTTGGACTAGACGCGCCAAGGACGAAAGAGGCGGGCGGTCTCCATAAAGCAATTGCATCAGTTCTCTTTAGAACAAATGAGTACCGTCATGACAATTCAGGCAAACCTGCATCATACAAAAGGAGTATCGGCCATCCTGTATAGGACATTCGCCAATTGCGCTGATCCAAGAACCAGAACATCAAATCCGGTAAGTTAATTTTTCAATATGTCAGTCACCGCGCTCGGGCGGCCCATGCAAACCATGTCAACTTTCTGACACCAACTCATTTCATTTCCGGAAATCTAGCAGCTTCTCTGGTCTACATCTATACTGCGCACCGTAGTCTGAATGACTCGGAGAAAATCTCGAGCTTGCAGTAGTGTAATTGCAGGAACATCACCGTCAATTAGTAATCACTAATCAGTTGTGACGCTAACTTCTTGACTATTTTATGTCTAAGAGCAACAGGGAATGTAAGCCCACCGCAACAAGGGTTCACATTATTACCAGCAGACTATTCTTAGAGTTGATCTCTGACTTATTGGCAATAATTTGAAGTTTCTTATGAGTTGCTCACCCATTAAATCCTTGAATTCTTTCGAACAGTTTCAGTGAGAATATCAATATCTAATTGAGTTTTGATAATTCGGGCCAATTTAGGAGCCCGGAGATGAGAGATCCTTCCATTACAGGGCACCAAAAGAACCTCATCTCTTGCTCTGAGTAGTTAAGGAAATATAAGTTGTGGCTCACTTTGACTGTGACTCACTGTACATATCTGTACAACTGCTACACTCCAGGACGATGAACTGTTTTTAATTTCGAACAAAATTCTGGACGGACTGTACAGAACGCGAGTACGAAACGCCTTGTGATAATTGCGGGAGACTTCAACGCCTGGGCCACGGATTGGGGAAGCAAGGAGACACACAAACAAGCGAGGAAGGATACTTATTGACGCTTTTTCACACCGTGATATTGACCTCATGAACTCAGTTAGGCTAGTAAAACCTTTAGGAGGGAAAATCAGGGATCCATTATTGATTTTACATTTTCCAGCAGTTCCTTGGTGTCGGTTATTAACAACATACTTGCATCAGCCATCTTTCCGGGTCAATTGCAGTTATACCGCAACCTACCACATAGAGTTGTAAACGTTTTTTTCTGGTCGCGTATAAGCCCAGAAATGGATGCGGACATCCAGGCACTCATCGAAACGTTAATGAGCAAGCGAAATCGGAGGCTCGCATCCACCTGCTCTTGACGCGGTTCGGCCAGAATTATCTGACGCCATGAAGGATTTCGTCTACGAACTTGATAGTAACCTCACTTTTGAGTCGTGATATGATCCCTACTCTGCCACGCTCGACAGCGCAGCGAGTCTCAACGATGCACAGAAATTTCAGCTTTTAATGGGAAAATTCTCGCAAACTGATTACCAGCGTTTCGCCGACTCAATCCTGCCACGGAAACCGACGAAACTGCAACTGCCGGACGTAGTTAAGCGCCTGACGCGCATGTTCGGTCTGAAGGGAACAAAATTTGTTCTCCGGTACAAATGTTTCGGGTTATCGAAAATGGACTCTGAGGACTTCGCAACTTTCGCCGCGAGAATCAAGAAACATGCTGAGAAGTTCGACATTGCGAGCTGCAGAGCCGACGACTTTAAAGTTTTGCTCTTCATCGGCGGCCTTGTGATGACCCTAACACGGTCATCGCTTCCTCCTTTAATAATATGTATTATTTTACACATTTGTGTCAACGAAGCAATTGTATCAATGCGCGTGTAATATCTTTTCTGGATATTGGATTACACTTCGAATAAATCGGATGCGCGTGTAATGTCTTTGAACCGAATATTGCTTCGTTGACACAAATCGCAGTAGGCAATAAGAAAATGGGAAATTGTTAGATTTAAGGTACGATGATTCAATAAAGAAAAGTTCATAGGACAAGACGTGTGTTTTGTTACTTTTAATAATATATTACAGCCTCAAGAGCCCTCGGGACTCCTTGACCCTCGAAAAGCTTCTCGCAAAAGTAGACAACCGCTAGGATTGTGTTCCAATTTCCTCGCTGACATGCAACAATATTCACATCGATGCCGAGCACAGCATTGCAGCAGATGTCAAGGCGAAATTTCCTCAATTATTCGCTGACGGACTTGGTAAATGTACCAAAACGCAAATCACCCTCACTCACAAAGAGGGAGCCAAGCCTGTGTTCCGCAAGGCTCGACCGGTACCATTCGCTGCTGCACCAGTGATCGCCGATGAACTTAAACGGCTCCAGCATCTGGGTGTCATCAGCCCTGAATTTTCACAATCAGCCGCACCTATCGCTGCCGTGCGCAAACTCAACTGCAATACTCGCATATGCGGCGATTACTCTACTGGCCTCAACGACATTCTAGACCCCAACAAATATCCGCGTCCAACCCGGATTCGATTTTCGCCAGACTAGCTGATAAAACAGTCTTCAGTAAAGTAGACTTTTCGGATGGCCTTTTCATTGTAAATCGCCTGCAACCGGGAGTAAAAACAGCGCCAGGCTGTTTCCATGCTCGCTGGGCTGGACGGCACCTTTGCTTACATCGACGATGTTATCGTTAGTGGCGTTAATCTGAAAGACAACAATGAACAACTCAACGAAGCACTTCGCCGGTTTCAGGACTACGGCCTCAGGCTCTGTATCGAAAACTGTTCTTTCGCACGGACTTCGATTCCATTCTGAGGATACCTTGTTGATGCAAAAAGAAATACGCCCAGACCCCGACAACATTAGGACACTTCAGAAATTGCCTCGAACAACAGATACTCAACGCGAGTATTTCTTGGTGTAATTAACTACAATGACTAATTCATCGCAGGCATGAATGACCTTCGTGGTCCACTTGACGAGCTTCTTAGAAAGGACGCCAAGTTCGTTTGGGAGGAGAAGCATGAGCAAGCGTTCCAGAAGCGCCGAAAAATGCTGATGTCCGATCTGGTTTTAACACATTATGTTCCCGATAAACAAATTCTGGTTGCAGCAGACGCTTCCAGTTACGGTGAAGGTGTCGTATTAATGCACGAATTCAAAGATGGTACCCTCGCCCGATCTTACATGCAGCAACTTCACTAAACAGTGCACAGCGATGTTACCCTCAGGTCCAACGTGAAGCCCTCGCCCTCGATTTCGCGGTAAAGAGGTTTCATAAATACATTTATGGCAGACCGTTCGAACTTCAGACTGATCACAAGCCCCTATTGGCCATTAATTATAATTACTGCGAAGTCTCCACCCAAGTGTACGCTTCGAGTATGGCACCCAAGCGGCCCCTGGAAACGTATCGATCTCGTCCTCTGCAGACGACTGCACGGCACGTTACTCACCACGGGGAATGATTTAAATGGTATGTGTGCTCGACTGAATGACTATATTGAGAAACTGGTGGAGTTTATCAGTATCCGCAACCTCGTCATTTCGCCGTCTAAATGCATTGGACGCCAGAATTTTCGGAGGAGCTTAGGATCCGTACTGGTAAGCATGATGACGACGTTGTTCGTACTGTTACCAACCCCAAGATTCTTGGTGTCTGTTTAGACACGATGATGACGTCGAAAAACCATGCCAAAGACGTAGAAACAACGTCCTAAAGGTAATGGCCGGTCACTTACAAAGCGATAGGTAGAGCCATTCCCAGCTATGCAGTGTGGTCACAAGTTGTTTGTTACACAAATTGGAGTAAGATCCAGGCATGCCAGAACGCTGCTGTACGTATCTCTACAGGTGGCAACCTGATGTCGTCCCAGGATCATCTTCATCAAGAAACCAGCATGTTACCAGTGCGTGATCACAATCTTCTCCTGTCTCTTCAATATCTGGTCGGTAGCTATCGAGAGGATCACCCAAACAGCATACCATGCAGCTATCGCATATATTCACACAACTGTTGTGAATCGGTCAATAGGGAGATTAGGTACGAATAGAGTCCTCTCAGCGCCCCCACCACCTATTTCGCCTGAGGAGACTAGGCTCCCGAAAACCACAAAAGCGACACTAGCCCAGCTTAGGTGAGGCTAATGTTCGCGCCTCAATTCATACCTATTTCGAATAGACCCAAGAACATTTGTCCGAGCTGCGGTGTTGCACCTCACGATGTGGAACACCTGTTCCGATGCGCTGCTGCACCCACTAACCTCACTCCGAGAGCGTTATGCGACAAACCTATTGCAGCTGCTACACATCCACAGCGGTTTCACGCCTTTCTGCACCGCTACAACAGCACAGTTCACATCATCTGGGCAATCTCACCGATTTTCTTACGGATATGCCATTGCAGTCAAACTGCTATATGGTGGGTGGGGTGTAAACTGCTGCAGGGGGTGCAGGTGCTGAACTGGAGCGAGTATGTCTAGTTGTATTGCTGACTGTGAGTGGCGGTGGTGGAGAGCTAGGGCCAGGGTTGGTGGTAAAACATTAGCTTGTGAGCTGGGGGCTGATCGGCGTTCAGACACCCTGGAGCCACAAAAGACAACTCGTCATACTGTCCCATTTTTTTAAAGCAATAGCAGTACAAATGACATCATGCTCTGCAGCAAGTACACCTTAAAGACCTGGTATTCCCGAAGATGCGTCGGTTGCACACACAGCAGATGTAGATTTCGCGACTTGGATTGGTTTCGATGCCGGCGCGGATTAAGAGAATTGAGAGCAACCGCGCTGACATGAAATGAAACACACATAGAAACATCCCCACACATACACAACCCTCCTGCATCGAACCTTCATGGCTCTTGCCAGGGAGGGGGTTTTTGGCAACTCTTAGCAGTTTCTTTGGTGAAACGGGTGTGGTCCGCTCCGAAGAGGCTTGTAACTCCCGTGAAGCAGCAGGGCTGCCATCGAGAATGGTCGCCAGTAGGTCGATCGCGTCGGATGATGTTATAACTTCCGTAGGAGTTGAGCGATGAATTGGTATTTAATTTTGTTTTCTTGATCTTCTGCTCCGTAAGGGGGACCCTCACCCAAGCCTCCGAAATTTTGCTAGACCGATTCGAACGAAAGGTCCTTCGGCGAATTTTCGGGGCCGTTCGCGAGCGAGACCAATGGCGTATCCGGTACAACCATGAGTTGTATCAATTGTACGATGAGCTGGAAGTATCGAAAATCGTGAAGCTTCAACGTTTGCAATGGGCGGGGCATGTACAACGGATGGACGATAATCGCATGCCAAAGAAAGTGATGAACGCACAACGAATTGACGGAGCGAGGTTGCGTGGACGACCGAGAGCTCGCTGGGAGAACTCCGTAGGTGAAGACGCCCACCAGCTGCTGGGCTTCCGAAACTGGAGGACGAGGTCACGTAACCGCGACAATTGGAGGTCAACGATTCAGGCGGCCAAGGCCCGACGTCGGGCTATCGTGCCACATTGATGATGATGATCTTCTGCTATTTGGAGGTAGTATCTTTCCATTAAGTCTGTTAATTCGACGACTTTGTTATGCAGACAATTGCAATTTATTTGGACCATTTTCATCATCAATGTGACACGACACTCCGACGTCGGGCCTTGGGCGCCTGAATCGTTGTCGCGGTTACGTGACCTTGTCCTCCAGTTTCGGAAGCCCAACAGCAAGTTTCGAATTAATTATAGGGAGGACCGAGAAATATGTCTTATTGGCTAGTTGTATCCGTCGCTTAATTTCGTCAGTTTCGTTGGCGTCCTTTGATAAGTTACCCAGTTAGTTAAAGTTGTCTACATACTCGATATTAAGGTCCCCCACTGTGATGCTTGAATTTGCTGCCGTCCTTGTTTTCGATTGCATCATGGCCTTTGTTTTGCTTTCGTTGATATGTAGTCCAACTTCCTTTGCGGCGTTGTTGAGGTTATGCAGAAGGCTTTCTGCATCACCCAATCTTCGAGACATGATGTTGATATCGTCGGCGTACGCTACTAATTGAGTCGACTTGATGAGTAGCGTTCCGCTGCTGTCCATATTCATGGCTCGAATTACATACTCCAAAACAAGGTTGAAGAGCGTCGGCGCCAGCCCGTCGTCCTGCTTGAGTTTAGTACGAGTTTCAAATAGGTCAGTGAGTCGGTTCTGCACTCTGACCTGCGAGACGGTATTAGTCATCGTCATCCTCGTGAGTCACACTAACTTTGCCGGTATACCAAAATTCAGTACAGCACACTTCGATCGATACTGTCGTATGCCTGCTTGAAGTCGACAAAGATTTGGTATACGTCGATGTTATATTCCCAGCACTTTTAGAGTAGTAGCTTCACTGTGAAAAGCTGATCGGTCGTTGAGCGACCAGGTCTGAAGCCGCCTTGATACTCGCCAATGATTCGTTCTGCGTACGGATTAATTCTCTTTTCAAGAATTTTCGATAATATCTTATAGGCCGTACAAACTAATGATATGCCCCTGTAATTCTCACACTTCATATTGGACAGATTATGCTTTTGCGCCAATCTTCGGGGATTACCTCGTCGTTCCATATTTTCAGCAGTAGCACATGTACAGCGTTGGTCAGGCACGTTCCACCATGCTTCAGAAGTTCTGCTGGGATTTCGTCAGCGCCGGGCGCTTTATTATTTTGAAACGACTGTATGGCAAGACTCACCTCCTCTACTGTTGGGGGTAGAACGGGAGGGCCTGGTTCGGCTAACTGCTCAAGAACTGGCTCCGCGGGGGATGTTGATGGTGCATTGAGGAGCTCTTCGAAATGCGAGGCCCATCGTTTGCTGACGCTTTCGATGTCGCTGATGATGTTACCAACCTTGTCCTTACATAGGCTTGTCCTGGGGTGATATCCGTTCTTGATATTATTTATAAGTTTGTACGCCTGTCTAATGTTTTTACTGGCTAATCTTTGGTTTATTTGCTGTAACTACTCGTCAAAATGTTTGCCTTTCTTACGTCTAATTAACCTATTAGATACTCGCCGAAGTTCGTTGTATCTTTCTTTCTTGGCTCGGGATGCGCGTTGTGTGTATTGGCGATAGGCTTCATTTTTCGCCTCAATCGAGGCCCTGCATTCGTCGTCGAACCAGTGTGCTCGTCTGCGCCGGCCTTTATAGCCCACGACCTCTTCTGCGACTCCTATGATGCTGTCTTTGAGCTCCTCCCAGAACTCATCGATACCTAAATTATTGATGTTATCAAGCATGGGCGACAGTTTTTCATCAAGTGCTGTAGTATACGCAGCCGCCGTTGCGTCATCAATCAAATTGTCAACCTCGAAGATCTTGGCAGGGTTGATTCGCGTTAGGTGCACCGAAGAGATTCTGCACCTGTAGGTCGTCTTCACCAAATAGTGATCGTAGTCGCAATTGGCTCCTCGATAGGATCGAACATCTCAGACATTAGAAGCCCATTTCTTGCTGATCAGTACGTGGTCGATCTGGTTCACGGTTCATCTGGAGACTTCCAGGTCTGCTTATGGATTCGTCGATGAGGGAAGCATGTAGAGCTTATGAGATTTCTGCCGCTCGCGAAGTCGATAAGTCGCTGACCGTTGTTGCTGTTTTCGTCGTGGAGGCTATGACCTCCAGTAGTTCCTATATGCCAGCTTTCGTTTCCGACTTTGGCGTTTAAGTCTCCTAGCAGCAGCTTGACGTCGTTTGATGGAAGTGAGTCGAAGAGTGTTTCTAGGTCGTTGTAGAACTCGTCCTTAATCGCGTCTTCTTTTACTTCTGTAGGGGAATGCGCATTAATGAGCCAGAGATTAGCGAAACGGGTCTTAATGCGGATCGCACATAGCCGCTCGTTGATGGGTTTGAAGCCGATAACGTGGTCCTTGAGCTGCTTATTCACGATGAAAGCTACTCCAAACTCCTTGTTGCCCTCCTCTTTACCACTCGTAAAAATAGTGTGCGAATTGAGGTCGTTAATCTCGCTTTTGAGCCATTTAGATTCCTTCTTCTTTTAGCGGTACAGAAAGATGTGAACCGATGTGTTTCTATATGGACTCGATATATAGTTCGTCGTCGTTTTCGTCCGTAATCTCCAGGGACAAAAACGTGGCAGCTGCAATGGGGTTTTCCCATAGTGAGAGGGGGGTGAGATTAGTGGGTGCATTGAAACAAATGGGCCACATCATGTGGCGTGCCAGCGCATTTTGGGCATATGTTTTGTATATTTGGGTCTATGCGAGATAGACACGAATTGAGGCGTGAGCAGAAGCCTCACCGAAGTTGGGCTAAAGTCACTCTGGTGGCTCTCGGGAGCCTAATATTCTCAGGCGAAATAGGTGGTGGGAGCGCTGAGAGGACTCTGTTCGTACCTAAACTCGCAATAGACCTATTCACTTCCTCAGTGTGAATCATTGCAATGGCAGCCCGGTATGAATCTTCATCGAAAGGATCCCTTTTGTAACCCTGGACCTCTCTCTCTCAAGGTCACGAAGGCCACGTTTGATGTTGCGTGGAGGGGGAATTTTGTCCATAAGGTCACGATTAGGATGATCCTCTCGATAACAACCTACTAAATATTGTTTTGTAAGTAGTCGATTGTGGTCACGTATTGGCATCAAATGTGTCTCCTGATGTAGGTGATCCTGGGCAGACATCAGAAGGCATCCTGTGGCTGTGCGTAGAGCAGCATTTTGGCAGACTTGGATTTTGTTCCAGTTTGTGTTACAGAGACCTTGCGACCAAACTGGCGCCGCAAAATCAGCCGCTGCTCGACCCACCGCTTTGTAAGTGGCTAGCATAGTCTCTTTATCTTTGCCCCAGGTGCTACTAGCCAGTGCTTTAAGAATTTTGTTCCTTCTGCGCATCTTTTCACATACCGCTTCCGCGTGATGAGCTGAAGTCATCATTTTCTCAAAGTGAAGCCCGAGAATTTTTGGATTTGCAACAGTAGGAACTGGTTTGTTGCCAATACGTACCCCAACCGGCCACCGACAATCACCTGGCCAGGTGGTAAGGAAGGTCGCAGACGATTTGGACGCTGAGATGGTTAAGTTTCTGCTATGAAAAAAGGCTTCTAGTCGCGCTAAATATCTATTGATATCTTTGCGCATGACATCCCTATCCGCTCCCGTGGCGAGTACAGTGCAGTCATCGGCATAGGAAATAACTTCAATGCCTTCCGGAGGTGATGGGAGACCGGCCATGTAGATGTTAAACAAGGTGGGAGAGAGAACCCCACCTTGAGGAACACCTAATTTGACCTTTCTGAGTTTGAAACGACTGCCTCGAAACTCGGTGAAGGATTGTCTACCAGCTAGATAGTTGGCAATCCATCTTATCTCTTGTGTCGGAACATGCATATTGAGGAGGTTGCCAGAAGCATGGAGTGATTGACCTTATCAAACGCATTTGATAGGTCAATCGCCACCATGATGGTTCTATGGCATGGTGTACGTTGGTTTAGTCCGTCTCTTACACGTGTAGTGATCGCGTCCAGAGCGGTTGTCGTACTGTGCATGCGTCTAAATCCGTGCTGATGGGGCTCTAGCTTCGCATGTGAAACGAGAGTGGGGTGATGAGGGCTTCCAGCGTCTTTGCTACAGGTGACAGAATCGTAATCGGTCTGTAGTATGTTCATAGTTTGGCACTTTTCCCTGGTTTAAGACATGGGACTATTCGACCTTGTTTCCAGATGTCGGGGATGGCAAGCGTTGACATAGACAAGTTAAAGACTGCCGTGAGATACTCAATGGCAGGAAGATCAAGATGTTTGAGCATGGCCATTGAAATGCCATCTGGTCCAAGGGCCTTAGAGTTTTTGCATTCTCAATGACTGTTTTAACCTGGTCCGGAGTATAAATTGGTATGGAGTCAACAATTCGGCTGCGAATCCGTCTTCTGGTTTTGCGCTTGAGGCCATCGGACTTAGGATGTTCAATAAATTGCTTATTGAACTGGCTCGCACACTGAAGAGGATTGCTTGTTTCTTTTTTGCCGAAGGTCATGGCTATATTGCCCTTATCTTTTGTGGGGCTCGAAAGGGCACGGACAGTAGACCATAACTTACTAGCACCTTCATTAAGGTTACAGTCATTGAGGTGCTCGTTCCATTTGGCCTTCTTGTAGTCTTTAACTTGTCGCTGTATTTGAATATTGAGCTCCCGAGTTCTGGAGTCACCTGGGTTAACGCGCCTAATGTTGTCACGTTCATTGGCTAACCTTGCGGCACTTGTTGGAAAATTTGGACGAACCTTTGGAATGCGCCCTGCAGGGATGAACCGTGCCGCAGCTTTGGTAATGACGCTCCTAATGTTCCGTTCGGCCTTACGAATATTGGTGGGAGGGGGAAGCGCGAAGAACTTCGATGACGTGGATGTTTTGAAACCTTCCCAATCTGCTTTTTTTTGTGATTGACAAACGTTCGCTTCTCTGACTTAGTCAGGTCAGCTGGTTTGTCAATTCTGACTATGATTGGGAGGTGATCAGAGGGAAGACCAGTACGTGTTTCCCAGGAGGTCTCACTAATTAGGCTAGCGCTTACAATTGTAATGTCTGGTGAGCTAATACAATTGTTTGCATCACGGGTTGGCGAGTTTTCATAGAGGGTACAGAAATCTGTTGCGTCCAGAGATTCGGCGATAGCTTGACCCCTGGCATCGTTGTGAAGCGCAGAATGCCAGAGTTCATGATGGGCATTGAAGTCGCCAAGAATGATCCTGTGCTCTCCATTAAGAAGAGGACCAATATTGAAATGGTAGTCTGTACAGCTAGAATGTGGTGGTATTTAGATACTAAAAATTTCAATATTGGTGCTCCCTGATGTAACTGAGATGGCTTGCAATTCCGCCGTACAGTCTGAAACTACATCTAATACACTGTAATGTACGGACCTGTGTATTAGGAAGGCAAGTCCACCTCTAGGGTGAGAATCATTCGTGGCGCCTTCTGTCCTTGCGTATGATGATATATTCACCTTCAGCGTTGAATGGTGAATTCGGGTGGAGTTTCGTCTCTTGGATGGCTGTAATCAGAATTCTGTACTTTCTCAAGAAGCTTGTGATTTCAGAAATTTTCCCTAGGATGCCATTACAGTTGAACTGCAATATGGACACCGGTGTAAAAATTGCTGGCGAGGGGCGGGAGTTAAGCTGTGTCTTACATTCAAGGCAACATTATTGGGGGAGTAAGAGGCATTGGTGGTGGGGAGAGGCCTGGTATTACCCGAGGCTACCCAGTATTCCTACAGCCTGGTGCAACAATTGTACCTTCTATGTAATGACCCATCCTTCTCAAACCGGAGCATCTGAAATGCACCCACTCCGAACAGCAACTACACCGAAGTGACCTGGCATTAGAACCGATACGTCGGTTGCAGACACTACACATCCATACCATGACAGGGCATGGATTTGCTTCAATGCCGGCGCGTAAAAGAAGAATTGAGAGCAGCCGCGCCGAGATGTGATGCTCCCAATATGACGAAAAAACATATATAACGAGTCCATACATATACACAGACATACACAACCTTCCTGCATCGAGACCTTCGAGGCTCTTGCCAGGGAGGCGTTTTGGCAACTCTTGGCCGTTTGTTGTAGCAAACGGGCGTGGTCCGCCCCGGAGAGGCTGAATTGCAATTGCAAAATGCAATATGCAATGGTTGTCAGTAGGACCAGATTCAGCTTGTATTGTTCTACCTGATCCAGGAGGGCCCTTAAGGCACCCGGTCTATTCAGGGAGCGTACATTCCAGGATCCGAAAGAGTAATCAGTTGTTCGTTTGCGGGGTCGTCGTTGTTTTGTATCCGTCCAATCCGAGGCTTTTGTTTCAGGTTTCTTGACTTGAAGTTTTTTCTTAGGATGAGTTGTCGGCACATCGCTAAACCATGATAGGGTTTAATCGCTGAGTAAAGGCCATCGGGCACGCCTCGAAGATGCTGCTTTAGTGGTTGAATTAAATGTTTTCTGTCACCTATCACGTGAAGTAACCTGAGACCCTGCAGATGTTAATACAGCACTCAGGCGCAGCGGTTACTCGGATAATGCGTGAAAGTAACGCCCCGTAGAGAGACATAGAATTGGCCGAAGCCGCTCACCCTATGAAACTCCTCCTGCATAGCTAAGGGTTCGCAGTTATGTCACAACCGAAGAAGATATAGGAATTAGCCGGAGCCTTTCAAACTTTATCTCCCCCCTTACGGGGATTTGGACCATTTTGGTGACAACAAGGTTGGTAGTGCTCGTGTTAAGCCGGCCCCACACCGACCGGGGTGTAGCAAACACCGCACAAAAGATTGATACGAAAAATCGTGCAGCAGCAGTGCAACAGTGTGGTTGGGCGACTCCAAGGTATCATTCTTGGACCGATCTTTTGTGCGGTGTGTGCCACACTCCGGTCGTTCTGGGACCGGCTTTAGGTTGTGTCGTGATGTTGTAGGATGAGTAGAAACTGCAGGGGTGCCGGGTGAGGGTTGTTGACTCGGATTAGCTTGTTGTCCGCAGGTGGTTCCGGGACATAGACCCAATAGCTGAACCTTTTTAGTTATGTGCAATTGCATATTTGGGCATTAATCCCCGATGGGAAAACCAGCAGGATTGACCCTTGTGCTGCAACCTCACCGTAATCTCGGATAGTGTCATGGTCTGGCAGGGAGAGAGACTAAGCACTATTCATATTTGAATGCCACGTACAATCACTAGAGTTACGAGTTTCAGCATAGAAGTCAAATTCCGTTGATTTAGCATATAATTTTATACAATCATCATTTCTAAATATATGTATGTAAAGGGGACGCTTTTTAGGGATTAGGGATTCATTACAAAAGAAAAATTACTTCGTGTAAAGTTTCGGAAAAGTCGTCTACAAACCTTGCAACTTCTTATCTAAACTGTAATCCATATCTCGTTTAAAACGTTGTTTTTGGTAAACAACTTTTGATTGTTGTTAATTAAATAAATCTTCCAAACACTACACAAAAAGCAAGTCCGACAAATCAGAAATTAATAAAAAGGTCAGCGTCCTGAAATCACTGACATTTGTTTACATAAATCTCCAATCAGATGTTGCACTAACAGCTGACCGGGGAGAGCGTTGCCATATCCGATTTTTTTATAGCTGGTTTCTTCATATTTTCCTTTGATTTCTGTCAATTTCTTCTGAGCAATCAATTACTTGTCAAAAAGTGTTCATGCAGAAATCGATAAAAGACAAAAATTCCCCAAAATCAGTATACATATTTCGTTACAATCAAGTACCGAAAAACTTGCTGTGTTCACCTACCACGAAGAGTCTCTTCTCTTGTCAAAAGTGACAATTATATTTCGCCGCGCATGTCCAACACTTTTGTAAACAATTCCGCTCACTCACACCACCAAAATGAACTTGATAAACACTTGGCCTATCCGTACACGCCACCTGCAGCGAATTCACATACACTCCCCCAACATTTTGACACATGACACGCACACTGCGCAATTTCAAACTAGTTTTCTCTCTTCGCTGTAGAGAGAAATTTCAAATTGGAAAAATCGGAAAATCACAGCCACGATTCGCTTCGCAGTAGTCGCTCGGAAATTCTCGGTGAGATTGGTTGTGTGCGCTTCTCTCTATTCTCCGTGTGGTGTGTTTTGTTGTATTTCGGATCGGCCGCCCGTCGCAGCTCGGGAGTACTCCATTCGTGGAAAAAAGTGTCTAGCGTAGCGACAGTCCAGCAGAATCACAACTTGTTGTCTGGTCGCGGAAATTCTTGCGTTTATTGTGCAAAAGAATTGAAAAGATTGCAATCGAACGACGAACGTGTGTGGGCCATAGAGTGCCAAAAATTACCGTAAGAGTCGTGGAAACCGTTCTTTGGTCACCGTCGTCGGTGTGTGGTGTAGAAGAATTTCCGTGATTGATGCAAAATCTGACAGTGCCAATATACCGTTAGATAGACGAGTTCTAGAGTGAAGTGCAGAAGAATTGTGTGTTGCTCGGCTCGCGGCCAGTAGTCACTAGTGATTCCCATTCGAATTTCGAGGTCGACTGCAAAGTGTTACGAAATTCATTTCGCGTGTGTTTACCCGTCGAATTGCATGTTTTCGTTTTGCACGGATATGTCAAGGTGTGCCTATCGGTGGAGCGTGTGAACCTGAGCCCCATTCCCCCCACAACTCCAGTAAGCGAGCGCCACCCGTCGCGGATTTGATTTCATTGACGTCGTTGTCCTCCGTGCTCCGCCACTCATCAAAAATCTTCTCGTGCTTGAGATCGATTGCCGCTACCGACACGGTCGATTCGTGTACTCGTCCTTTTGCCCATTTTCACGACATTTGCGGCCACAAATTGGCATAGCGCAACCCCCGCCCACCATAATCTCGACCCAGCTTGGTTGCCTCTTGACCGGGATTTCCATCATCCAGTTCGTGTCCGCGTAGCATCATCATCATTCCGAGTGAAGGCTGTCAGCACACACAGGACGAACGGGCAAAAAGCATTTTCGGTGTACTGTGTGGCGAAGTCGCGAGCCTGTGTGCTGTGTGATAGCTTCCACCTGCCAAGTGAGGAGGTCAAGTGTCTGCCAGCGCCGCGGAGAACGTCCTAGTTCCAGTGAAACGACAACGACACGGTGTCGTCCTCGTCGAGCGAAGAGATTCATTCTGGCTTCCGCCTGCAGCGGGTCACTGTTACGATTGCCTTGCCATCGTCGAGTGTCACTCCAGCTGTCCGCATAGTGTATATCTCCCGTCGCCCATGGGAACCTCGCTTCATTCCGAATCTGAATAATCCAAAGCAGAGAAACACTCTCGGGCTGCTCTGCTCCTCCAACCTGGTGGAGGCTACCCCCGATTTGCGCACGTGCGAATTTTGTTGTCCTTCGCGAGTGATACAAACGATTTGTGTGGTGGCGATTTCAGTCAGTCTCCAGTGCATATTAGTGTGAAGTGCAGTGCTACTTGTGTCTTGTGTGTCGCTTCCCGATAAATTTGAAGCCGGAGAATACTCGACAGAGTTTGTCTGAAAAGGTGAATGAGGTGTCGCGCGAGTTTAGTGCAGAAAAGTGGCTTCGCGTCCGCCAAGGACCCATTAGTTTCCCGCTAATCACAGTGTGGTGTGTGCAGTATTTATATTTAGACTGGAAACCGAAGAATATAGCGAGCAGCCCAGATAGTTTGCATAAGGAACCGTCCAGCATCTTTTTGCCGGCGAAATATTCTTTGAACAACACACACGTCTAACAGGTAAGTGAACTTCAGACCAATTCCATTTCTAGGAAAACTTGAACGTGTCAAGCATGAATTCCTTTTTGCTTAGCTTCTAGTCTAGTCTGCGACCACTAAGGTCGTGTCCCTACATCACATCCTTCCCTATGACTCTGTGATCTCTCGCCTATGGCGCGAGATGATTCTTTAGGGAACATCTCGAGTGTGTCGTAATATACTCGTAGTTTGCCAGTCGAGGAGCATTCTAATTAGCTCTCGTCATGCCGTCAGTGTTTTCTTTGATTGTTGAATATGCAGATGAAGGCACGTGTATGTTCGTTTCTTATGAATTTATTTATGCAACGCTAGATAAAATTCCCACGAAACGTGACCGACTAAGAAAAACTCCCGATTGTGGGAATTTTGTGGTTTTCTGTTTTAATTTATGATAAGAGAGATGACTTCGTCGCTTTTCCTGTCAAAGATATAATGAATCCGTTTATTTCTTTATTATATCTTATCAGTCAAATAATACCTGATGTAGTAAAATAAATTCATAATGGAGCGAACATCATTATATGTACATTAGTCTAAAGGAGGTATTACACTATCAAATAAAGTTTGACCAATGACGCAAAAAGTTTGTCCCACTAGTGTAATAGCAAAATAAATGACCAAAAATGTCTTTGACCAAAAATGAATGACAATCGTGGTCATTCAGCAAGCCAGCATTGGCATCATATATCGTAAACATAGACCAAAATAATCTTTACTTCATGCATCACAAATCGACGTTCTGTATCGATAGACCACGCTGTTGAAGTGCAACACATGATGGCCAGCTGAAGGAATGCCCACGCATCAGCTATTCACTACAATGTATAGTTATTTTTTTCTTTTCATTTGAAACCCACTATTTGGATATTGGATGGGCTTAGTTTTCGCGATTTCTTCCGTTCGTTGAGACTGCGTACCTAAGTTCGCAACAATCGGATGAAAAAACAAACTTTTTTTTTAAAACGAAAGTGCTTAAAAAGTGTGTACGTCGCGATTGCATTGAAGTAATTATTTATTTTTGATATACTTTTGCTCAGTGTTATTGTGTTTAAAATGTTTCTTTTTGGTGCGTCTGAAATCATAACGTTGCAAGTAAGTGATACTTTATTTACCTAGTTCCAAAAGGACCATGGTCTCGGTTTGTTCAAAACTCAACAGATTAGTTTATACACATTACTCTTGTACATAATCTAATGACTAAAAAAAAACTTTAGATAAAACATTTACTTCCAATCCTTCTACATTCGGAAATCGTAAGCCAGGTGATTTATAGATAACGTTGAAATAACTAGTGATTCACAGCGTAGTATGGTACCTATTGGGCGCAGCGCATAGTGTCCCATTGGTCTTCATTTTGATACCTCGCAAAAACTAATTTTTATAGTCTTCGCTTATTAAGCGAAAAGGGTATATTAACTTTGTCATAAAGTTTGTAACGCGTTGAAGGAAGCCTCTCCGACCATATAAAATATGTATATACAGTCTTGACTCGGTAATCCGGATCTCCTTTAATCCGGATATCACGCTAATCCGGACCACTAAATATTTTCACTATGTATTCTATAGTCCGGATATCGGCAGCAATTTTGACTGTATAATCCGGATCTTTGAGATTTTCAGGGTGAAATTGTGAGTTTGGTCTCGTACTTTTTTAGCGAACTGTTTAACAAATGACATGATGCTGGCTAATTTCTAAGAAATAAAACATTTATCGACTTTTTTTCCGCTTTTTTATTTGTTTGGATTGTTTTTCCTCAGAACAATGTGATTGCGCTAATCCGGATGTTTCGATGATCCGGATTACCCCTTGCAATAATTAATCCGGATTATCGAGTCAAGACTGTATATGATCAGCGTGACGAGCTGAGTCGATTGGACGATGTCCGTCTGTTGCGACGCGTTTTACTAGGCTAGTTTTTTAATTTACATATATGCAGGATGTCCGGAAACTGCCGTATAAACGCACCGGATTGTGATTCCTCATGAGTATTTTCCAGCAAAAGTTGTATGGAACATACCCTCTTAGCTTAACCCTTTAGCTGCCACAGGCATTTAAAGATTTTTGAAGAAATAATTTTCTTGTACGACTAAAACTTCAATATCTTAAAAGCTAGACTAGCCAGAATAGCAAAATAAGATGATTACTACAGCCAACAAATTTACCTAAAAAATAAAACTAACGGCACTAAAATCCGATAAGAGGTTCGGTTTTTACAGAACTTCAAAATCAAATTTTTGTGATTTGACCCAAAAACAATATATTTTTCCATCTCAATTTTCTCTAACTTCTGCCAAGGTCAGGTGCTCGTACGATTCTTATAAAAATTGGCGCATAGTCTAACGATAATTTTCTCACATCATTTTATCCTATCTTCATTATTTCTAACAGTGTGAATGCCTTAAATGCAAAAAACTGAGGGTTAATTTTAGCTCGATTTCGACATACTTTGAATAGATTTTATCAATTGCAGTTCTTTAGGAGCAGTGTGAATTGAATTGTATTGAATTCGAGCTAAAATTAACCCTAGTTTACACTTAACGTATAAAAACTGTTAGAAATAATGGAGCTACAATAAAATTATGTAAGAAAGAAATGATCGTTAGACTATGCGCCAATTTTAAAAGAATCGTACAGGCACCTCTCCTTGGCAGAAGTTGGAGAAAATTGAGATGAAAAATTGACTGTTTTTGGGTCAAATCACACAAATTTGACTTTGAAACTCTGTGAAAACCAAACCTCTTGGGTTAGGTATAGTAGCAAAAACTATGCGAATGAATACTAAAATTTCCTTCAAGAAGCTTTGTTTATATAAAAAAAACTTAGAGTTACACTGTTTTCATACAAATACCTATAATCCTATTTTCGGTCGGTTTTTTGTCTCCGACCGATTCTCTCCATAAATCATCAGTAAGCTTTGATAAAATTGATACAAAATAAAGATGAGACATCAAACTTTAATATGATATGCGACTTCAAGGTAACCAAGGCCAACTTGTAAAATATCTTAAACACATTTAATTTGATTCAAGTGTTCATATATTTTCAATTCCATTGAAGAATATCGTCTTAAAAACTCTATCTCTCAAAAAATATTTCATTCATTCCATAATAGTCAGTAATCATATAAACCATTATAAATACATGTAGCATAATTCATTTTTAATCTCCACGAATCATGCATTATTGATCCATTTCGTATAAGCCATTAACATTCTTTACGAGCAATGCATTAAAAATATATGTTACATAAGTATTGCGTAATCTTTATGACTAACGATTATGTAGCCTTTACGATTGATGCATTAAAAATGTATGCAACGTAACTATTACATAATGCTTACGAATAACGATTTTATAATGATTATCCGTAATAAGGCGCAAATGCGTATATACATGAAATAGGGGGACATCGTCATATACTGCTTGTATGAAAACGTGATGAATGAATAAGCAATATGTGCTTACGCGTGTTGCATGAAATAATGATTACAAATGTGTTAAATGCTGGCTGGGCATTTCGGGTTAAACATATGACCTTAGTGTAATAACAAAACACAGCCTTGGTCAAATTTATTTTGCAGTTTTTGGTCATACGGTCATTCAAAAATTACGAGTTTTTGGTGTGACCCATGGTGGTCAAACGAAATGATTCGATTGTGTGCATTCAATGATCAATATAAAAAATAGCGACAATTTATACTTTTGTGCAAACTGTGGGATATTCGAAAATTCAAAACTTAAATTAATCCGTTGAATTACATAGAAGAAAATGTTTTTGGTAAACTCTTGGTAATAGCTTCGACTGGAACAATCTGCGTGTTCAGGACACAACTCTAGTGGCGATCTCATCTCTACAAAAAAAAATGTTGGTAGTCGCAATCATTTTCTCGAATTTTTCTGGTTGTAAAAGTTTTTTTTCTCAACAATTTGGAACCTCTTTGCCATAGTGTCAACAATAAATTAAATTGCAAATAATAATTAGTAATCCACGATTTATAAATGAATTTATCTTTTTTTTTCTGGTGGAAACACAGTACATATTTCCCATTAAAAAATGTAGAAAAAATTTAAAGAAGGGCGAAAAATATTGATTCATTTGTAAATTTGGTTTTACCTTTAGGCAACTGTTAGATATTGTATCTTTATTACTAGATATTGGCAATAAATCGGAGATATGAAACTATCGCTGTCGCTTTTAAAGTCACGATAAAAACGTTCCCGTCCAGGGTGGCAGTTTGATTTTGTACATGGCCGAACGGAGTCACAATAAATGACTTGAAACTAGTGGCGATCCTACATAAGGTTTTGGGGGTTCCCACCTCTCAGAAACACGCACCGCAACTTCAAAAGCACAATGTCCAAGTTTCGAGCCCGGCATACGAATAATCTGTAGCAACTTAACTGACAGTTTCTTCTTTCACAAAAATTATCATGTAATTACTTTAAGAATTTTATTATGAACCAAGGCTGATCATTGGACAAAGATTTATTGTAGGGACTCTCAGGTGAGACGTAGGACAACTGAAACTAATCTCCGGTGTTTCTCAATTTTTCCAGTAGCTTGAGATCCGCAGTCAATTTTGAATTTGTCTTTCCGCAATTTTAGATGATTAGTGACTAAAAGATAATATTTTTTTAGAAATAAAAGAGGACCATATTATTCCACGAATGATACACTGGATATACGAAGCTGTGGTCAAACCCCGTCTGACCTATGGCTCCATAGTCTGGTGGACTAAAATCAAGCAAAAAACAGCAGCAGCGAAGTTGGGATCAGTACAGAGACTGGCCTGCGCAAGCATAACCGGCGCCATGCGCAGTGCACCAACTTTAACTCTAGAGAAACTACTAGACCTGCCACCACTGGACCTCAAAATCACAGAAGAGGGGGAGATTTCAGTATCTGTGGCCCCAAATTTTGATGATGCCATTTCATTAATATTGGCTGCCATTTCATTAATATTGGCTGCCATTTCATTAATATTGGCCTGAAACGAACGAATCTGCAATCCTCTTTCGCGAAATCGTAACGGTTCTCCAGATATTCAATGTCAAATTTGGACTTTTCTATGAAGCTAGTTAAGTAATTTTATAAGAAAAGGGGGATATTTCCGCTTTACACATTGGGGAAAGTGTCCGATGCCATCGAATTGATGTTATAATTTTAATCATTCCCACTAGAATAGTAAGTTTTACAAATTTGGCAAAGATGTTAATAATATGAAATGTCGAAATATATTTGCGAGCAAGAATTGTAAAATTTGCTAGACGGGGGGGGGGGGGGGGGGGAGTGGCAAATGAAATTTAAAATGTTATTTTTGGTGCGATGCTATTGTCTCACGTCATTATGTCGTAAAAAATCCCCCAATTTCCCATTAAAAACTGAAGTACCCCATATAAATGTCAAACTTTGACATTGAATATCTGAAGAACCGTTACGATTTCGCGAAAAAGGATTGCAGATTCGTTCGTTTCAGGCCAATATTAATGAAATGACATCATCAAAATTTGGCGCCACAGATACTGAAATCGTGCCCAGAAGAGGCTAGACTCGCAGCGTACAGACTCCAATCATCGAACATGTGGACACCACAAAGGGTAGGACACTGTACGATCACAGAAATCATTGCAAACCCAATCCTAGATATGGGCAGCGACTATACCCCGGCCATGTACACCTTCGACTCCAACATCCAAACCTCAACGGTTAGGGAAGACTGGAGTAAATGGAACGACAACCATCTATCAAATCACATTGTGTGGTACACTGATGGGTCGAAGACAGACGAAGGAACGGGGGCAGGAGTCTATACTAAAACCAACAACTATAGTATCTCCAAACCCCTAGGTCAATATACAACTGTCTTCCAGGCAGAACTTATAGCCATAAACCTTGCAGCAGCGGAGAGTACTCGAAAGGGATATACCAATAAGACCATATATATTCTCTCCGACAGTCAAGCTGCTATAAAAGCAATTGCAAATCCCAAAACAACCTCTAAATTGGTTTGGGAATGCCAACAAAATCTCAAAAACCTAGCAATCCGAAACAAAGTAACTCTGAAATGGGTGAAAGGACATAAGGGGATCGAAGGAAATGAGAAAGCGGATGCCCTTGCAAGAGAGGGCTCCGAACTACCCTTAACTGGTCCTGAACCTGCAATCGGGATCAGTAAATCTACTGCCAGAACCGTTGCCAGACGATGGACCGAGGATAAATTCCAAGACCGATGGAGACTCGCTGAAGGGCTCAGGCATAGCAAGCGCATGCTGGAATCTAACTGGCATACCAGCTGCACCGAAGCCCTCAGTCTTAGTAAAACGAACCTCAGGGCAGTGACGGGCCTTATAACCGGTCATTGCACCCTACGGAAACATCTGCATACAATAGGGATCTACACACAAGACCCACTATGTCGCCTCTGTAACGAAGATGAGGAATCAGCCTAGCACGTTATTTTCGAATGTCCCGCTCTTATGAGCTGGAGACAAAACTTCTTTGGGGCTCAAACCACCAGTATGGGTGCACCCAAAGTAAACCTGGTTAACTTTCTTCTAAGCCTTTTACGTAGGACAGAGCTCATAACCTGAAATTTTCTCGCTTAGATGGGTAATACAATAAGCCAGCAGGCTGCAGTATCGGGCGCAACCAGCCCAACCTATCTCAGCGCCATATCCATCCATCCATCCATCCACCATATTATTCAAGCTACAAACGAGAATGCGGAGAACATTTTTCGGAGGTTCAAAAATCTGATGGTCCCTTTAACTCTCACGATAATTTCCCAGTGTTCTTTAGTATAAACTCAGTGATTTGGATGCACTGAGTAGTTAAAAAATATGAGCACCGTCAACCTTATTCCTAAATCCCTTTCGGAATATTTTCTTGAGAACTCCCCTGCATGAAACACACAGAAAATTTGTAAAAAGAGGTAGCTGCTACTCAAATTTTTCTAAGTTCTCCATACACCCCTTTTTGATTCTAACATTCTTTTCATTCTCCCGGTCTTCTTAAATTTGAAAGAGCATTTTAAATAGCAAGAGGCAAGATTACGCCTTCAAGCAAAATTAAACTGATTTTTTACAGAACAAAGATTTATTCAACTAAACATCTTTGCAAATTCGATAAAGAAATGAAACAATGCACAATAACCACTCTAAATACATATTGGAGCCAAGTTAGCTTTGGTCATTTTTTTCTGAAACGGTCATACTAGTGTGATAGGTAAATTTGCATCGGTCAAACAACTGACTTGAAACCTGACTGACTACGTCATTGGCCAAACCAATTGGTCATTTGTTTGTCCCATAGTGTTAAGGAGGTATTACACTATCAAATAAAGTTTGACCAATGACGCAAAAAGTTTGTCCCACTAGTGTAATAGCAAAATAAATGACCAAAAATGTGTTTGACCAAAAATGAATGACAATCGTGGTCATTCGTTTCGGGTCAAACATATGACCTTAGTGTAATAACAAAACACATCTTTGGTCAAATTTATTTTGCAGTTTTTGGTCATACGGTCATTCCAAAATTAGCAATTTCTTGTGTGACCCATGGTGGTCAAACGAAATGTTTCGATTGGGTGTATTTAATGATCAATATAAACAATAATGACAATTTTATACTTTTTTGCAAACTGTGGGATATTGGAAAATTCAAAATTTAAATTAATCCGTGGAATTACATCGAAGAAAATGTTTTTAATAAACTGTCAGTAATAGCTTCGACTGGAACAATCTCCGTGTTCAGGACACAACTCTAGTTTGGCGATCTCATCTCTATCAAAAAATGTTGGTAGATGCACGCCATTTTAATCATTTTCTCGAATTTTTCTGGTTCTAAAAGTTTCTTTTTTTCCTCAACAACTTGGAACCTCTTGGCCATAGTCTCAACAATAAACTAAATTGCAACTAGTAATTAGTAATCCACGATTTATAAATGAATTTATCTCTTTTTCCGGTGGAAACACAGTACATATTTCCCATTAAAAATGTGGAAAAAATTGAAAGGACGAAAAATATTGATTTATTTGTAAATTTGGGTTTACCTTTAGGCAACTGTTAGATATTGTATCTTATTACCAGATATTGGCAGATACCAGATTACGCAACTGTTAGATATTGTATCTTATTACCAGATATTGGCAATAAATCGAGAACGGAGATATAAAAATATCGCTGTCGCTCTTAAAGTCACGATAAAAACGTTACCGTGCTTCAATAATTTCGTTCAGGGTGGCAGTTTGATTTTTTACATGGTCCAACAGACTCACAATAAATGACTTGAAACTAGTGTCGATCCTACATATGGGTTTGGAGGTTCCAACCCCCTCCTAAATTTGGTGATGATATTTGGATGAGAAATTGGCTTAAAATAAAACACGCGCCGCAACTTCAAAAGCATAATGTCCAAGTTTCGAGCCCGACATACAAGTAATCTGTAGCAACTTAACAGTAAGCAAGAGCAAGGGATATAACAATACATGGATGATAGCAAGATGTTTCTTCAATTTTTCTTTCACAAAAATTATCAGGTAGCCACTTTCAGAATTTTATTATGAACCCAGGCTGATCATTGAAAAAAGATTGATTGTAGGGACTCTCAGGTTAGAAGTAGGACAACTAAAACTACTCCCCGGTGTTTCTCATTTTTTTCCACTAGCTTCAGACCAACATCCGCAGTTAATTTTGAATTTGTCTATCCGCAATTTTAGATGAGACGGGAGAAAGAACCTGATCAGTGACTAGAAGACCCTTAGGCTTCATGCACACGACGCGAAAACGGCTCGCAAGCTCGACACATCGAAATGCATTGGCTCTTATGGGAAGCTCTCGACGAGCGAGAGCCGTGCTGCTGTCAAAACACGGCTGGCGAGACGGGTTTTCACATATCGTGCACCACAATCCGCAAATTCACGGCTCGCGCGCCGTGTTTTGACTGTGCATGGCTCTCGCTTGCTGTCGCTCGTCATGAGCTTCCCATAAGAGCCAAAGCATTTCGATGTGTCGAGCTTGCAAGCCGTTTTCGCGTCGTGTGCATGAAGCCTAAGGGTGGTCTATGTACTATGAAGCTTTGAAGCGCTTTTAATGCTTTCTTTACAACCGTATATAGAGCGGTGAAGTTGCTTAGTAAACAAATATTACAGAAAAAATTTCCAATACAAATTATACTAAAAGAAAATCGAATATTAATTTCGAGGATCACGGAATACGAAACACTTGATTTTTACCTTTACCTATTGGTAATTGCTAGTATGTAACGGAATTGCTAGTATGTAACTTTATCGATCAAAAACAAATATTTTTTTTAGAAATAAAAGAGGACCATATTATTCAACCTACAAACGAGAAGGCGGATAACATTTTTGGAGGTTCAAAAATCTGATGGTCCCTATAACTCTAACGTTAATTTCCCAGTGTTCTTAAACTCAGTGATTTGGATGCACTGAGCAGTTATAAAATATGAGCACGGCCAACCTTATTCCAAAACCCCCTTTCGAAATATTTACTTGAGTACACCCCTGCTTGAAACACACAGAAAATTTCTAGAAAGAGCTAGCTGCTACTCTAATTTTCCCTAAGTTCTCCGTACACCCCTTTTTTGAATCTAACTTTCTTTTCATTCTCCGCGGTCACTTTTCGTCTTCTTAAATTTTAAATAGCAAGAGGCAAGATTACGCCTTAAAGCAAAATTAAACTGATTTACTAAAGAAACATTTATTCAACTTAACCTTTGCAAATTCGATAAAGAAATGAAACAATGCACAATAACCACTCTAAATACATATTGGAGCTAAGTTAGCTTTGGTGATTTTTTTCTGAAACGATCATACTAGTGTGATAGGTAAATTTGCTTCGGTCAAACAACTGACTTGAAACCTGACTGACTACGTCATTGGCCAAACCAGTTGGTCATTTGTTTGTCCCATAGTGTAATAGGTCTCGAAAAACACTTTTGGTCATTGCAAAAGTTGGACAAATTTTGTGTGACCCACTGGACAAACTTTATTTGATAGTGTAACACCACCTTAAGTCTAAGCTGACCATATGCAGCACCCGCTCTAGCACTTACGCCGCCCCGGGCGAGAAGACAAATTGCCGCCCCTTAGGTACTATTCAAGGCAAATAAAACGTACATTGTATGAGGAATTCAAAGATGGTGCTGTAAGGTTTCTGTAATACTTGCTCTTAATATGAAGCTAAAAAATATAAGTACTCCATTAATACTTTTTTATTGTTTTTATTGGATGGCTTAACATACAGGGGTAATCCTGTTAGCAAATATGTAATCTATCATTCACAAATTAACACACACATGCAATATTCTCCTATAGCAGATATGTAATCGGTAGTAGTTGCTTTATCCTAATAGTATGATATTAAATTGTCATCCGATAAATTGTTTATTGTATTTTTGTAGGAGTAAGGACTTCGTAATTTTTGGAAGAGTTGAGAGTGATAAAGTACTTTGAAATACCAAAATGGAAACCAACTATCTTCAATTGAATGGTTTGAAGTCTTGAATTATTGTCAGTTTCTGAAGCCGCTAAGAAAATCTCTACACATAAACTGAGTATATTTTATTGATAAATATGTGGATTGAAACAAACTGTAAACTGTAAAATCTTCTCACTGCAAACGAATGATTGTCCGTTTTTTTATTTCCACTATTGGTAAAACCACATGAGAGAAGATTAATTGCATAACAGATCTTATAGAAATGTTTTAAATATTTCTATAGAAGCAACTCCAACTGCTTACGAGCAATGCTCAGATTAGTCGAGTGGTTAAGGCATAGGACGGGCGATACGGTGGGCATGGGTTCAATGCTAGGCGCTACTTTTTTCATCAGATATCAGTGACATTTAATAGTTAATCTGTTCACATTGGTTATCGGAGGTAATGCACGAAGCACGAAAGTAATGATGATATAAGATATAAAATACAAGGTTCTATTGGTTTAGAAAAAACGGCGGCAAATGTCACTTTTCTGTTTTCATATCATGAAATCTGCTTCTAATACTATTGGAAGAGAATATTCTACGAAGTAATATAGAACTATAATTGTTAATTGGGTAGAAGAATTTTTTGAAAGACAACACAAAAATTGATGGTGACAGTAGGACTCGAACCAACGCCCTAATAATTCAGAAAATGCTCCACTGAAAAGGCCCAGAAAGTATGCACTAGAAAACTGTTCCGCTTTCGTTCAGACTCCTAAGCGATATTCGCCACAGTTCAAGGCTTGATATAGAGTTTATTTGGAGTTCCAAAAATTGAGGTTAGTATTGAATTCCCCGAGCGACATTTTTTTCACCACCGTCAGAAAATAGGCAGAGGGCACACGGAAACCTGGAGGCTTTCACAGCGACGTAAGAAGTTGAAAATTAATGCAAAATTATTTTGTTCACTAAAAGACTCAACACATTTTGTAAAACACTGCTTGGGAAAATTTGCAATGGTGCTCGTTTTCATTACAAATCCTTTGGAGTAGTTTTTGATAACATCTTTATACACTGCGCAGCAGATAAACTTCAATTAGTCGGATATCTTCGCAAACTGATTTCTTCAGTGGTTTATTTTCATAAATGTGTCATCTTGATAATTTTTATAGAGAATTGGGTAGCTAGCTAGTTAAATCGGGAGAACCTAGCAATATCTCGATATTAGCATGTCTAGAAAACTATTAGGGAAGATTGGTTGCAGCTCTGACAATGTGTACTGTGGTTCCATCCCTCAACTTGCTGAAATCTAAACCAACCTGTTCAAAATTTGTCATCTCAATGCTAGATGAATCAATGCTATTGGAATCAACTGATCCGCGAAAAGATCAAGCAAATTAAAGTCGAGTTGCTGCAAAAGGTGTTTGGAAATTATCTAAAATGACTGAAAAAGTGATGAAAATTTTGTTTCGGGCAGACAATTTCTCACAGTAGAGGTTGATTTTAACACTTTTATGTGGTGAGTGTTATGCGATGTGGCTTCTTATTTCTCATTTCATATGCTGTCCTACTTTGCTTTTCGGAAGTAAGACGCGTGCTAGAGTCAAGGCAGGCACGTAGCCAGGGGAGGGGTCCATGGGGTCCGGACCCCTCCCGAAATGTTTTCAATTATAACGGAATTTTTAGTGATTACAGTATAAAATATCAAAATATTCAGGTGGTAACATATTTTTCTCTAAATTCTGTGGGACTGAACATCATAAAAAATATCCGACATGGAAAATTTATTGGTTTAAGGGAGGTTTTCTTTTCAAAACTAGATAAATCCGAATATCAATACACACTTCTCTGAACACAACCCTTCAAAATAAATTGCGCGGAATCTATGCAAAAAATGTCTGTTGTCGAAAATTATTATTCACTCTGATTTTATTTATTGGACGTATGGACGTGTTTTCATGCGAGCTTGGAACCTTAAACTTTCCGCTGCGCAGGTTCTGAGCATTGCTACAAAAATAGAGAATGCGATAAAATAGTCTTTAAACAGAGCTTTTTTTTTCAAGGAAACAATTTCTTTGAACATTTTGACTAATATCAATCGTGAAGGTACGTGATGACTTGTGTTTTTTTTTATAAAAACAAAAATAATTACGTGCGATTATCGGCCCTTTGGGTCGAGTGAAAGATAAGCTCCCAAATATTTTGCGCATGGCGATTGTTGGACTAAACGGAAACTTAGCTCTCGCTCGCCTAAGCTAATCGCGGAGATATAAAGGTACATGAAGCCCGTACACTGAGAAAAAAATCCCATTAAACCAATAGGAATTGGCCATTTTATCCCATTAGATTTAGTCAATGTGAAAATCCCATTATTGGGTTAATAGGATACCATTAATTCAATGGGATGGAACCTCATTAAAATAATTAGATCGAACTATTAAATCAATGTGATATTATACTATTAATGTTATACGATATCCTATTAATGCAATCGTGTTATCCTATTGCCTCAATAAAAGGAAATCCCATTAAATTAATATGATTTTCTTATTGAAATTATAGTTTATCCTATAATATGGATAATGGGGCACCCTATTAAAACAATTTTTTTTTCTTATTGGGACAATAGTTATTTCCTATAAATTTTATAGGATGACCCTTTGAAAATACCGTTACCTCAATAACAGGACAGGAGAGATGTTGATTATTCATTTCAGTGAAGAAATGGGTTTAAATAGGAAAAGGTTGAACGTTAGTAAAAACAAGTTGGAATCCAGTGTTCAAAAATAGACCATTATTAAATAAATAAAATAAAAAAATCACTACATGTGTGAATTGAACTAATAAGCCAGTTAAAAATAATCGTACGCCATTTTAAAATAGTGTACGCGGTCTATTGAAATAAAATTTAGGTTACCAATATTTTTTCCATCACTGTACATATAAAATTGTATATAAATACACGGTTGTATGAATATGAAAATCATAATTAAGTCCCGAATTCGCATCTATTTCAAATTTACGAAATAGATGCGAATTTCGACGAAAATTGCTGTTTTAACAAATAAATGCGAAATCCACCCATTTGTACTTTTTCCACGAAAAAGTTAATTTTCTTTCAAAAAATCAGTTAAGACTGATAAGAGAAAATATTTTTCCATCTCAGATTGATTTTTGCGTTTGAATTAAATTTTTGCAAAATTTCCAATATTAAGAAATTTTTATGCGAAATTTCATTTTTTTGGGAAATATCCGTACTTCTAATCATAATGCAAAAGCATACGTTTTAAAATATTGGCAACTAACAATGTAAATCTGAATCAATCTTATTAGATAATCCCATTAGTCTAAAATGTACGTCCTATTAGAAATTCAATGGTTTATAATCTCATTAAACTAATAGGATAAAACTATTAACTTGTTTAAAATAGCCGAGGCGAAAAGTTAATAGGAGTCCCATTAACAGGTTATGGGATGTTTTTCTCTGGGTGTAGACAAAGAATGAAGTGAGAGTTTGCATCTGTTACTTTTATTGAAAAACGGAATATATACCTGCTTTAATAGTCTGTGCAAGTAATAGTTATGTAGTTATGACCAAACGCTCAAGTTTTAACGAAGCAAAACAATTTTAAAGATACAAATGGTAAAAATTAGTTTTTCTAATTAGTCTCCCCTACACCACTGTATGCATTTTCGCCACCTCCCGGCAAGGTTTTGAATATCTTTTTCGTAAAAATCTCGCGGACCCATTCTCGCACAAATAATTTTACTTCTTCATAGCTTTTGAAACTTTTAATGGAACTTTCTCAATTCGTTCAGTGCTGTAGAAGATGTGTACAAACTTCCGAGCGCCAGAATTTATACTTAATATTCAGAGGTTTTAGCACTCATTTACCTGAGATTTTCGGTAGACTAGCCGCTCATGAATATTTTCCCAATAGTACTTACGTTTATGCCCAACTCCCCAGTCATGTAGCGTACACTACTTCGTCGGTCTTCCACAATGAGTTTTTCAACGGTGGCGGCGCTTACGTTTTCATCGGTGACACTAGGTGGCGCGCATGTGGCAACTTTCCCTCAACTTTTCGGCCTTTTCAAAACATTCATACACATGGGTTTTAGAGAGGCACTCATTCTGGAAGTTCTCTAGTATTTTTTGATAAGTTTCCGCGGATTTTATATTTGCTTTGACTAAAAAACAAATAATGATGCGTTCTGCAAGAGGCACTGGTACATCCTTTTTACTCATGATGGTTATAATTACACTAAAAAGTCAGGTTACGCGGTTCCAGCTATTCTCAACGTTTCATAACATACCAGTCTAATATTTAGTGTATCCACTTTTTCAAAAATAAATTTGTCGCGCGTCTGAAAATTCCGTTGGACCCCTCCCGAAACAAAATCCTGGCTACGTCCCTGAGTCAAGGACGTACAATTTTGGCAATTTCTCCTGAGCCTTTTATGATTCCGAATGCAGTACTCCGTATCAATTGTGGGTTATTAAAACCTTGCAAAGACTTTTTTTCTTTAAAACACAACTTTCCTTTTTATGTATTTTATCTGTAGTTTTTATGGTTTTAATTCCACTAAATCGAAGTTGATATTATTATTTTCTTTTCGGCCTTTTTCACTTTTTTCTTATACGAGTACCTACTAGCAAAAAAGCCGCCCCAAAAAATTTGGCGCCCCGAGCGACCGCCCGGCTCGCCCCCCCTTAGAGCGGGCGCTGACCAGACGTACAGCATTTTGCTGTACAGTACAGCATTTATACCTGCCGTACAGAAGCGTACAGCGACAGTTACTCTAATTTTTGGGTATTGCCTTTAAATCTGTCACGGCAATGGCCTGGAATGGAAAGGTATCGCCAAACCTAGTTGAGATTATACGCGATACGAAGCAATTTAACTATATTTTTACAGTTAAAAAGCATCGAAAATTAGACAACTTTGGAGCATAATAATAGTTTTTGCAATGCTCGGAAAGCGTGCCAAATTTCAGAAGACCGGTCGAAAGGTTTTCAAGTTTACCGTTGTACATTCCCAGCTCTTTTCGCAAGAGTCTTGAAACTATTGTTGTATATTCCTCGTCTATTCTAGACGTTCCAGTGGGTTCGATAGATTTTCGCGTACACGACAATGAATAACACTCGCTTTACTGTAACACTATTTATTACAACCACACGGATATACACGGTTTACAATTTCTACTAATTACTTCACTAATTATTGAGTCGACATTATTTATTCACGGCTAAAACTAGACTGACTGACTGACTCTAGTCGACGCCCTTATATACCAATTTTCGATGTTCTGGAAACTTCGGCCCATAAGTTGTCTCGCTAGTGATACTAGCGCCATCTGGTGCCCAGTAGGGAATACAATTTAGGTTGGCGTAGCGCCATCTGTTGCCAATTTGGGTTGACGTATCCTAGACACCCAACACTATTATAGAAACTGTGTCAAAAGCGTCCAAAATTTCAGTAAGTTCAAAAAAGAGGTTTTCGAGTTTTCGGCTGTAACGGCGTCAAATTTTGATGACGGCATTTGTAAATGCCATAAGCTTTTTATTATAAAAAGGTTGCCCAAAAATTTTACCTAAACATTTTGCACAAAAATCGATATGCAAAAATGCTCTCAAACGTATGGAAATTTTTCTCTACAAAGTTTCCCTTTTGCACAAAAATTAGCAAAAAAATGAATGGAATTTTGTACGAAAAATCCTCTACACAATTTTTTTTTTTAATTCCAAGTAGAAAGTGTGTCCAGTGGCTTGAAACAATGGAGAAAAATCAGAAATTCGAAGTTTGGTTTAGGCCTCGGTCGAGGCAAACTTCAACCCCGGTTTAAAGGTTGGAGACGCTGCAATTGAATTCAATTTCATACGGCAGACTGTTCATTATTAAACACTGAAATTGAATAATAGAAAAGAAATAAAAAACTATTCACTGCATAACAGAAAGCGGATGTGCATATTGATATGATATTGGTTCGTTTTAACCCCTAGTGGGGCATAGGGTATTGACTACGCCTCTTTTCCAATTCTGCCTATTAGCAGCCATCGCCCTCTGCCTCAACATATCTTCTCCATGTATTTTTGGGTCTTCCCACACGACGCCTTGCATCGATTTCCTGAGGATCCTGTCTTGCAATATTTTTTGGCTCTTTTCGAACTGTGTGACTGCCACTTCCGCCTATTGATGTTGATGCCTATCCTCCAGGACTTTGGAGGAGGTCGTCGTTAGAAATTCCGAAGATCCGGAGTTTGGTATTTCTGAAGATGTTCTTGTTTTGCCAGAGAGGAGTAAAACTGAAAACTACTGCTCAGGCCTCATGAAGCTTTTACGATTGCAATGGGCGCGGGGCAAGTACAACGAGTTGACAGAGCGAGGTTGCGTGGACGACCGAGAGCTCGCTGGGAGAACTCTGTGGGTGAGAACGCATACTAGCTTCTGAAACTGGTCATGGTCACGCAACCGCGACAATTGGAGGTAAACGATTCAGGCGGCCAAAGCCCTGCTAGAAATACTGCCCTTTCTTCATGAAATGAAAATACTTTTAAACTTTAGATTCAAAAACTCTTTTATTTTGCACTTTGGATCTTATTTTGTTGAGCTCAAGAACTCAACTAACTTCTTATAAACTCGCGGTTCATGAAAGTTCATATCGTTCGTTTTCAATACTCATTATTATATAAACAATGTCGTCTAATACGACTCTTAGACCCATGGTCGTTATCTGAATCTATTTGGAAAGTACGACTAATTTTTGTTTAGATTTAGAATCTTAAGTGGCTGTGTGTGTACTATATTTTATGATCTAAATATCATAAATATCTAACACGCCCCCTCAAAAATTGAATCGTTCTTTCCAAATTAATAATATAAACATAATAATAATTTATTGCAATCCATCAACACGTTTATCCGCTTAATTGGTCTTGAGCTCAACTTTCCTTTTAATGTTTTTTTTTCTTAATATCTGACTTCTGGGGAATACTTATATGGCCCAACATTTGGTGCAAGGATTAGGAAAACCCAGCAAAACCTAACCAGACCAAATACAAATTACATATTATTAAGTTCTAATTTGTGCTTATAAATATTTGTAATCTTCCATTGCATTCTCGAAAATTCGCTTCTTCTGACTTCTTGAACACATCCTGCGAATAAGAACTTGTTTCGCACATCTGCTTATGGTTTTTGTCTGTGGAAATATGTATACTTTTAGAATTGGTTTTGTATTAGTTAATGCGTTCTCGTAAAAAAATGATATTTAGTATTAATGTGCTCAGATATTTATCCACACACATTTTCAAATATAATAAAAATATGTTTTTTTTTTAATATTAATTACTACAGCTACGCTGCTGCTATAATTAAAACTAAAGAGACTCTTTTCAACATTCACACAAAAAGTAATCAATTTTAATCGCTGAAAATCAGAATACCTTTTCTTACATTCCTGAAAAATTAAATATATAATACATTGTTGTTTAATCATTGCTATCTAATTATTATCATAATAAAAACCTTCAAATTTGTTCATCAATTCAAATTAATATACATATGTAGATTGCTGTAAATAAGTACCGATCTCCTTTAAACTATTTTAAGACATGGATCTTACGTCCACAAAATATTTGCTGTAATATTTAAATCATTCCGAATGTATTGCATTACATTCATTAAACGATCAATATCAGTGTAAAAATACATATGTACCAGCATTCAAGTTTCACATAACTCTAATATGACGAGGGCTATTATTAACTTTCTATTCCCAGATATTTACTATATTCATCTGGACCCTGTATGCCACTTTAATTGAGGTTATTATTTCACCCTTTCCTTCATACTCGTATCAACATTCCAGATAGGTACCAACAATTTTGTACTTCAAATCAGTCATATAAAAGTTGTTCATTGATACAATATTTAAATGGCATTCACAGGATCATTTACAATAATAGCCAAACAAATGTTTCCAATTATACTTTTAATTGTTAAAAATATACTTACACTTATTCCCTCGTGCAAATGTATTAAAAAAATCATTTAGATATTTTTCAAATACATCTTTAAATGTTTCATTGAAATAATTTCAAAACACCACACTAGAGCCTAATCAAGCTCATATAAATAGTTTCCCATAGGTTTTCTCAGTTAAGTACTATTACCTATATATTTCTTTTTTATTCTATTTCCCATTTGCAGTTTAATATCCATATCATGGATAAAGTAATTCAAACTGATTAATTAAAATATTTTTTTTTTAATTCTGTTGTCTTCGACCTTCTTGTAACAGGAAGAAATGTCTCACTGTACATTTAACAAAAATACCTGACAACTCTCTATATCGAATAAATAAGCTTCATTTTTCTTGTACATATTACCAAATTCTACACTTTTTATTGTGAATACCCATTTAGAATATAGAATTGGTTTATATATATTTATTATTATTTTTTTTTTTTTTACTAAAGCTCATTTGTATATTCAATGAAGAGTTTATTTCAATAATAAACTCATTCTCTTCCCATTCATTTGTGATTTTTGGAACAAGAATTAGAAGCAATTATTCCCTGGGATACTTTCTTGAATGATTTATTTTGTTTCCTTCATTTTTCCATTCAAGAATCAAATATTAAGAATTTCCTTTATTTTTTTTATTATATTATTCCCAATATATTAAATGAGAGTTCAACCCATTTTTATAATAACACCTTTCCTATAAAGTAAAACTGGAGTTGCCATTAGAAGATGAAATTTTTACACATTCTAACTTTTACATATTTCTATGAATTTCGTTTAGCAATCCAACTTATTTCTCTTCACAAGGTTCTTCTGTTTATTATCCGATTTATCGATATTTTTGGATTTACTTCCAACTTATTTAGTACTTTCGGATTCAATTAACACCTGATTTAATAGTATCACATTCAAAGATCAGTTTATTCTTTGCATAAACCCATTCGCAAACAACAATATCCATTTTTCGGGCCTTGTTACCAAAATAAACAAAATGCGACCATTTACTCATTCACACTTTGCTAAATTTTTTTTATATTTATGGCTCATTCTTTGTTTCTTCCGCAACAACTTGTTGCAAACAGTACAGGAAACATAATTAAATATTTCGTCATTCCTATACAAAAATGAAAGAAGCGTTTGATACTATCACTCCCTTAAAGCAAAAACTTTATACTATTTGCACTTTATTACAATCTATCCGGCAGTCTGTAATTTATTTTTGCAGTTTTTTTTTATATTATTATTATTGTATTGTACTGTACAGGACTTTCCATAACTTTTTCTTGTTTTCATCATTCAACTTTCACTCTCTGAAACTTCTAAGTATCTCTTACTGGTTTTGACAACTCAGATGCACCAGTTTACTTTCAAAACTTTTTTTATTTCTACTGGTTTTGAACAAAGTTCAGATGCACCAGTTTAATTTTAAAACTTTTTTTCTTTCTACTGGTTTTGAACAAAATTCAGATGCACCAGTTTAATTTTAAAACTGTTATCTGATTTATCCTTATCAGATTTATAGATCATTCAATCTTCATTCTTGGTCGAGAAGTTACAAAATTTACTTCATCCACCACAATCTGGTTACAAAAAAAAATAACCTTTTTTTTACATGATTGATCCAACCAATATACCTTTTCAAAGGTATTTCCCTTCAAAATATTTTCATATGGTTTATATTTACCATATTTGTTCTTATGGTTTATATTTACCATATTTAAATATATACTCTTATTCAGTCTTCTTATTATACCACGTTTAATTTGGTGTTTTACTTTTTCTCAGAGTGCATGTTATCAATCATCAGCAATGAAAACCACATCTCCCTTCTAGTTTGGCCCTATTTAATATAGTCCCAGCTTTTCATTCATTATCTTTATCATTCACTCTGAGACACCATTTAACTTCGAGGTTCATAAAACCTTTTTATATACAGTTTTTTTACTTGCCATTCCTTTTTTTACAGAAAATAATTGTTAGGCTAAAATTTCATTGTAAATAGCAAACATCACAACCATTTTTAATTCGTGCTCAATTAAATCCTTCTACATACAAAACATTATTTGAAAATTGTATAATATATTCTTGAAGGATTCATCATATCCGTATAACATAATCCACACTTCCATTATATATATATAGCAACACAGACAAAACATAGATGGAGATGTTTGATTAATTTATTCCATTCCTACCCTCTACCATATCCTTAATCTGATAGAATAAGAATCAAAATGGAACTTTTCTGGACCACATTTTAAATAGTCGCCATAAAATATTATTATTATCTACGTCAAACTGAGTGAGCTTTTCACATAGCATAAAAATACATACTCTACTCCACATTAAGTATGATTTCTGCGGAAAATGTGGATGCACTTAAATAATTCAATATCACTTATTAACCGTATCATTGAATTTATGATCTGCTTATATGACTCACTTTTTTATATCAAATCTAGGTTATTTCAATTCAATTTCAACCAATAATTGTGTTAAAATTCGTAACCTAAATCATCAAATCAAAACTCTTTTCAATTATATACTCTTAAAATCGGGTAATTTTCATGATACTCACTGTCAATTTGGCTTCATTTTCTTTATGTACCTATACATAGTATACCTGAACGTATTGGGGCTTATTAGCAATGCTGAAGTCAGCTTATTTCCAGTGTTAAATCAAATTTTAATTTCCTTGCAATCCCATCAAGTCATCTATGGCTACTTCAGAATGATATGGATCCTTTGTTTCACCAGTTGCATGTATTTTCTCGATCTATGGCTCAGTTGCTGAAGTTCCAGTTCCACATCGCTCACCACATAGAACTTTTGACACTTTCCATTTGAAATACATTTATTGCCTATTTTATATATATATTTTTTTGTTTTACGTGCAATTATGATATTATGGAGCGTTTTCATACAAAATTTTAGTTATACACTTATTCACTTAAACTTTTTTTTTATCTTTTCTTGATCGGACTCCATTCTTTATTTCCACCACTGTACATTTCTACAAACTTCATATTTATTTCGAATTTCCATTTTCTGTCACTTTTCACAAATTAACTTTTTCTTTTTACACTACACAGTTACGGAAATGGGTCTGGGCCCATAACCTGCTAGAAATACTGCCCTTTCTTCATGAAATGAAAATACTTTTAAACTTTAGATTCAAAAACTCTTTTATTTTGCACTTTGGATCTTATTTTGTTGAGCTCAAGAACTCAACTAACTTCTTATAAACTCGCGGTTCATGAAAGTTCATATCGTTCGTTTTCAATACTCATTATTATATAAACAATGTCGTCTAATACGACTCTTAGACCCATGGTCGTTATCTGAATCTATTTGGAAAGTACGACTAATTTTTGTTTAGATTTAGAATCTTAAGTGGCTGTGTGTGTACTATATTTTATGATCTAAATATCATAAATATCTAACAAGCCCGACGTCGGGCCATCGTGCCACGTTGATGCTGATTATGAGATCATAGTCCGACACATTAGTCGTAAGTTCGCAAAACACCATAAACTGAACTGGTTCGCGGTGAGACTCGAACACACGAACCTGTGCATTTAATATCAAATTAGAAACCATATTATTGTCACTCGAATGAAAACATTGACTTGACGCACAAAATACCCACCACCGTAAACGCTTCATGGGCTCAACTCAAGTTTAGAATCGCAATAAACGCCCAGCCTAGCATGACTATATGCAAAATACATCGTATTTTGCGGATCCTAAAGTACACCACCGTCAGGATATGCACAACACAACCGACAATCACCACATCTAAACACATTCAAATCTCGTGAAAACATTCAAATGCGCTTCCCGAAATGCATTATAGCGTGCACACAAAATGCTCTCTCTAATGCTCTAATTCTCCCATCTGTGTCCTGTCCTCTATATGGTTTTACGGTCCAATCGTAACTATTTCATAAATTATTGACCACAAAGCTCTACTAAATTCACAAACGGTTTTCGGGGAATTATATACCCAGGTCGCGGATGCCATTCAATACTCTTCGGCCGATTTATTTAACCGCAGAGCACACAGCGCTGCCCATCGTTTCTATAATGCCCAAAACGATTCAAATTGAACTTTAGGCGATGGCGGCGACGTTCTCCATTCGATTCGATTTTTGGGGGATTTGGGCTTAAAATATTCTCAACATGTCCCTGTAAATGGTGGCCGTTTCACTGAATAAATGATGAATGAGAACAATCGAATTGTTTCAGGATACAGTCAAAGTCGCAGAGAGATAGAGAGAAAAAAAAACAACACAGCACCGAAATGAATCTTTTTATTTAAATTCAGCCCTGAAGAAAAAATGTACACGTCGCTCGTCGTCGTCGACGGGCTTGGGCAATCCAAAAAACCACATTATATAGTTATTTTAGTCATGAAGCAATAGTAAATAATTCCCTGGAAGAGCTCTTAATATTGTCCATTCTTTTTCCATACATACTCTTGCTGTGTTGTGTTGTGACTTCATGTACATTCGTAAATCTCAACGAGCATCACTCACGAGTACGGCAGAAAAAAAAACAAAACCAAAATCTATGTCGATCCCTTGCTTTTATAGGACATTACGTCCTATAGTTTGTTGTGTGCGGTTGTACACGGTGGGTGCGTCATAAATCCTGTTAAGGTAAGCATCGTGAGTCTGGTACGTTCAACAGTTTGGAATATTCTTAAGCCCGTTCGCCGAAGCGCATTTATAAAAAGCAAAAGAAAATCCCACACCGTCTATAAATTCTGGCGCCAAATATAGAACCTGTTTTGTTTACGTTCCACACAATTATTGTCAGATACCAGGTCCTGGTATAGTATCTATCTATATGTATCGTATCGTACATCCATACATTATCTAAAAAGCCCAAACGCCTCGATCTGTGCCGGCAAGAAGAATGTGCCTTGCTATACAGAATGGATGGATTTTCGGTGGTTCAAGATTATTATTGGGATGTTGTTATGGATGCCACTGATGACAAGTGGCCATCGACGGCATGGGTCTGGGTCCCGTCCGAGCCCAGTCAGGGCTCTCTGAGTAACGACGAAAAGATATATGAATACAGGTGAATGGAGTGTGCTATCAACTATGGCTACGGAATGAGGCGCTTCACAGAAAACGAACAAGATAAAAAGGTCCAGGTCCATAAATAAAATAAATCAAACTGAGAAATACAACAGGTAAGCTGTTGGCAGTCGGAATGGGTTGTGGGACGATGACGACAACCATGTCCAGGGCAGAACAGAAGTTAAGGAGCAGTGATAAGAAAGGCGATTTGAAACGCTTGTCAGTTGTTAGATTGTGTGTGGAAGTAAAACTTAAAAGTGAATCACTTCATTAAAATGTGATGAATTTTGTCGCAAATTCTTCCACGAATAACATTCCTTCTGAATTCAAAAAATTGTCGAATCAGGATTGGCAACTTTGACTTAGCTATCGGACAATAAGATCCTATAGAAACTGCTCACTTTACTGGAAATGCTGTAGAGAGGGTCATACGATGACATCAATCAGAGACTGATCGAGAGTTGCATGATCGGCATCGAACTGTTATAAACAATTTTCACTTTTTAAGTAAAAGGGTATATTCACTTTGTCAGGATTTTTGAACCGCATTCAAGGAAGCATTTCCGACTACAGTAGACTCGCGTAAACGTGAACAACCGTTTATATGAATAGTTTTATGTTTCCCCAGACTACTCCAAAACGTGAACAAGTCCTGAAAGCCCTAAAACATGAACATTTAAATGAATGGAAAAGTAGGTTGCAGTTTAAAGTGTAAAAAAGTGTATCATTACTACTACAGTGTATATGTTGCCTTAACCCCTTATGGGTAATTGCGCTTCTACTGAACTTATGCGTGATAACGTACAGTTTCTTGCAATGTTTCCTAATTGCCTATACTGTGAGATATGTGCTACATTATGTTAGGGTAACTCCTTTTTCGGTATTTTTGAATAAGTGCTTCCTTTGCATAACGCTACAAGCAAAGTAGGCTTGAATGTATGACTAATCAACTGTTGGTAGAATCCTTAGAGAAAGCATAGCAACCCATGCCATGCGTTAGTCCAGAGTGGCTATGTGATCACACAACCCATATGTGTTTGACTCCAAATTTATCACACTACACTCCACGAAATAATTCAAACGTCAAAATATTGTCGATGCAATTATTAACCCTTCTGTCGCCGCCTACGAGCTATTATGCCTTAGGTGTAGCTGAATCTTCTGTGAAATCAATCTTATTTTTTGAGGAGGTCTAATTTTGGTTCTAGAAACAGTTTACATACTATGTCTTACGATGATACGCCGTTTTCTCGTTTCTTTAGACATAATTTATATTTTGCCGAACGTTTGGTCACATTTGTGGCCGTCAATTCCATTGAAATATATATGGTAAGGGCTGGAAAATATTGTTGAACGATATTTTTCATCAAGATATAGAACCAATGGTCTGTCTAGGTCTATGTACCAACCGAAGGGTTAATTATCACGTTGGCATTTTGAGAGAGTAATAAATATTACGCGGATTTTATATTCTCAATTGTAAACAAAAAATTGACATTTGAATAAAATTTTCACACATACTATGAACTGCAATAGTGTGAAAACGGTGCCATTTTTATTTTCTGATGCCCACTCTGGACTAACGCATGCTTTCTCTAAGGTAGAATCAAACTCTACTCTACGAGTACTGCAATCTGCAACCATTTACACGAGTAGAGTGAAAGAGTTCTTCTTTTGACACTGGAAAAATTTAACTCTACGCTACTATTTACTGGACCCATGCAAACCGCGTTTAAGATCTGGTCCTCCTTGGTATGTTTCGACAGGAGACGCGATACTTTAGTTGGGGGAGGCTTCGATTATTATATCTTTCACCGAGGTTAATAAGATCTACGACACCCTTTACATTCCTTACACGGAGAGAAAAATGTGCAATGAATTCCACAAAATCAGACAATGAAATTCACAACATACAATTTCACTAAATTTGTAGTGAAAGTTATTAAAATATAGTGAAATTGATTACAATCTAGTTATTGTGGCCTATTGTAAAAATGATTGCAGTGTAATGACAAAAATCATTGCATGATATTTGTATGGATAGTTACATTTATTGCGTTTGAGGTAATTATTAATTAATTAATTATTATTGCATGGTGTAATAGTTTTCATCATTTCGTACATGAAATGAACAAGAGTGCGTAATAATTATGAAACTGTCAAAAAATAAAACGACTAATTTATTCGCATAACTTGTAATCGTAGATAGCTTAGGTGTAGGACGTAGGACTACGGAACGATACGTCCCCGGTTCAATTCCCAGTAGAAGCAAATTGTAAAAAGGTAAAGTTATTATAGGGAAAAAGAAGATAAGTATAAAAAAGAAGTAAAAAATAAATGAAGGAAAAAAATAAAAAAAGGAAAAAAAATTAAAAATTTTTTTTTTTCTATTATCGCTAAATTATCTTCCTGGCAAATTTTATTACCAACCAATTGTTAGTTTTATTACAGCGCAATGACATTTTTCATCACAGATGTAATAACTTTTACATCAGTTGCAGTAGGGTCAAAAATCACTACAAATGCAATAGTTTTTATTACAGTTTTAATACCTTTTACTACATTTTTTCTCTCCGTGTATAGCACCGTACGAGGCTAGAACCAAAAGTAACTGGAATTGGGCTGCGGAACGTGGATAAGACGTTAGGGACACGCTTCCTGAGTTATTGTGCGAACTTGTATCGCTGTGGCGGCATCGGTTCGCCCGTGAGGTTTTTTACTGAAACAATTTTTCTCATTGCGTGGTGGTCGATTTTTAGAGAGCAATACTCGGCTGTGAAATTTTGTTTTTCTGTTAGGAAATTGGCCGGGAAGCTATAAAATACTTAAGACTTCCTTAAATAAAACCAGAGTCTACGAGTGGTCTTCACGTTTTTAATGGTGGATATAATATACAAAAAGTCGTGCTCTGTGGCCGTGATCGTTTGATCGCCACTTTGTGAAATAGATCGCCTGCTAAAGTAAAGAAATTATGACTCAAATCAAGAAAAAACGACAACAAAAACGAGACCGAGGCTAATTTCGGGCGCGGCCGAAATTTGAATACCCTTCACTCTCCTCGGGCTAAAAGTTTTTTAGGGCAAACCTATGACTTGTATTTAATCCTTCCCCATTCTTTTCCTTCTGTTTTCGCATAATATTTGATATTGACAAATTCTGTGGCGTCGATAAAACAATATTTGTGTAAGGTTTGGTTGGAATAAGTGGTAAAATAAAAAAAAAATATCTCAGAAAACTTTATTGGGGGGATGCGGGAGCATGGCCCCATAGTACGATTCCATTTGTTTTACTTTTTTTTTTGTTTTGATAAACACGCATTGAGGTTTTTTTAAATTGGTGTCGAAAAAATGTTTCTTAGAAGATCCAAAATGGGGAGGTTGGGCTTGTATGGTAGCCCCATGACTCCATAGTCCTATTATTTATGGCATCAATTGAAGCGCACTTTTACGAGTTTTGGTTGAAAGTGGTGCACAAATAAAAAAGTTGTTCGTAGAAGAACTCAATTTAGGGGGTTGGTTTTGTATGGTAGCCCCATGACCCCATCGTCCGATTCCATTCATTTTTACATATGTTTTGTGGCATCAAATTAAATGCAATTTTATGAGGTTTGATTGAAATTGGTGGACAAATAAAAAAGTTTTTCTTAGAAAAACTCAATTTGGGGGCTGGGTTTGTATGACAGCCCCATGACCCCACAGTCTTATTCCATTTATTCTTACATATATTTTGTGGCATCAATAGAAACACATTTGTGTGAAATTTGGTTCAAATTGGTGCACAAATGAAAAAGTTTTTCTTAGAAGAACCTAATTTGGGGGGTTAGGTTTGTATGGCAGCCCCACGACCCCATGGTCCGATTTGATCCATTCTTACATATGTTTTGTGTTATCAATAGAAACACATTTGTGTGAAATTTCGTTGAAATTAGTAAACACATGAAAAAGTTTTTCTTAGAAAAACCAAATTGGGGGGGTTAGGTTTGTATGGCAGCCCCATGACCCCACGGTGCGATTTTAGCGATTCAAACATACAAACTGCCTGCAATAAAAAGAAACATGTGTGCAAAATTTCAGCTCGATAGCTTTTAAACTGGCCGAGTAAAACGCGTAGCAACAGACGGACAGACGGACAGACAGACAGACGGACATCGCCCAATCGACTCAGCTCGTCATGCTGATCATATACAGTCGACTCTTGATAATTCGAAGCCCAAGGGACAACGAAAAAATTTCGAATTATTGAGTGTTCGAATTATCGAATAAAAAAAAACTGTGTAAAAAAAATAATTTATTTCACGATTTAGCAAAGCTCTTTCAACCGGACAGTTTTTTTTCCTTAGCACTGCCTCAACCATTTTAAAAGCTTTTCTTTAATAGCATTCACCTGTAAATTAAATTTTGTTTCAAAATGAAGGGAAAACTATTTTTCAACACTGGGTAGATCCTAAACGTATCATGGGATCCAATAGTCAAACCACAGTTAATTTATGAAAAAGTACCGAAACAATTTTGGTCTTGTGATCGACTGGAGATACACCTAATTTAATAAGTAAATAGAATACCTTATCGCACTCTTTTGCGTTTTTAATGAGGTGTCCAATTTTATTGTTTTATAATGGTAGAAAGAGTAGATGCTGGAATTTTTAAATTCCTTGCCACATCTTTTTTTCACCATTTTCCACTGCCACGATAATTTGCCTTTTCGCATCTACGGAGAGGCACGTGTACTTTTTCGAACTAATTTATACTTTAAAGTGAACAAGAAACTAAAGAAAATGTGTAATCTGTTCACAATTAGCGGTAAAAGGAAAGCAACAGAAACATTTCAGGAAAAATTCGAATTATAAAGAGTTTCTAATTACGAATTTCGAATTATAAAATGTTAGCGATAAATCAGTTGCACAAAACGATTTCGCTTTATCGAGTGTACACAACTCCATACAAACTTGGTTCTTTTTTTCGATTTATCGAAGGGACAGGTGAATTAGTTCGGATTATCGAAAAATTCGTATTAGCGAGGTTCGAATTAACGAGAGGCGACTGTATATACATATTTTATATGGTCGGAGATGCTTCCTTCAATGCGTTACAAACTTCATGACAAAGTTAATATACCCTTTACTCTACGAGTGAAAGGTATAAAAAACAGCCAAGAAATATTTCTCTTCACTTGAGAATTAGTCCTACTGATCCAAGTGAAATGCCAATAGCAGCGCTTTAAGGAAAAGTAACCTTGAATCAAGCAAACTTTTCTTATGAAAAATACAAGAGAATCTGAACAAAAATAAAAAAGAAACTTGCGTTCAACCAACATCGAACCCATAACCCCATTCTTCTCAGTCAAACGCGCTACCCACTGAGCCAGAGACACTTCTGACTAATCTACTATGTACAACGCTCCAATATAAGCTAAAGCTAAAATAAAGCTTTTGTACGAGCTTTACATGGAAAATGTAAAAAAATTCTATTATCAAGCATTTTTTTGCTTGAATTAAGAATAATGGCTTAGGCTTGAATCTACTTCCTATTTCTCAAAAGAAGGTCTTGCAAATAGGATCGATTCAAGAAGAAATTTTCACATTTTGAGAAATTTTGTCTAAATTCGAGAATTTTGCAAATGAGAAAAGAGTTTCTTAATTTTTGATAGCCCAATTTTTTCAGTGAGGGCAGGACTTTTGGATAGTACTCGTCTAAGGTGTTTAAATGATTGTTTCGGGCAGCTTCTTTACACAACTTCCACATTTTCAAGCTTTTTAACGATATTGGAGCTCAATGTTGTGACATTTATCCTCTAATGACAAAGGTAGCACTCTTAACTGTTTCCTTTCGACAAAGCGCGGTAAAAAACATAAAATATATTTTTTGTGAACAACTGCATTGACAGTTTTAATCAGTTAACGTTTTCGCGAGTCTGCTGTATACAGGGTGTCCCATTCATGGTGGAGAATATTTTAATGGTAGGTAGTGTGGCTCATTTGGAGAAAATTAATGTACAACGGGACCCCTCTATTTTTAACCGTTACAATGTTATAGCATTTTTTGTCAAAATGCACGACTTGCTGATCTAAATCAAAATTTGCCACTCCACCAATCATTTCATCCGAGATATGGCTTCACTTTCTGAAACTACATAAAATTTCCAATAAAACGACACCTCGCCCGTTACGAAGTTGCTCGTATCTTCCGAGATACACCCGTCCAAACTTTAAAGAAATTGTAAAATTGCATACGATTTTATTATTTGAATTTTTATGAAAAAACCAATTTTACAATTTCTTTAAAGTTTGAACGGGTGTATCTCGGAAGATACGAGCAATTTCGTAACGGGCGAAGTGTCGTTTTATTGGAAATTTTATGTTGTTTCAGAAAGTGAAGTCATATCTCGGATGAAATAATTGGTGGAGTGGCAAATTTTGATTTAGTTCAGCAAGTCGTGCATTTTGACAAAAATTGTTGTACATCGTTGTACATTAATTTTCTCCAAATGAGCCACACTACCTACCATTAAAATATTCTCCAACATGAATGGGACACAATTGTATAAAATATACAGGGTGTCCGGAAACTGCCGCATAAACGCTTATGTGATTTCCAGCAAAAAAAATTGTAAGGAACATACCCCCAATTCTTAACCCTTTAGCTGCTACAGGTATTTGAAGATTTTTGGAAAAATATTTTTCTTCTACCACTTAAACCTCAATATCTCCTAAGCTAGACTAGCTAAAATAGCGAAATAAGATGATTATTACAGCCAAAAAATGTACCCAAAAAATAAAACGTCTTCTTCTTCCTTTTAGCATTTCTATTTGAAATGCTAAAATGAGACTAGTCGCAGATACAGACTATAGAAAAAATAGCGCCAGCCCTCCACGAAAATGCACAGCAGTCATTTTCTGTGAATGTTTTCTGTAACCCCAGGTTTTTCGAATTTTTGTATTGTGTTGTTAGCTATTGTTTGTTGGGTATGCTGATTATGACAACCACTTTTGCACCTCGTTTGAGAGACCCTGATAACATTTCCCTACTACAAAGGTATTCGTAGCAAATATCCTACCAGTCTACACTTTTGTACTAAATTTATTGCCAACCATAATCTACTCGTCTAATCATTTACTTCATTATCCTTAACCCACTTTCCCCAAAAAGCAAGCTTGTGAGGGGGAAAGGGATCTCAGTATTTATAATGATTAAAATTTAATATATTATTTTTAATTTCATGTAAAATAAATAACAGGCGCGACAATCCAACATTGGACTAAGGCCGCAGGATGTGTTAGTGACATCCTATTTCCAAGATCTTATCTGCTTTTTTTGTTGAGGTAATGAGATCAGCATCACGCTCAGCAGTGTTATTTATCCCCATAAATGGGTACTCGTTTAACATCTGAGTGAGATCATAGTCCGTCACAAGCTCGTGAGTTCGAAAAACACCATGATCCACGGTGAGATTCGAACTAATGACCCTGTGCACCGAAGGTGCGCGCACTAACCGCGAGACCAGCCAGACAGATTTCATGTAGGTTGATTTTAAATTTAAACCCAAACGTCATCAAACCGCTAAGAGTCTTTTCATCAACCATCATGCTTGGTAGTAGCCCGGTGATTGATCCTAGACAGGTAATTGTCGAGTTCCATATTCAGTGTGCCAGCTAGAAAACCTGATATCCTTCTATTGCTGCTATTCGTAAATGCAGCCACATAAGTGCTATTGACGCTCATATCCCAATAATCTGTTGTAAATTGTAGCGCCACCCTATCCCTGTAACAAAAAGAGATTACCAACGACAGTTGGGCGACAATAGACGATACATACATAAAACCGAATGGGCAGAAGTCTCCTTGCATAACAATTACGGCATTCAGGCATGGCGCAAAAATGCCTGAGCACGCGGCGTCCTGGCCAAAGGGCGATGTCCATACCGGCACACAGTAATCTGCTGCTGATGTACAATCACTCTTAGACTGCTTCATCTATAAAAAGACAACAAACGTGCTTGATTTTAATAGCTCTGTGATGGTACTGATACCAATCCGTGGGTGATTGCGTATTGAGTGGGGATGAAGAAAGTAGGACAGAAAGCACCATCACGTAAATGTTCGGTATTGTTGGGAACAATTGTCTCAACTCTTTACCCTCCACAGAAGTAGGAGCCCGCAGAATGAAGCGACAGATCATTTCTTCTTCCTGTTATAAATGATTCGGTGGACTTCATTAAGCCGATTGAAACCAAAGGTGAAAAGGGTTGGTTAGTGATTGTCTGGTTGGTTTTGGCTTCATGGTTATTGTAGGTCTTGTAAGTCTTCGTCAAACGGGTCCTAGAGTTGTCAGTTGTAAAAATAATGTTTACAGACTGGTTTCCAGGCATAGCTGTGATAGTCCAGTGCCATTCAAAATTATGTTTTGACGCAATCCCTGACATAAAATTTGGAATGCATCCGGCGTTGAAAACATGCAGGTACTCGTCACATCAAGTTGCTTCCAGATGATGAAGTGTAACCGGAACGAATAATCCGTTTTCAATGTGCTTTGCTATCGGAGCATAATGGATCAGATTCACATTCTAGCGGGACAAAATTCAAAAAAGCAAGTGCATTTTTTGAAGTTGTTCGTGTCGGGAAATACATTTGCACAAATCTATAGAATTTATAAAAAACAATGGGCAAGGAGTCTTGGACATCACTCTAGCATCAGAGAATGTCTTATTTCTTATCAAAGACTGGAGGGTGTCGTCAGACGACTCCTTGTCTGATCATCGATATTTACAGTTTAGCCTTGCTGAACGCCCTGATGCAGTTCCTCACATTGTGAATCGCAGAAGGACCGACTGGCCCAGATTTCGTATTGCCCTTACCGAAGGGCTTCCAGCATTACCGACTCTGCCCCACAGCGAGCAACAGCTCGATGATCTGGTAAATACTTTTACGGCGTCTATTGAGGCAGCGATTTCTGAGTCGTGCCCTGCCATCTCATATCCTGCCAGGAAAAAACCGTCATGGTGGAGTCCAAAGATTTCCGAATTGAGATCAGTGAGCAGGAGAAGTTTCAATAAGGCTAAAGCTTCTAGGACGGAGTCGGATTGGATCTCCTACAAAAAACATCTCAGTTCCTTCAAAGAAGAGGTAAGAGCGTCCAAACGCAATGCGTGGCAAAGCTTTTGCGAGAGTATCGAAGGGTCATCTGAGACTTAAAGATTTAGGAAAATGATGGCATCTAATCCATCGATGCCCAGTTTCCTTCAAAAGGAAGACGGATCGTGGACGTCTTCGAGCACTGAGACGATTGAGTGTTTGCTTGACTCTCATTTCCCGGGAAGCTCGGTAACTGCACCACCTGAGTTCCCTTTGAGTCACACAGCACCGTGTGATAGTGATTCGCTCTTATCTCGTTAGAAGATATTGTGGGCCATATCTAGTTTTAAGCCGTTTAAATCTGTGGGACCTGATGGCATTATCCCTGCAGACTTGCAGCAATGCTTAGACATTACCTATCCTTGGATAGAGAGCATACTAACAGCATGTCTCCATCTAGTTTATATTCCTCGCGTATGGAGAGAGGTGCGGGTCACGTTTATTCCAAAAACGGGCAGAAGCTCACACGCCCGACCTAATGACCTAAGGCCCATTAGTCTCTCTTCAACTTTGCTCAAACTACTTGAACGACTTGTGGATACACATCTACGAATGACTATTCCACCACATCTCCTTTCAACGGCACAACATGCCTACTGGAAAGGAAGGTCAGTGGATACGGCTCTGCACTCTCTAGTCAGATACATTGAAAAATCTATTCATCAGAAGGAATACACGATGGCTGTGTTCCTAGACATCGAGGGCGCCTTCAATAACATTAAACCTAGGGCGATTACCGACGCACTTCGAAGCCTTCATGTCGACGAGCCTATCTGCATACTGGTGAATGCGCTATTGACATCGAGGCGCATTATTACAACCATGGGCTCAACGTCTTTATATAGGTATGTTTCTAGAGGCACCCCACAGGGTGGTATTTTATCTCCCTTACTGTGGAACATAGCAATCAATCAATTGCTTCTGGATCTTGAGAGGTCTGGATGTAAGGTCACTGCATATACGATGTGGCTATCGCTGTTACAGGTAAGTTCCCGGAAGTCCTTAGTGGACGTAGGGCGGGGCTAGTTGAGCATAGGGGCAAGTTGGGCAATCGAGATATCTCGGAAACTATTCACCGCACGCAAAATCATCACATAGCGGAAATAAAGGGTCGCGGGAGTAGAATTCATTTCACGAACGTCAGTATCGACTCGTGGATCAACTGAAGTACACGAGCGTATTGTTTATTTTTTGACCAAAAAGTAAAATAATCGCAAACCGCAATATTTCGTCTGTAATAGTCAAATATTATCCTTCTTTAATCAGGTAAATGTTAAAAGTTCATAAATTGATTGTACTTTTGATATGTATAGAGTTTCTAGGTATAATACTAACCGTAGTTTTATAACCTCAATTTTATTTCAAAATTTCAGGTTGGGGTTAGTTGAGCTATAGTTGCTCAACTAACCCCAACCCTAAATTTTAAAACAAAATTGATTTAAGCTTTGTTGTTTTGTAATTTAAAGTCTATAATTAAAAAGTTTATTACTAAACAGAAATTTTATTTCATACCTAGCTAACATTAAACACATGGTTCGGCTAAATTTCTATGTGCTCAATTTGCCCCATACCCTTGCTCAACTTACCTCACCTATGGGGTAGGTTGAGCATATTTGATTTTCTACATTTAAACAGATACAGCTCCTTAATTTGACTTTTTAGAAATAATTTCGTTGGGCACATTTGCAAAGGGATATACTACCAATCTATTAGTATGCGTAAGAAGCCATTATGACTTACCGTTGAGGAGCTATAAACGCTCAAGTGAAAAATTGCTCAACTAGCCCCGCCCTACCCTACTTGAACACGCCCTATCTTTTGTAACTAAATGGGCCAACCTCAGTGGCGTGGGACTTAATCCTGCTAAAACAGAGCTTGTGCTCTTCACTAGGAGACATACTCTTCCTTCTTTCGACCCACCTACACTACGGAATAGTCCATTAATTTTTGCTGAAAAGGCTAAATTTCTTGGCATCTTGTTAGACCGGAAGCTTTGCGTGAGGCCTAACATTCAGGAACGAGTGAATAAAGCAGCTATAGCACTCTATACATGTAGGAAAGCCGTAGGGAAAACCTGGGGTTTGCAGCCAAAAACTTTACATTGGATCTACACTGCTGTTGTCCGTCCTATTCTATTATACGGTGTATGTGTATGGTGGACGGCACTCAGCAAGACAGCCTATAATAACTTGCTGGCAAAGGTACAAAGAATGGCTTCTCTTGTCATAACTGGAGCCTTTCGTACCACCCCCTCAGCCGGACTGGATACGCTACTTGACCTGCTGCCACTGGATTTGTTCGGTCAAAAGCTGGCTGCTAACACTGCTTTACGTCTGCGGGAAACTAATCAGTGGCGAACGCTTGATTATGGGCATTCGCTTATACTAAGTAATTTTAACCTACCTTTGGAAACTGACTATACTACTCCTAAATACGCTTTTGGTAAGAGCCATTACAGTTTGATTCCGTCGAGGGATTACTGGGACAATAACATGCCTCGGGACGTTGAGTCATTTGCTATCTACACTGATGGCTCCAAGTCACACGAAGGAGTGGGTATTGGCATCCACTCGGATGTTCTTGATGTTAACCTGTCATTTCGTCTGCCTAATTACTGTAGCGTCCTGCAGGCGGAGATTTCGGCGATTATGGAATCCTTAACATGGCTAGGTAATCATGTCGTCACTGCGTGGGATTTCACTATTTACACTGACAGCCAGGCTGCAATTCGATCTCTCGAATCGGTCCTGACAACATCTAAAGCTCTCGAAATCTGCCGCACGGCTTTCACAGAGATGGGTCGTTTTTTCAATATTACCCTCTGTTGGCTACCTAGTCATAGTGGATTCGCGGGGAACTGTAATGCGGATCGCCTCGCCCGTAATGCGACAAATATGAATTTGAATTTAGAAGACCATCATAGTAACCTAAAAACGCCGATTTCCTTCTGCAGAATGGCAGTAGAAGCGGCTGTTTTGCTCAGGGCTAGTGCCAGATGGACTCACGGCAGCACTTGCGCGACAACTAGGTTGATTTGGCCACGGCTTGACTCGGCCCGATCAACAATATTATTGTCACTGGACAGGAAACACATTGGTGGGGTGCTCGGTGCTATAACGGGGCACTGTCCTATTGGGGAGCACGCAAGGATACTCCGCATTCCCCATAATGACTACTGCAGAAGTTGTGATGACGAAGAAGAGGAAGAAAGCGTGCATCACTTTCTCTGTCAGTGTCCGACTCTGGCCGAAGTACGAAGACGTATTCTTGGTTCTAGGTTTTTCTATGATATGGACGATCTTAGGGATGTGAGCCCCATATTGCTCAATAAGTATATTGCCAGAACGGGCTGGTTTTACATCATGACTTAGTACGTACTTTTCTTCTTCCACGGGGTATCACAATGGACCAATCTTTCGGTCTAAGTGCACTAGATGTCAATTCTAGTGGCTCCTTAACCTAACCTATAAAAAACAATTATATCCCTCATGTACAGTGACGTTATTCCAGTTTATATTTCAATAAAAGTACATACATACACTGCGTTTCACTTGAATAGCACATTCCGTTTTTTCATTGTAATTTGCATATAATGCACTTAATGTCCCTGAGGCATATGTCAGGATGATACGAGATATGTATGATGGAGCTACGACTAAGGTTAGATGCACAGCCGGTGAATCAGAAGAATTTCCGGTGAATGTCGGAGTACACCAGGGCCGTGTATTGAGTCCGTTGCTCTTCAACATCATCATGTGCTACTTATTAACACGTATCTCCGACGGCCTAGAAATATCTCTTCTTTTTGCCGATGATATAGTCCCCAGTAGCCCAAACATCGTTGCCTTGCAAGCTGCACTTACAAGATGGTGTGACATTCTGGAGGAGCATGGACTGAGGGTAAGTATAACAAAGACTGAGTTCTTATGCTGCCCATTCTCAGACCCAGATGCACCGATACCAGAAATGTACGTCAAAGGAGAGCAGCTTAAGTCTTGTACCAAGTTCAAGTACCTTGGCTCGATGGTGAACAACGGAGCTACATGCGATGATGACATATAACATCGCACAAAGGTTGGGTGGATGACGTGGCGAGAAAACTCTGGAGTTTTCTGCGATAAGAAAATGCCACTGAAGCTAAAGGGCAAGTTGTACAAAACGGTTGTACGTCCCGCACTCATGTATGGATCAGAATGCTGGACCATGTATGAAGGTTACGCGAAACAAATGACAGCGACTGAAATGAAAATGTTACGCATGTCAGCTGGTGTAACGAAAAGGGACCACATCAAGAGTAGCTACATCCGAGGCAGCTTGTCCATAGACCAACCAATCACCGAAAAGCTCGAAGACCGACAAATGGATTGGTATTGCCATGTTCAACGGCATCCGCCTGAGAACCCAGCAAAGAAAGCGATATCAATGGAAGTTCCACTTGATGGACCCAAGGCCAGAGGCAGACCGAAGAACACCTGGATGTGTCAAATGAAAAAGCAACAACAACGCATTGGTCTCGGCGATGACACGATCCAAGATAGAGCTGCCTGTAGAAATATGCTGAGATATTATCGCCAAAACGGGCGATGTGCCTACACTGCAGGTCGAGCAACGCGAAACCATGGAGCGGTATAAAGAACGAGGCAAGGAAGAAGAAGAATTTGCATATATATCAATATTCTTATGACTTTGCTAGTAGTTTTTTTTTGTCTTCTTTGTGGGCTCCCCGAATGAAAAATTGTGCTCTCGAAATTTACCGTTACCTTTTTTCACCAATTTGCTTCAAAAGAGAGCAGATTTTTTGTTTCACTAGAAGGGTTTAAGCTTCACATACACGGTGCACGTGGTCACAATGTCACAATCTATAGTCGTTTTGAGTATTTTAAATACAATTCGTTCATTTTAAAAAATTTTGGGTCGTGGTTAAGCCTTAACAAGCGATGAACAAGTTAAAATAAAAACCCACAGGGATTGTGACCTTTCAGTGACAAAAATATCGAAAAAAATTCGAAAAAACAGAAACGTGGTTTACAATTTTATTAAAAATGGTGAAAATTATGAAAAATATGAAAGGTCGAGTAAGCAGTGTACTCTCTAATGCAGATAAGCGATCTATTTTGCTTGAAGCATCGAATTCTCATGATTCTGTGGACAAAATTCGGTTAAAAGTTGGTCTCAGTGCGTGCTATTTCAAAAGCTAAACACCTTAAGCGTCTAAAAAAACACCACTTAACCCCGCTCGTGAACAAGCTCGGTTGACTTTTTGTCGTACTAACATGTCACGGACCAAAGAGTGGCATCGCGTTGTTTTTTCTGATAAGAAGAAATTTAATTTGGAAGGGCCCGACGGATATAACTGTTATTTTTATGATTTAAGAAAGGAGACTCACCAGTTGGACCGTTTGCACAGTCGAGTTGGCGGCGTTATGGTTTGGGGAAGTTGCCATATCCTACTTCGGCACTTGTGAACTCCAATTCTTAGACACCGCTATGAATGCTAAGTCGTATCAAGGTGTTTTAGAAAAGGCTTTTGCGACATTCGAAAGTCTCTTTGGACCATTGCCGTAAACTTTCCAACACGAGAATGCACCAATACACACTGCCCGTGCCGTAAAGTAGTTTATCGAGTCCAAAAATCTTACTCTTTTGAACTGGCCACCATACTCCCCGGATCTAAACATAATAGAAAATGTTTGGGGATGGCTGATCAGAAAAGTTTATGAGTCTGGCAAACAGTTTTTAACAAAGACTGGCCTAATTGAAGCCATTCAGCAATCATGGGCTACAATATCCCTTGCTTACATCAAAATTTTGCACGATTCTTTGCCTAATAGGATCTAGGAGGTTATTTCAAACGGGGAGGCTCAACCCATTACTAAAATTGCTGATTTTAATTCAACTTGATCTCAACTTGTATTCTGAACAATAATAAGTTATCCTCACTGCATAAAAAGTTAATTAAAATAAGTTTTAAAAAAAGTGTGCTATTCAAGTGAAACAGAATTTATGTATTTTTTTCATTGGTGTTTTACATTTTTTTTTTCTAAGATTACATGTTCGAAAAATTCGAATTCTTTTTATTTCAAATTAAAGCTAATTAATCATATGACAAATAAAAAATACAAAATATCTGTTGTCTTCATTTTTTTTAAAGATATTAAGAAAATAAATTTAATGTATAGAGTGTGCTATTCAAGTGAAACGCAGTGTAAATTTTCAGCAAACAACAGTGATTTATTTGAAAATCAAATCCGCCGCTCTACTTGGGATACCCTTTATAATTACCCCTATTTTTTGAATAACTGAAATTAACCTTTGCCCTAAAATGCTTTCCTTGTATCTACATATCTTTATATATTTATCTTTCAACAGATAATTGTAAAATAAAAGTTCGTCTCATTAAAATAATTGATTTGGTGTTGTCAAACGACGCATTATCGCGCACATCCTTTTGTTATTTTGTCATATTCTGTTTTCATTATAAAGTTTATCATGTCTAACAGGACCGTATTATATGTACATACACGTTAAATACCATTTAACAAATTTTTCATCGTCGCCACGTTTCCACGAACATTGAAAATATCCTGAATTAATCAAGGATGAAAATTCCATGGAGACACAGACACATAGCAAGTGCCTGTTACTGGCGGCTGTATTAAAAAAAAACCCTCACAACACAAAACAGTTAATTATTCGCAAATGTAAATGAAGAAGCCCCCTATACATTATTATCTATGAATTTACATACAATTCAAATATTATTATTCAACGTTTATCTGCAGGTACATGTTGATTAGATGTATAACTGCTGGTTTTGTATGTCATTTACATTTCCTAGCTTTTCTTTGCTGTCGGCTTCTACTCGTGTACAATTTTTCTTTGAAAATATTATCTTAGTTGTTTCTATAAGTGTAAGATGCGGAAGAACCTTATTTGCATAAATTAGAATATTATGTACTTTTGTTACAGTTTCTGTAACTACACATAATTTTTTAAAACGTTAATATCAGTGAAATTTAAAATGTAAAAAAAATAATTAAAATGAAAAAATTGTTTAAAAAGTAGAAAATACAAATGTTTGGATCGGTTTTGCTGTCAATGCTCGTATCTGACAGTCGTGCTTGAACAGTGAAAACTTTTTAAATCCTTAAAAGTAGCTTTTATTGAGTCACAATATTCCCGGAAACGAAAAGGAACAGGGAGGACTGTTCCCCCGACACCAGTAAGGTGAAGTTACACAAAAAAGTGGACGAAATGCCTTCGAATCGCTTCCAACTGCTAGCCAATTTGCCCGAACAGGAATCTGACGGATCGTCGACAACTCCACGAACCACCACCAAAAAGGTAAAATGCCCGCCAATAGTACTACCTTCTACCCTCCGATCAATCATTGACGTTATGATGTCCGAGTTAAACATTATGGATTACAATATCCAATATACATCACCTGGGCTAAAACTTCTAATTGGCCAAATAGAAGAATACGAAAAAAACTACCAAATTCTTCAGTGAGAAAAAAGTGCATTATTTTACATACAGAAGGGCTGAAAGCCGATCACAGCATTAACTGCCTCGATGTTAAGAAATTTACCCCAACTAGGCGCAAATTTGATACAGAGACATATTATATAGTTTATATTGCACGCGGTACGATTAAGCTAAGCGATCTCCGCAAAATAAAGTCTATCCGCCATACAATAGTTAGATGGAACTTCTACTCTGGAAACAAGAGCGGTCCGACACAGTGTCGGAATTGTCAGTTGTTCGGCCATGGGTCGTCAAATTGCTTTTTGCCAGCTAAATGCATGATGTGCAGTGGATCTCATCACCACTCAACATGTCCGTCAGCTCAAACTGACACACTAAAATGTGCCAACTGCAATGGCAAGCACAAGTCAAACGATATTGATTGTCCAAAACGGAAAGAGTTTTTAGCACTTCGCGAAAAACTTAGCAAACCGAAACGTACCTCACGACAAGCACCTTCCGAAACTCACCATAATGTACCACCAACCGAAAACAATCTACCAAACTTCGCGTCAAACAGCCTTTTGAACTTTCCAACACTGCCATCTTATCTGGAAAATATCACTAAAAGAAGCGTACAAGATGCAAATCGCACGATGTCGTATAGACAAGCCGCCCAGCATGGAGTACGCACAACTAGTTCTATTGACAACCTGTTCACTGCTGATAAGCTACTGGAGATATCAACAGAACTATTTGAGAAGTTATCACAGTGCACTACAAAGATCAATATTATTGTCTAGTAAACTTAGCTCTTAAGTTTCTAGATGTCCAATAGGTTAAATTTGTTGTTGTGGAATGCTCAGAGCTTGAGGAACAAGTATGAAAAGTTTTTAGATTTTTTAATTAACAAGGATATAAATGTCGCGATAGTAACAGAAACTTGGCTAAAGAGTAATGATCTGCTCTCGCATCCATTTTTTTATATATACCGAAAGGACAGATGCAGAGAAAAAGGTGGAGGAATAGCCATTTTTATAAGAAAAAACTTAAAACATTATGTGTTACAAGATCTTGCATTAAGTACAGTGGAATGTGTATCAATTAAACTGGAAGATCTTAAGTTAACCATGTTCAAATGCGAACAAGCAAAAGCACCAAGGCTTCGAGCACGATATTAAACAAATTATAAAAACTAGCGATAAATTCTTACTATGTGGAGATTTTAACGCTAGACACAGACAATGGGACTGCATTAAAGCTAATGATACAGGGAAACTCCTATTTAATCTTCTCAATAAAGAGGGCCTCTATATGCACACACCGACAAGCTCAACATACTATCCTCCAAAAGGATATCCATCTTTCTTAGATCTCGTAATAAGTAATGGCACCTGTGCTATCGATCAACCAATCACAGTAAATGATTTATCGTCACCTCACCTGCCAGTATTATTCGACATTTCTTATGGATCTAATCATAATACTACTCCCATACAGCTTTCACTTAAAAAGACCAACTTGAGAAAATTCCGCTTAGCTTTAAATGATCTTATTAGCCTAAATTTTCTAGATCTGGCAGCTATGACTGACACAAACCAGATAGATGACCTGCTTGATAAACTAAACACTTCACTGTCAATTTCAATAGCGAGAGCAACCGTTGAAAAACGCCGTCGACCACAGAGTGAATCAAACGTCGACCCAATAACAAAACAAATCATAACCGTTCGCAATCTATACAGGAGACAATGGCAGCGACTCCGACTTCCTCAACTAAAAACAGTAGTTAATAATCTCACCAACCAAATTAGGCAAAACATCACAAGCAACAAAAACGAGAGATGGAGCAAACAGTTAGAAAGACTTAAAAAGAACGACAGACAGATTTGGAAATTCGCGAAAATGTTAAACAAGAGACCGTTCATGCCTCCTCTTAGTCATAATGGTACCCTAGTATATGACCATCGTGATAAGACTCAATTAATAGCTAAACATTTTCTATCGGCACATAGTGCAAGCGCTCACTTGGGCAGTACAATAACGAAAGCTATGGTACACAATTCAGTACGTAAGCTATCTACCATCAGTTCAGAACCCCTCGAGTCCATCTTATGCACAACAACTGAGCTAAATAAAAATATCAAAAAGTTGAAACGCAATAAAGCTCCTGGTTATGATAAAATAACTAATGAGCTGATCAAAAATTTCCCACAGAAGTGTTTAGTATTTCTAAACTTTATATTCAATTCCTGCTTGAAACTACATTATTTTCCACAGTGTTGGAAGCACGCTGTAGTTCTCCCTATCGCAAAATCTGGTAAGAACTCTAAAATGGCCACAATTTACAGGCCGATAAGCCTGTTGCCTGCCCTTGGAAAGCTGTTCGAAAAGATACTAGTATCGAGAATAAATAAAGCTGGCGTTTCGTTGGAGATAATTCCAGACCACCAATTTGGATTTCGTCCAAAACACTCCACTACCCAGCAAGTGTTCAGGGTCACTAAGAATATTAATGAGGCATTTAAGGCAAAAAAATCAGTAGGCCTAGTAACTATGGACATAGAGAAGGCCTTCGACACTGTCTGGCACGAGGGACTAATTCACAAGCTGTTGTCGTTTCGTTTCCCAACTTACTTGACTAAATTGGTGAAAAGCTTTTTAACCGACCGTACATTTGCTGTGAAAATTGAAGACAAAATGTCGGATAACCACTTACTGAAAGCTGGAGTGCCCCAAGGATCGACTCTCAGTCCGATTCTGTTTAATATCTACACGGCCGATATCCCTAATTCCACCAACTGCGACATAGCTTTGTTTGCGGATGACATGTGCATCTACTCTAGCTCGGATGAACCTTCCCTTGTAGTGAATTGTCTAGAACGCCACCTTGAAACACTTTACCAGTATTATCACCGCTGGAAAATAAAAATCAACCAATCCAAAACTAAGGCCGTATATTTCAGCCGAAAGTGGAGTAGGAACAAACTACCCTCCCGAAGTCTGGACTTTTTAGGACAAGAAATTATATGGATCATCATCCCATATAATTTCTTGTCCTAAAAAGTCCAGACTTATTTATTTAATTTACCTCGGAGTCAACCTGGATAAGAAAATGACATTTAGTAAACACGTAGATCTGATCCTATCAAAAGTGTCAAAATCATCACACTCGCTACACTCCTTGCTGAATAAAAGATCCCGACTTTCGCAGTTCAATAAAACCCTGATTTACAAAATGGCAATACAACCACTTATATCTTATGCAATGCCTGTCTGGAGTCAATGTGCTAAAACTCACAAGTCAAAAATTCAAATCGCTCAGAACCGTATGTTAAAATCAATTTTGAATAAACCTCGTTATTATCCGACGCGCCTCATACACGACTCCACTGGAACACTTACAATTTCAGAACTTTCCAGGAAATGCTCCTTCCAGCTTTGAAGAAAATTGCGTTATTAGCACCAACCCGCTCATCACACAAATTAACAACGCCAATTAATAATACTAAAGGCCAAATTGTACTATTCCTCATAGCCCAGATGCATGTAAGAAATTAGGTTATTGTTACACTGAGAAAAAAAACCAGAACGGTTATCTAAAGAAATAGTCGAATTTATCTAAAGTTCGCGTTGATTTTCAGCTTATAATTCTATGTAGTTGAAACAGCTACGAAGATATGGATAATTTTACTATTCGTCATTAGTTGAAACATCTACTTTATTTGCAAATACAATTAATTCATTTGTAAAGACAGCTATTCATTATCTATAAATTGTTAAATGTTGGATAGCTAAGTTGTGTTGAAGAAAAAAGAACGATTGTTTGTAGTTAAATTTTATATTTGAATAGTACAATCAACAACTATTGTGAAAGAATTGACTAAACTTTTTCTTCTAATCTTGCGTGGTTAAATGAACGAATTTAATAGTATTTTCAGCTGCGAAGATTAGAGAAATCAGCTATTTCTTTGGTAAAACTATCTAAATTTAAGTCAACTACTTCACTTTAGATAAAAAGTCTAAACCATTTTTTTCAGTGTAAGATTAGTTGTAAGTTAGAAGTAAGATAGAGTTAAGGATAAAACACACAGAAGCAAGGTTTTTTGTTAAAGTTTCCTTGTATAACTATAGTATGTAACTGGTTCCAATAAAGAAAACACGGTCCGCCCACTTAATAAACTACAGTAGTTAAGATCAATGTCTGTACTCTAAATGAATTAAGAACCACTATTTTTGTGAATTTGAGAATTTTAAACGAATAAACTTGAAAACAAATGTTTGGATCAAAAGTCGTACTAAAGTACGATTAATGTTGATATGTGATGACAAACGCGTAAATTAAAACCCCCCTACCCACGCAAACGTAATATTCAACACGAGTAATATATCAAAACCACCAAAATGGACTCGAGAAAATTGGAAAACACAACAAAAAGTAGTAGAAAAAGTAACATAATATTTTTTGTGGTAAATATTAAAATACATCCAACAATGAAAGTAAATATCCTAGACAACAAGATTATGAATGATACGAGTAATGTTCAACAATATGCGCAATATATGTACTAGGATTACATATACACGAGAGCACACATCTATCGATAACAACAAGAGAGAAAAAAAGAAAAGAGATGGTTTTATGAAAACAAAAACATTGCGGTGAAATTAACACCCATCGAATATAATGCTTGTTTTTCACTCTCTATAATCGCAAATCGCGAGAAAAATACTTTTTACCTAGACTGGAGGGTTCGCATTTTCTTCTTAAAAAAAAAAACAAGAAGCTCATACGATGGCTTGTTTTTCTCTTGTTTATATGAACATAAAAGTTGAAGTGATATGCATACATAATCGAATGAAAAACATGTGGCAAATTGAATGGGAATTATTGTAAACATACTGTGAAAAAGATGAAATATAAACATTTTGCGAAAAAAGCAACGCGGTTTACCTACCTTACATATCAGATGTCGAATAATGTATACGAGGACTATCTCAATTTTGTCAGGAGACATGACTTTTGTTTGTACAGTCCCAGCCAGTATTGGCGTCATAAATCGTCAACATAGACCAAAATAATCATTACTTCATGCATCACAAATCAACGATCTGTATTTATAGCACGCTTTTGACGTACAACACACGATTGCCAGTTGAGGGAAATGCTATTAATCAGTACAGGATACAAAGCCGTCTCTTTCTTTTTTCATTTTTTGATATCACATTAGCTCCTAAGTCTGTCAAACCTAGTCCACAAATGGGAGGTCTCCAGGGACATCACGCTATCGGACCATCGTCTCATTGATTTCGAACTTAACCTAGGTGACACACCTAAGGAGCCTTTTCGAAATCCCCGCAGAACCAACTGGTTGCAATGTAAAAAAATTTTGCAGAATGCCTTACCGTCACCAAGCCGCCGAATCAAATCTGTTGAGGCGGCTGAGGAGGCGACACTTTTGCTAACCAATGGGATAGAAGACACCTACGAGCAAAGCTGCCCAATGCGCCTGCCAAAGAAGGAAACTACACCTTGGTGGAATCCGGAATTAGCGCAGATGAAACTCCTTAATAGAGGGCTCTGAAGACAAATTTGTCGGCGGATTGCACTAATTACCAACATGCCCAAAGAATCCTCCAAAAGGACATAAGATCCGCAAAAAGATCATCGTGGAGACGCTTCTGTGAAGCAACCAACTCCTCACAGGCTACAGCCAAACTTAGCGAATCCTGGTTAAAGATATTAACCAAATGCTGAGCAATCTAATGCTACCGGAAGGAACGTTTACGGAGAGTGAAGAGGAAACCATAAATATTTTACTTGACGTGCACTTTCAGGAAGCAGACAGGGAGAAACTCGTAAGGGAGACCATAAACAGTCCACACCGAAGAGACTGGTATCTGGCTTGCAGACCAATTGCGTTAGAACGAGTTAAGTTAGTGCCCACTTAACTCGTTCGACAGCTACAAATCCCCCAGACCTGACGGGATTTTTCCTGCTCTCCTAAAAGAGGGAATGGATTTTTTGGCCTACATTTAAGGGATATATGTACACTCGGCTTCACAAAAATCGGTCCACTCGCCACTTTCGAACTTAAATTCAATTTTCTCTGTAAGTATGAAACTTACAACTATGATAGTTATATGTATCTACAGAAAGTGAATTTAGTGGCAATTCAAATGACTATGATTTTTATCTGAAGTACCGTAACTTACATTACAAACGATTTGCTTGTTGCCCGGTTTCATTGAAGCTCAGTGTATATAGGACATGCCTCGTGTATGCCTACATTCCAACAACCTGGCGGAACGTGAAGGTGGTGTTCATCCCTAAGCCAGGTAAACCCTCCTACGCTGAAGCTAAAAGTTTTCGACCTATCAGTCTGACATCATTTCTCCTCTCGGCTCAACCAAGAATTGAGCTGTACCAATCTCTTGGGACCATCACATCGATCTTTCAAGCAGATATTTACACCATTATAGTGGCAACCCATGAATCTATGCGGTACAACTGCTCTGACCGCCAAGCTTCCCTAAAAGGCGCTGGACTCTTCAGAAATATCAAGACAGCTGGTATGGAATTGACATCAAGCGCTTCTAAGGCTGGGGAGACTAAACGGGATACAGCTGGTGTGGCTGCCCGGACACTCAAACATCACTATGGGAACGAGATGACAGATCTCGCCCGACAAGGCTCTAGCTCACACATGCTAGCTCCGGAGCCAGCTTTCAAAATACCATTATCCGTAATCAAGCTTACCCTAAAAAGGGAGTCGGCTGCAATCCATGCTGGAATCTGGGAGAACATAGATGCCTTCATCGCCCCACCCATGCGACACGTGGCGCAATGTTAGGAAAGGGGACATAAAGACCCTCACAGATCTAATGATAGGTCATTGCTCTCTAAATTACCACCTAAACAAAATTAAGATGATACTATCGGCTATGTGTGGCCAGTGTGAGGAAAAACCAGCATTGCATTTCATGTGCAGTTGTCCGGCCTTTTCAATGTCAAGGATGAGGTATCTTGGCGATTACTTCATCGACGAGAACGAGGCGTTCTCACTCCATTTTGCGAATGTGCTACGCTTCGCGAAATCTTGCATCAATCGCAGACAAAACAGCTCCTAAGCGCAACGGAAGACTAGATTGTGGTAGGCTGAACCCTGTCGTGCTCTGTGGCCGTGATCGTTCGGTCGCCACTCTGTGAAATAGACACTCATAGAGAAACGAGTTTCCAAACTCGGAACGACTCGTCGCACACACGGTAGTCATCAACGCACCATGCTCCACTAGGAGTTACGGTAATCGAGAGAGAACCCGGAGGGGATTCAAAGCACTGAATCCGATAGGCCTATTGCACTATCGCCCTAGTCATATGTGGGCAGGACTATATCTAACGATCAAGGTTGATCGTGCTAAGAAATGAGCTGAGTTTGCTAATTGAAGTCGAAGCTAGGTCGTCCGTGTCCAAGTCGGGCAAATCCTACTGGAAAGCAACCGCCTGTTTACTTCTTTCGAAGATTTCACAGCCCCGGTCCAACCGGAAAAAAACGAGACCGAGGATAATTTCGGGCGCGGTCGAAATTTGGATATCCTTCGCGCTCCTCGGGCTAAAAGTTTTTTCAGGCATGCCTACGATTTGTCCGCCCCCCATTCTTTTCCTTCCGTCTTCACAAAAGTTCCATTGCGCCGACAAAACAATGTGTGGGGTTTGGTTGGAATAAGTCGGTCAATAAAAATATTTACTCAGAAAATTGTATTGGAGGATACGGGAGCAATGGAATCGTACTATGGGGCCCATAGTACGATTCCATTTGTTTTGACCTTTTTGTTGCTTTGATAAATACACATTACACAAAGTGGTGTATGGAAAATTTATAGCTCTGGTGGTTTGTGAATAAAATGTCAAAGGTAGATTTTGATTCGACTATTCCTAACGCTGCCAGGGGGTCTAACGGTATTTTTTACAAAGTTTCATGAAAATCTTTATAACGGTAACTCCGGCTAAAATAATTTGTATGGCGAAGTCCATACGGTTTCGAAGAAAGTGGCCAAATTTCTTATCAATACGTACACCCTCAAGAGTGCTACGGGAGCTCAAAACTTCGTAAAACGGGATTTTTCGGTTTTTTTTTTGTGAATATTTCTGTAACGGGAGAGTATGATGTTCAGTCTTCTATGACGAGTTTAAAGCTCCTGGGGCTGTAAATAAATAGCCAAAAGTTCCCATCGACCGGTAGGCACCTAAGGAAGTTATGGGGGGGCGAAACATCTGAAGATCACCTGAATATCTTTGAAAAATTATTTTTCTTACACGATTTAAACAATTTTTAAAAGAATCGTACATGCACCTCACCTTGGTTGAATTTCGAGAAAATTGAGATGAAAAAATCATTTGTTTTTGGGTGAAATCAGACACAAAATTTTACTTTGCAGGTCAGTAAAAATCAAACCACTCATCCGATTTTAATGCGGTTAGTTTTGTTGTTTAGGTAAATTAGTTGGCTGTAAGAAAACGCTTATTTTCCTGTTGTTGCTAGTCCAGTTTTGGAGATATTAAGGTTTATGTCGTGTAAGAGAATGCATTTTTCAAAAATCTTGAAATGCCTGTGGCAGCTAGTTACCGTTACTAAGAAATTAACAAACAATTGCGTTTTTGTATGGCTTGAACCCTCATAGCGCCCTTACGATTGTACGTGTCGATCCAAAAATTTTGGTATTAATTGAGGCGTTGTATAGAAGCTACAAATTCATAACACTTTTTAGTGAACATTACCGTTATAGAGATATTCCCCAGAAACGGAAAATTTTGACTTTTGGCCCCTTATAACCTTGAGTGCCCACCCATCGATGGGGACTTTTGGCATTTTATTTGCAGCCACAGAAGCTACAAATATGTCATAGATGACTTTACAGCATACACCACCGGTAGAGAGGCATTCACGAATAACCCAAAAATTCTCTTTTTTTTTCTAAGGTTTGAACCCCCATAGCACCCTCAAGGTACATATTGATGAGAAATTTTGCCACTTTCTTCAGAACCGTATTTGCCACGAATTACTTATGCAATATCTTTTAGCCAGAGTTACCGTTTTAGAGATTTTCGTGAAACCTTGCTAAAAAAAATACCGTTAGATCTCTTGGCACCGTTAGGAATCCTGGAATCAAAATTGACTTTTCACATGTTAGTCTGAAACCACAAGCGCTACAAATTCGTCATACACCACTTTTCAGCACATATTACCGTCGTCGAGACAATTGAAAAACCTGTAGCACCTCTAGCAGCAGTCGTACAGACGGGGACTTTTGGGGTATTGTTTACGACCTCGAAAGGAACGCTCATGCAAAAATCGAGCTTTCCCCTAATTTTTCCGAAGTGAAATGCCAATTTTTGCTGGGGTAAAATTCTTTCAGGAAAATCTGAGCGATGATTATGCAATAGTGAAAAAGAATGCATATGATTTATTTGTCAGCAGGAACTTTATCCTTCTAATAAACAATATAACCGTAATTGCGAACTGGTACTCCCAAGGATTTCCTAGTATGTTGCATTGGAAATTTGAAATTTCCGTGTTGGATCTTATTCTTCTTCTCGGACATAAAGAGAAAACACTTTATTGACTCACTCACTCTGAGCAGGCACTCTGTCAAACTACGTCGTGTACCACAATCCGATACGTCGCCAAAAAATCATAATACAGCTGTTTTCTTTGAACTATTGTAACAAAAGTTGTCCCAAACGCTTTTACTCTTCATAGTGTTGCCGTGCAAGTGAAGATTCTTATAAACTCTCATTCTGTGCTACGTGAAGATAAGACAAAGAACCTCATACCTGAAGCTTGTGCATGATTGTGTGTGTGTCTCTAAACAGTGATCATTCACAATAAGCTACTGAAAGTGCGGTTTGCGTTCTGTATTGAACTCTCGATTTTGAATTTTTGCATACTTTTTGGCGCCTATATAAACATAAATATTGTGGGCCCTGTTAGACGACTACTTTTTGCGTGTGGTGTAGAGCAGTACGAAAAACTCAAAATTTGTATTTGATCGATTGGGATTTAAACATTTTATCCCGTGAACGTTTTTTTCTGTTACTTCTTCTATGACGAGTTTAAAGCTCCTGGGGCTGTAAATAAATAGCCAAAAGTTCCCATCGACCGGTAGGCACCTAAGGAAGTTATGGGAGGCGAAACATCTGAAGATCACCTGAATATCTTTGAAAAATTATTTTTCTTACACGATTTAAACAATTTTTTAAAGAATCGGACATGCACCTCACCTTGGTGGAATTTCGAGAAAATTGAGATGAAAAAATCATTTGTTTTTGGGTGAAATCAGACACAAAATTTTACTTTGCAGGTCAGTAAAAATCAAACCACTCATCCGATTTTAATGCGGTTAGTTTTGTTGCTTAGGAAAATTAGTTGGCTGTGAGAAAACGCTTATTTTCCTGTTGTTGCTAGTCCAGTTTTGGAGATATTAAGGTTTATGTCGTGTAAGAGAATGAATTTTTCAAAAATCTTGAAATGCCTGTGGCAGCTAGTTACCGTTACTAAGAAATTAACAAAAAATTGCGTTTTTGTATGGCTTGAACCCTCATAGCGCCCTTACGATTGTACGTGTCGATCCAAAAATTTTGGTATTAATTGAGGCGTTGTATAGAAGCTACAAATTCATAACACTTTTTAGTGAACATAACCGTTATAGAGATATTCCCCAGAAACGGTGAATTTTGACCCCTTATAACTTCCCACTCATCGATGGGGACTTTTGGCATTTTATTTGCAGCCACAGAAGCTACAAATATGTCATAGATGACTTTACAGCATACACCACCGGTTCACGAATAACCCAAAAATTCTCTTTTTTTCTAAGGTTTGAACCCTCATAGCACCCTCAAGGTACATATTGATGAGAAATTTTGCCACTTTCTTCAGAACCGTATTCGCCACGAATTACTTATGCAATATCTTTTAGCCAGAGTTACCGTTTTAGAGATTTTCGTGAAACCTTGCTAAAAAATACCGTTAGATCTCTTGGCACCGTTAGGAATCCTCGAATTGACTTTTGACATGTTAGTGACTTTTCACATGTTAGTGTGAAACCACAAGAGCTACAAATTCGTCATACACCACTTTTCAGCACATATTACCGTCGTCGAGACAATTGAAAAACCTGTAGCACCTCTAGCAGCAGTCGTACAGACGGGGACTTTTGGGGTATTGTTTACGACCTCGAAAGGAACGCTCATGCAAAAATCGAGCTTTCCCCTAATTTTTCCGAAGTGAAATGCCAATTTTCCTGGGGTAAAATTCTTTCAGGAAAATCTGAGCGATGATTATGCAATAGTGAAAAAGAATGCTTATGATTTATTTGTCAGCAGGAACTTTATCCTTCTAATAAACAATATAACCGTAATTGCGAACTGGTACTCCCAAGGATTTCCTAGTATGTTGCATTGGAAATTTGAAATTTACGTGTTGGATCTTATTCTTCTTCTCGGACATAAAGAGAAAACACTTTATTGACCCACTCACTCTGAGCAGGCACTCTGTCAAACTACGTCGTATACCACAATCCGATACGTCGCCAAAATATCATAATACAGCTGTTTTCTTTGAACTATTGTAACAAAAGTTGTCCCAAACGCTTTTACTCTTCATAGTGTTGCCGTGCAAGTGAAGATTCTTATAAACTCTCATTCTGTGCTACGTGAAGATAAGACAATGAACCTCATACCTGAAGCTTGTGTATGATTGTGTGTGTGTCTCTAAACAGTGATCATTCACAATCAGCTACTGAAAGTGCGGTTTGCGTTCTGTATTGAACTCTCGATTTTGAATTTTTGCATACTTTTTGGCGCCTATATAAACATAAATATTGTGGACCCTGTTAGACGGCTACTTTTTGCGTGTGGTGTAGAGCAGTACGAAAAACTCAAAATTTGTATTTTATCGATTGGGATTTAAACATTTTATCCCGTGAACGTTTTTTTCTGTTATTTCTTAAAATGAACACCTGTGCTGTTCCATCTTGCCTGGGTAAGGCTGAGAAAACACCAAACATCATTTGCTCTGGGTTCTGTGGTTTAACCTTTCACAGTAAATGTGCCCAGTTACCCGACTCAGTTGGCCATTCACTACGCGAGCCTGACTCTGGTCTCAATTGGTTTTGCACCAATTGTCGATTTACATCTTTGGACAAATACGTCAATAAATTATTGGCGGCGAAGAAGCTGCTTGAGAGTATTTACGAAGACGATTCTGCTAGACATGGTATGCCGAATACAGACTTACAAGTATTGCCGCACCATGCTGGTCCGGCTAGAGTGCCTTCATCGAATATTGTTGCTCAGGCTATTGGAGTAACAACGCGCCTACGTCAAACTCAACAACAAAACGCGAAGAAGAAGTCCGAGCTAGACAACCAAACTCAGCAGTTTCAAACACCTCAACCAGTTGCTTCAACTTTAACCAATCTGCTATTACCACGGACGACACCAGTGTGTTCATCCCAAAATTTACTAGATATACATTCGCCTACTTTACCGCTTCGTCCTGAGTCATCTGGCTGTATTCCCCCATCACAGATTTCGGTACAGCAGCCACCGTCATCATGTAATTCTTCGTCTATTGATCTTTCTCGTCCACCAGCGGCATCTTCAAATAATTTAAGAGTTTGTTGTCCTCCTAAGCAACTCTTTATCTCTAGACTCGCTTATGATACGACGGAGGACGAGATAAGACGATATATAATTGGCAAGCTTGGATACGTTCCCGCATTATACTGAGTTGCCATAAACTCACAAAGGACAACCTTCCTAATCGTGTTCTTTCATCGTTTAAAATCGTAATTCCCAACGAACTTGACGTTCTTTTTACGTATTCTTTTTGGCCATCTGGTATTCTTTTGAAAGAATTTACTAAACGGAATTTTCATCGTCCTTTATTAAGAAAAAATCGAAAAAAATGCATTTTAACCTTTATTATCAAAATGTACGTGGGTTGAGGACCAAACTTCAATGTTTCAATATTTCGGTTTTAACATCAAATCACGACTTTATCTGTTTAACTGGTTATGTGAATCTGTTCACAACGGTGAGCTGTTGGAAGGATACAATATTTTCCGTTGTGATCGTAATTTCTCATTAACAGACAAACAGCGTGGGGGTGGTGCTCTCATCGCTGTTCGTCAAACCATTAATTGTTCGTTAATATCTACCACTGAATGTGACAGGTTCGACTGTGTATCAGTTATTATTCCCACACTTACTTCTTCGGTAGTAATGATGGTCATACTTATTTCAATTTCAGAAAAGGAAACTATGAATGAATCAATCAAAAATTGATGGATGCTGATTGGTACAACCTCCTAAACGGACTTAGCTGTGATGCAGCTGTCAACGTGTTTTATAGTGTTCTTTATAATATCATCTGTGAGTTCATACCTATAAGTTCGAAAATGCGTAACCAATGTCCAGTTTGGTTTACACGTTCTATCCGCAATCTACTTCGCAAGAAAACCGATATCCGTGTTCGGTACAAACGGTTTAAACGACCTTCTGATCTTTTACGATTTAAGTCGCTTCGGAACAAAGCTAAATCTTTAATTCGTGCTGCTAGATCTGCTTACATTGCTTGTATTGAAAATAGTATCGCAAATCATGAGAGCAAATTATTTTGGTCTTATGTGAAGAAAATCAGAACTTCCTCCTGGGATGATAAAGTCGCTAACACCCCAATTGAAATGTGCGAGTTATTTGCATCTTATTTCGCTAGCACGTATAATATTTTTATGACTCTACTTTTTCTTTTCCTGCTCAGTCTGCACATTCTGACTCTGTTCAACCTATTAGTTGTTCATATGTCGAACTCTTGATCTCTTCGCTTAAGGCAACTACTTCTCGGGGTCCGGATGGAATACCGAATTTATTTCTAAAAAGAACATCTCCTTCCATTAGTCTTCCGCTTTCCATTATTTTTAATAAAAGTATCGAAGGAGGAATATTTCCATCACAGTGGAAATGCTCCCATATTGTCCCGATCCCTAAGAAGGGAGTTACAAGCAGTGTATCTAACTATCGTCCTGTGTCTCTATTGTCTTCCTGCTCTAAACTTCTAGAAAAAATAGTATCAACCTACATTAATATCAACTTTAGTAACTTAATATGTCCAATTCAACACGGTTTTCAAAACAAGAAGTCCACTGTAACTAATCTGGTTGAGATCGTGAATTTTATCACAAAATCGTTTGATAAACACCTTGATGTGCACGTCATCTACACTGATTTCTCTAAAGCCTTCGATTCTGTTGATCATGGTATTCTTATGAACAAACTCGTATCTTTAAATTTCCCTGTAAGGCTTTTATGTTGGATTTCATCTTACTTGGCTAACAGGTCGTCGAGTGTAATTTATAATAAAATTGTGTCTTCGTCCTTTTGGCCTTCATCGGGTGTGCCTCAGTGGTCAATCCTGGGACCTATATATATTGTTCTCGTTTTTCATAAATGAGCTTCCCTCGATACTTAAAAATGGGTCTCTATTGTATGCTGATGATTGTAAGATCTTCAAGTCCGTATCGTCTATAGTAGATTGTGTATCCTTACAAATGGATTTGGATGTCGTGGCATCGTGGTGTTGATCGAATAGGTTACTGTTGAATGTGGCTAAATGTTCTGTTATAATCTATTCCCTAAAACCTGATCCTATTTGCTTTACATATAGCGTATATTCGCTTCCGCTTAAGTGTGTTAACTCTGGTAAAGATCTTGGTGTAACGTTTGATGCGAAGCTTAAGTTTACAGAGCACTATTCCGATGTAATTAGCAGGGCATCAAAGTTCGCTGGCTTTGTCCTTAGGTGCTAAAGTGATTTTCGCTCGACGTCAACCCTTGTAAATTTGTTCTTCTCATTGGCTCGTAGTGTTTTGGAATATGCTTTGTAGTGTGGTCGCCGTGTGGGCGCCACGGTTACACTGATGCTTTAGAGCGAGTTAAAAGGAGATTTACCAAGTCCCTGTTTTTTAAATTTGGCTTTTCATATCTTCCATATAATGAACGGCTTAACTTTTTAAATATGCAGTCATTACAGGAGCGAAGATTATTTCTTAATGAATGCTTCCTTTATAAAATTTGTTGTGGCCTACTCAGTACCTCGTTAGTGTCCGACATTCAATGGAGAAATCCTGTGTATAATACAAGATCCAACTCCATATTTGTCCCTCCAACAGCTGACCTCTCAGTATATTTCAATTCGCCGCTTCTTAGGTTAATGAGAAATTATGATTTATTGGAGATTGGTCCTCTACCCTCTTCGTTATCAGCATTGAAGAGAATTTTGCTTTCCAAAATTCCAACACTGAATTATTTTATGAATTTTAGTTTCCTTAATTTTTCTCTTACTTTCTCTTTCAATCAGTATGTTAATTATATATTTTTTTTCTTAATGTACTATGTATTTTTTCTTTATCATTGTTTTGTTTGCTCTTTTCATTCCTTACAATATTTTATGTATAATTACTGTATTATTGGGAGTACCTCCTGTTCAGTACTTGAATTAAATAAATAATTAAATAAATAAAATTGTATGTACATATATATTTATACATATTTGCACTCTTACGACAAAAACACTATCTTTTGTTTCATTTCATGTTTTCATGATGTTTTCTTTAATATATTTATCGTATCTATTTGTATTTTCAATGTACTTTTCGCAACTTAAAGCAAAAAAAGCTAAAAAAGTTCTGTACAAGACAGCTAATGGATCCGGAAGAAGAGATGTTTCACGTTGTGTTTATTCTATTCTACTACTAGATGGATGCTGTTTGTTTAAAACAAAATAGAAATGTACTGTACATTATAACAATAAGCACATGTATACGGCGAAGTATATTTGTTTGTCTTTGATATTTTCATTTCGTAAATTTAAGTACAATACATACTTGAATTTATGAACATACTCGTACAATGGTTGCATTTGTATTTATGTTTATTGTAATTCAAGGATAGAATAATGTAATTTTTCGGCCAAATTACAAATTTCGACACCAACCGTCACGTTTTATTATAATATTCGGACCTCGAACTGTATGATGTGACTGGGATGGTAACAAAAGACCGCGTACAACTTTTTCTCGATTCTAGAGTTTTCTTCGGGGCACAGAATCATTCAACCGAAAGAAAAAAGAAATGATTGGACTTGATATTCTATTGCATACAAATTCACGTCGCCATTGATTTTATTTTAGTTTTTTTCTTCTACTGGAAAAAGAACCAAGTCAATGGCATACTTCTTTCTTTACTCATAATACATTATTATGCTAATAAAGTCAGTGTCAATTTCAGAATAGCTAAATATGTGCATATTTTTTGAGTTGTGTCCTCTTGATTTATATTTATGTGCATACGTATATGAGCAACGTGCTATAGGCTATATATTTTGGGTCAAGGATAGAAAGGAGCGTAGATTTTCTTGGCAAACAGAAGACGAAATAGAACCTTTTTTCTTGGCTATACATACAAGTACATAGCAATAAGCTATAGTTGCGATTTTGTCTTTGTCAGTTTTTTGGATATTTGATCGATTTGTTATTTGTATTCTGTTTAGGTTCGTTTGATTTACAATTTGAATTGTATGAGACTTGTATGTAACATGTAAATAAAAAACGAATTCGATTATTTCCGTTTATCTAAAAGTGCGTTTCTATCCAAACTCGCTAACATCTTGAGAATATATATATGAGCAGAAGTTTGGCATACAAAGCATAGGTACGGTGGCATGCAAAATTTATTTGCTTTTATGTCATCATATTTACTCATACAAATTAAAATTCAAAGCAAATCCAACACATGCTTTCCATGGTTCACGAAAAATAAAATCATCTCGACGTGCAAAGCTCGCGAGCATCTAAAACGGTTTCCATAAAAAATTGCATAGCTCTGCACTCGAGCTCGATGAAAACACTGCAGCTAGGCCTGTTCCAGAAAACGGGATCCCGGTACAAAACCGGTGTTCACTTGGTACCGGACCCGATATTCTAAAGTACCGATATCCCGGTTTTTTGGTACCGAGTTAAAAAAAAACCGACCGACGAGTCGGTTTTTTGGTACCGAGTTAAAAAGAACGATTCATTTCAACAATGAGCCGGTTTTTTCAGGTTTTTTGGTACCGGTTTTTAACCCGGTACTCAAAAAACCGGCTTATTGTTAAAAAAACCGTCGGTACTGAAAAAAAACCTGAGTCAGGGAAACCGCTTGTGGTACCGGGTATTGAATAAAACCGAAACCCGGTACTGAAATCTCGGTACCGAACAGGTCTAGACACAGCATAGCTTGACTTTTTCCCTATTCCTTCAAAAAGTCAGCTATACAAGCTTACACGACGCAGTGCTTCCTCGTAGGGGAGAAACCACATATAAGCGTACGTGTCCAGTCTCGGAGTTGGCGGCTTCGCAGAACCCAAGCCTCGAAGGGGCCAGTTAGGGAGAATGGCCTTTGCGCCTATACCTAGCTGGTTTGTGGATTGATGACCACACGGCCCGAATCAAATTGCTGCTTAGTAAACGGACGGAGGCCAAACCTATGTGAACGGTAGCGCTTCGAGTCTGCTTTAAGCCGACGAGTAGTAAACAGGCATAACGATCCTGCGGAGGCATTCGAATTCGTTAGGTCTTCCGAAAGGGGGCCAAAGGAGGATCACACCTGCTATAGAGAAATCTTTAGCGAATAGTGTACCTCGGGGATGGGCGTGCCCAGGGGACCATGGTCCCTACCCATCTAGGCGTTGCACTCGAGGGGGTTCGTGGTGATAGACAAGTCGACCAGCTAGAGTCGCATCCCAAGGTGGGGATCCAAAGGGAGGCATCCCAGCGGAGAACACCATTCCGGCTTTAAGCCGGATAAATTCTCGTCGTCCCGCAAGGGAGGGAGGTTATGGCCGCTTGGCTCAGGTACTCCTAATGGCGAATGCGAGGTAGGCGCAGGATGGATGCTACTTACCTACTTACTAGACGCTCAATTCTACTTACTTCTGATAAAAATTCTGAACCGATATTTGTATTGCTTTCTTTCAATGTAAATACCATTACCAAAATTACAAAACCTTCTTTATCTAAAGCCCTGAAGTAGAAAATCTCGATTATTACTCGGCCGCCAGCGATATCACGAATTTAATTGATTTGAATTAAATAGCAAATTTATGGCCCTTTTCCTACTAGTACGAAGCGCGAAGGGGAATTCCCTGGTAATGCAGATGCCCTTACTGGATTATTATTTCGCTTTTATAGCAATATTCTATATGAAATCCTAAAGTGTGTATGGTTTGCCTTTTCCTCTCTTTCTTAGGATTTTTGCAACTTTCTTTTTTAAATGAAACGTTGCAGCGCAATAATTGTTTTAGTAGATTGCATTAATGTAAGCTGATCAGACGTACAGCATTTATAAAAGTATAGCATTTATAAAGGTACAGCATTTTTGACTTAACGCAATTGCATCTCATATGCTACACAACGAGCCCGTCTTATGATCAGTATTGTGTACATACTTCAAACTGTTTTTCTTTTGCACGATATTATTTTAAGCCTGACATCTTTCCTATTTGAAACTATATAAAATTCAAGCTGATCACAGAAGGACACATTTTGCAGTAGGAGACTGCGTCAGTCCCGAAAATTTGCCTATCAATGTTAAAAACTCGTGGGTCCTCAAAATGGACCAAATGCAAACAGGACAGTGGTCGGCAAACTTGTGAGCCAGAAGCGAAGGAATTAAATCATAAGTATTCCGTTAAAGTGCCAAAATGATTTTGGGAGACGCTAAAGCTCGTGGTTCAGAGAGCTGAAAAATATTTCAAAGCATAATTGAACTTAACATGGAATTCAATTAAACTAACTAGGTCAAATAGCTTGAAATTGGAAGCTGTAATATCCTGGGGATGGAAGAATGTAAGATAATTTAAAATGGAAAAAAGGATTGTAAACGAGAAAAGGCTTTCAACAGAGCGTAACTTAATTAATTTTATGATCATTTGCTATCGATGGATCGAAGTTAATGCCTTTTCTGGCTTTTTCATTCTGCGACAAGTCAACAAATACTTTGCTTAAGTAGAAAGTACTTGGTCCTCATCTCTAAGGCTTCGTTAAAACGACGAGCCGTGACGGCCCGTGAACTGTCTTTTGACGGCTGGCGAGACGTATTTACGCATCTCGCAAGCACGTGCAAATATTTTGCATCTCGGAAGCACGAGCCGTCACGGTTTCCTATATAGGCCAATGCATTTTTAAGTCTTGGGCTTGCTAGCCGTGCGGCTTCTTTGTTTGCCCAAACGTCCAGAGTGACGAATATAAGCAAATAGCAATCTTAGCCTGGAAATGGACGTGGTACATAATAACTAATGGAGTATTTGGACAAGACACCCGGATCTCGATCACCTTCTTCTTCTTTCCCAAGTTGATGTTATCAGCGACTGATAAAGTAATGCGCGCTACAATAATGTTTTTAAAACACTCATTGATGTTATGTTTTTTTTTGCAAAATATTTGCTTAAAAAAAATTGGCAGTATCGCCGGACCGTTCTATTCTAAGTACATACCATTTTTTTAAACGAATAACTGTTACAGACCAAAGACCAAAGTCAGTAAGAAACTCAACGACATAAGTATCCTTACAAGTAAATTTTGTGGTTTTTGACCAGATTATGGAGGCAGCAAGCCACAAAAATCTAAAAAAACTAAACAGAATCCTTTCATGCTAAAGATCCTGCTAATTCAGTATTCGAATCTGGTGGAAACTTAAAGACTGAAGTGCCCTGTTTTGGGCCTAGTACAATTTGGGACCCACAGAGTTACGGGTTAGGAATTAATTAATTAATATTTTAATTAAATTCTTTTTTATTGATTAATAATGGAACACACAATAGGGGTTTGTGTATAGTTATAAGCTCTCGATTGTCTTTTACTTAAACTCGGCTGAATTCTGTGATTTGTTGGTGAATTTTGTAAAAAATGTCGTGACATCCTACATTCCACCGCATTTTCGTATTTTTGTCTGCCTAAATTAGATGATATTGTCGAGAACGTAATATGGTTCAAATCGATTTTGCCTTTACGAATCGTGTGAAAAGTAAGTTTTGATCAACATTGCGGGTACAGCATTGAAAAGATTTGAGACTTAGGCCAGTCAATAAACCGAAATATAAGGCGTTAGGTCGCAAAAATTGCTCGGCTCTGGTTTTTTGGGATATTATTAGGATAGATACCAGAAGTGTACCACGAAGTTTGCAACTTCGAAAAACCTGTGCTAACCCTGTGACCCTCAAAAAATCTCAACATTTTCGGACTTTTTTCATATTTTTGTTTGTAATTTCTAAAAGGTGCTTCCTACAAGTAAGTTGTCCACTGCACTGTTAAAGCTAAGAAAATCTTCCTTAATTTGAGTGTAACCCCAGCTTTTTAGGCGCAAAGGATCCCAAGATACAGCACTTTAAATATAGTTTTTTGTAATTTCAGTCATGCTTCGAGCTGAATATCGGCTTAAATGCGCATTCTACGGAGAAAGTCATGTGACATGAAGTTATAAACCAGTTACTTAGCTGTATATATGTCGGAACGAATGGAATCAGACCATGGGGTCATAGGGCTGCCCCTGAAAATTAGGTTCTTCTTAGAAAAACTTTTTCCTTATGTACCAATAGTAACCAAACTTCACCCAAGTATGTTCCTAGTAAAGCCCCAAAACATATCTAGAAACGGATGAAATCGGAACACTACGTTATAGGGCTCTGGAAATTAGGTTCTTCTAAGAAAAACTTTTTTGTTTATGAACCAATCTTAACCAAACCTCACCCAAATGTGTTCCTAGTAAAGCCTCAAAACATATCTAGAAACGGATGAAATCGGAACACTAGGTCATAGGGCCGTCATGCAAACCAACCCCTGATAATTAGGTTCTTCTAAGAAAAACTTTTTTCTTTATGAACCAATCTTAACCAAACCTCACCCAAATGTGTTCCCAGTAAAGCCTCAAAACATATCTAGGAATGGATGGGATCGGAACATTACGTCATAGGGCTGTCATACAAACCTCCTAAAATACAATTTCGGACTTTTTTACAAAAAATAAAACATTTTTTAAAGTGCTGTATCTTGGGATCCTTTGCACCTACAAAGCTGGGGTTACACTCAAATTAAAGAAGATTTTCTTAGCTTTAAAAGTGCAGTGGACGACTTACTTGTAGGAAGCACCTTTTAGAAATTACAAACAAAAATATAAAAAAAAGTCCGAAAATTTTGAGGTTTTTTGAGGGTTACGGGGTTAGCACAGGTCTTTCGAAGTTGCAAACTTGGTGGTACACTTTTGGTATCTATCCCAACAATATCCCAAAACAACAGAGCCGAGCAATTTTTTGCGACCTAAAATCGTTAAATTACTGGCCTATTATGTGATGAACGCTCAGCGATCGAAGTTAAACCACCAGTTCTGAGCACTATATGCGTATATTTTCTATACAGACATGTTGCTTTAGTTCATAGTGGATACTAGGAAAGTAGCACCATTCAAAAAATATGTAAATATGGCTCGAATTTGGATTCAGAACTACGATCGCTGAGCGATCATCACATGAATCGTCTCAACGAACACATACCTTAACTCTCAAAATACGGCTTGCGAGCCGTCCGGCTCTTGCCGCTTGCCCGTTCCATATAAGCCCATGCATTTTGTTGTCTCGAGCTTGCGAGCCATACGGCTCGTCGTGTGAACGAAGCCTAAGGTTGTAACCGGACAGATCGGGGTTCGCCGAACTGCGCGGTGCAAAAGATTAAACTTGTGGACAAAACACGCGTGGATCGGCGAACCCCGACCAGTGTGGCTGACAAATCATGCACCATATGCACGTGAATACTTTGATAGAAACGAAGTTCGTGTGGAATGTTGGCGAACATTTTGGATGGAAACGAGCCTTTACGCAATTTTACTTTAAGAAAAACAAACTGCGTATCCATTCAATTATGCATAGACTTGTATATCGTATTCATCGTTTTCCATAACTCATGATAATATTGCACTCAGAAAAAAATATCAATGCGTATAGTAAATTTAAACAAACAAGCGTCAAATTGTGCATTATAAATATATTTATGACTTATAAAATAGCGCAAACACAACACATGACGTTCACTCGCTGGTGACTCATTTGTGTTCGGTGTCACATAAAGTAATGTGTTTATCGGAATGCCAAAAACTTTCCGGAAACTGTTTACTTTTCGGCAAAAACCAAGAGACATTGTAATGCAGCACGACTTTGATATTTGCATATGAATGCAATTAAATTGGAAAAATATTGTTGTTTATTATATGGTGCTATTTTGGTATACATTATTAGTCAAAGATAAAGTATGATTTTTATAATAGTTGGGGACGGCCACCTTTATGCAGTTTTGCGCCTGGAAATGTTGTTATTTTGCCAGAAAAGAGTTAAAGTGAAGAAGGCTGCTCTAGCCTTGTTGATATGCGATTGCACATCAGCGCCCGCGCGCCCATCTGCTGTGAATATGCTACCTAGCAGAATTCTACAACTTTTTCGATCGCCTGTCCCGAAATTCAAATTCCGCTTTGTCCGCCTGGATCACCCCGCAGGGGGGTTGGTGTCCTTGTGACATCAGCCAGAAATGGCTGTGGCCTGCGACGCATCTATGCCACGAAAGAAGACATTAAGTCAAAGAAATGAGAACTACTGGTGGTCTGTCCTATTAGAGTCGCATAAAAACGCTCGACGATTACTCGACGGATGGGATCCCTAATAAAGCGTTAATGGCCGCAATCCATGCTGCCCCTCAAAAGTTCTTGGAAGTCTTCGAAACTTGCTTGGTAGAAGGGACTTTTCCTAAATCATGGAAGCGGCAGAAGTTGGTGCTCCTTCCCCTACCAAATAAACCGGCTGGAGAGCCAAGCTCATATCGCCCAATCTGCTTGCTCGACACCTTGGGAAAACTATTCGAGAGAATTATCTTTAACAGACTGTTACCGGTGGTGCAAGAAAAAGGCTGCCTGTCAGATCAACAGTACGGCTTTAGACGGGAGAAGTCTACTATGGATGCAATCGAAATGGTCACCAATTTGACAAGAGATTCACTTCAAAAAGGTACATGCTGTTCTATGGTAACGCTCGAAGTCAAGAGCGCTTTTAATTCTTCTCTGGTAGTGGGCTTTGTCCATGATATCGCAGTGGTGGTGGAGGCGAAGAAGCTGGAGTGCGTTGAAGTCTACGCCAACAAATCAATTACACGTTATTGTTGTTGACTATTAAAGGGTGGTCTCGAACTTGCTGAGCAAAAAACAGAGGCTGTTCTTATCAGTAAGCAGAGAAAAAGGTGCTCTCTAAAAATCAGAGCAAGAAGCACTATCATAATTTCCAAAAAAGGCATTAGGTATTTGGGGGTTATGATATTCCCGCTTTTCTATGTTTCTTCGCCCCGGTTGTATCTCCGATGCTACGCTTTGGCGACAGCTGTACAGCCTGCTGATCTCGACCACTAGAATCTTCAAAGGCATCATTCCAGCTACCACATAGGCTGCTTGAGTACAATTCGACTAACTCCGGGTCCCATGCGGCAGCTATGTTGTCAATAATACCTACCACGACCACTTCTTTCGGCATAGCGAGGCCTAAGATAGCATTGTACATGATATTCCACAAAAGTGGGCCAAGAACAGATCCCTGTGGTACCCCTGCAGTTACCAAGTATTTCTTGTGTCCCTCGTTAGTGTCACAACTTAAGACATATGTGAGAGGTCGCCTAGAAAGTCGAGTCGGCGACAATCATCTTTTGCAGAGCGGCGTGAATACACGCCGAGTTACAATAATAAAATGCGTTTTTAACGTCTAGAGTCACACTAGCACGGTCTGATAGACGTCCTTGTTCTTCCACTACTTCTGACAACCGGTTATATACATTCGTTCGACAACTTTTCCTGTTGTGTCGAGTAAGCAAATAAAGCGACAAGAGTTAGGCTCACCAGCAGGCAAGTTCCAAAGACGTCGATTAAAGTTGTGACACTAGCGAGGGACACAAGAAATACTTGGCCACTGCAGGGGTACCACAGGGATCTGTTCTTGGCCCACTTTTATGGAATATTATGTACAATGCTATCTTAGAGCTCGCTATGCCGAAAGGAGTGAATTTTAAATTTGAATTTTGAAAGGAATGCATTCAGGGCCAGGCGCCCTTTACCGTTTTCAAGCCTGGATGCTGCCTTTAAAAGCTCGCACTCTGTAATCGGGGGTGTGATACCACCAGGCTTGTAGAGAGGGTGGGGGAACGGGGTGATTCCCCCTGGGCCCGGGATTTCAAAGGGGGCCCGGACTTTGACACAAAAATTCTGCTTCAGTGAGCGTACTCTTCAGAAGCATCTGAAAGCTTCCCTTGTAAGGTGACATTAGGCTCCCATATAAGATTCCTTGATGATGGAAATGATTTTATCTGGTATGCCCCTCCTACTAAAAGCTCTCGAGATATATTCCCGATCAACCCTATTGAACGCCTTCTCGAAATCTATGAACAGGAGGCAATTTGCTCAATAATAATTCTTCTTATCAGTATCAGGCCCCACATGGGGCTATACAATACAAGGGAAGCTTTCAGATCCTTTTGAGGTACACAGTGGAATGAGACCAGGCTGCATCTCGTCACCTAAGTATTCTGATAACTGCATTATAGGCAATTTCGAGTTAACGTTACATTGCATATCATTTCAGAGTGTATAAAATGTTGCACGCACTATATACATATTTCCTATCCGACGATGTACGAACATTTTGGACCACGCCGAGATTCGATCTTCGGACCTCTATAGATTGCTAGCATCGTAGAGTGTGACTCAACCAAGTGAGCCACAGAGCATGTCAATAATAATTCGGAGAGTGTTTATATGATCGCAACATGAAAAACCCCCACGAAAACCAGCCTGTTCATTACTTCAAGTGTAATCGACTTCATCCTTGATCCGGTTCAAAATAATTTAACCATCAACTTGGAGACAGCTGGAAGTAGGCAAATATCACGCCAATTATTATACAATCCTTAAGGTTACAATTTTTTGGAATTTTAATAATCACGCCCTTTTTCCATTCATCTGGTCTGGAAGAGTTTTGGGTTTTCCAACACTCTCTGATGAGGGGAAGCAGAATATCCGATGTACCATTTGAATCTGCTTTAAATAATTCAACCGGGATTCCATTAATCCCCGGGGCCTTCCCTGTGGCCATAGACTCGATAGCCCGTTTTAATTCCGTTTTAGATGGTGGTCTGCAATTAATATCGGCTACTCGAGGGACGTCTTCCTCCGCCGATGAAGATGCACTTGAAGGTCCGAAGCAGGACCTCAAAAAAGTGTTTTTCCATCTATGCAGCTGTTCATCGGCAACAAGCAAAGACCCTTTTTTATCTTTCACAGGATTGTCTGAAGTAAAAGATTTGCCAATTAGTGGCTTAATTAACTTGAATAGGGTGCCGCTGTCACCACGGTAAGCCGCATCATTTGCCTCCTTCGCTAAAGCGTTGATGTAAGTACGCTTATCAGGCCTCCCAACTTCTCTGCAAGCCTTTTTGTAGTGAACGGTATTCAGCTCGGAGTCGATTTTTGGGTGAATCATCAGCACCGGAGTGCCTTAACTCTGTTGCGTGCTGAGATAAGATACCAAGTAGCGTCACTGATAAAAGGTCTTCTACCTCGATCCAATCGTCCCACAATCGCTTCGCCACACGAAATAAAAGAATCCTTTGCAAAATTCCATCTGGTGGTCGCTGCCTGACGCGACGTCTAAGAGGGAGTTTCTCCATGTCTTTGAAACAGCAATATTGTCAATTTGGTTTTCTGTTCTGCTATCCGGAGAAACCCAAGTTGTTAAATGGCAGGGCTTATGCTTAAACAAGGTGCCGCCAATGACAAGTTGTCGAGAGTTACAAAACTCCACGAGAATTTCGCCATTATTGTTCCTGTCGCCAAGTCCATAACACGACATGATTACCTAACCATGTTAAGCATTCCATAATCGCCGAAATCTTCGCTTGGAGGACGCTACAGTAGTTACGGAGACGAAGTGGCAGGTTATCTTCAAGTAATTTCCAGAGGATGCCAATGCCCACTACTCCATCTGACTTGGCTATCTCTCACCCAGGGTTCCTGAACCAAAACAATATCTTCTTCTGTCTGTGCTAAACGAAGAATATGAGCAACCGAAGCTACTTTTTAATGGTGAAGATTAATTTGGAGAAACCTATGCACAGCTTGCTGTTATTTTTTATCAATCAATCTTAATATTTCTCAAATTTTATTTTTGCATTGTAACGGTAACAAAAAGCTCTTTTAACTGCATCCTCAGACCTTGCTTACCACAAAAATGTACTATGCTGAAAAATAATTTTCATATTATTTTAAAAGTAAAATTAGGTCAATTGCGAATCAAATTTCTTTCTATGTATATTTTCGCATGTGTAATTTTAGTTCTTGCCAATTCCTAAAAATAATGAATTTCCTTTGAGACGATTAATATTCATACAATATTCGTGGTAATTTTTTTGTATGCTTTTCCTACTCATTGTCAGGTATGATGCATATTCATTAATCAAACGCTCGGTGGCTTTGCTACTACACTCGGTAGTTTTTGTGCTTTGTTAAAAATATGAATACTAATTCACAAGTTTCATGGTGAATTATTAATTACGCTCGTCACAATGTGAAAAGGCAACTATAGGGTTTTCTGTTATTATTATTCAGAAGCCTAATTTTAGGAGCATTTTCATTAGGTGCGCAAGTGGGAGTATTTAGTTTTTCTTTTTTTTTTTTGTAATTTGCCTACATAATAGAAACTAGTACAAGGGATTCATAAAAACGCCTTGAACTCATAATATTTCTGCTTTTTTGTTTATAATGTAATCATAACCAGTAAAAGTAATTATGTTTTTTTTCTATTTCTATTTACAGGTTTGTTTTCAATATTCTATGCGCCGTTGGTATCTAATCAGAATTAAGTAAAACATATGCAACTCATGTGGTAAATTAGAACACTCGGCAGAGTGTGCTAGTTATCTCAACAGCCTTACAAAAAATACTTTTAAGGAATTTACAAAATATACGCGTAACATTTTCTACCAGGATGGTTTGGGTGTTTTTATTGAATTTGTACATCATTTCAATTTAACCCTAAAGTGGGCGCGTCTTTCCGAGAAACGTCAGTGGGCGCGTGGGGAGCATTTTGCCGCTCCTTTTCAGTGACCATTTTAAGTAGGAATAAGGCAACTGAATTAATTTATTTTCTTCATATTTAAGTAAAACACAAATAAGCAATGATAAATTAACATATTTATTGAAATCTCTTTTGGGAACTTCGGTTTAGGAAAGGTTTTCGAAAACGGAACGCATTTTAATAGACTTTTAATATATTCTAAATTATCGTATGTAATACTCATAAAAAAGGAAATTAACAGCGCCATGCACCATAAAACATACCCAAAATTCCAACTTTGCAAAAAATATGTTTTTTTTTGTATGTGATATTTTTACCTACGTGAGAAGGCGCGCGATGAGCAAATTGCCGCCTGATGGTAACAACCTCCTTCTCCAGCCCCACTCCGCCCACTGACGACGTACAGCCTTTCGGCACGAGTTCTGGATGGAAATAGGGGCAGCTACTGAAAAGCGCAAACTTAACGAAGAATTATTTTACGAATTATTAAGGTTTTTTTGGTGAGGGCGGCAAAATGCTCATAGCGCGCACACTCTAGGGTTAATTGGGTATATACACGGGTCTTTGCTTTGCCTTTAGAGTTGACCGTTCCCATACCTGTAAAAGTGTAGGATAATGAACATCAGGAGGATTAGATTAGATTTGTTGAGGGCTCAGGCAGGCTAGGCACTGCGACCGGTGGTCTATTGTACCATTGCCCCTACTATGGATTAGATGAACTCATCTAACCGACTACCTTCGATAAATCGATTCAGCTGGGCCATATTGATAGTGACGATATCCTCACTGAAAAAATTGGGCTATCTAAAATTAAGAAACTCTTTTCTCATTTGCAAAATTCCCGAATTTAAACAAAATTTCTCAAAATATGAAAATTTCTTCTTGAATCGATCCTATTTGCAAGACTTTCTTTTGAGAAATAGGAAGTAGATTCAAGCCTAAGCCATTATTCTCAATTCAAGCAAACAAATGCTTGATAATAGATTTTTTGACATTTTTCATGTAAAGCTCGTGGAAAAGCTTTATTTTAGCTTTAGCTTATATTGCAGCGTTGTAGTAGATTAGTCAGAAGTGTCGCTGGTTTAGTGGGTAGCGCGTTTGACTGGGAAGCATGGGGTTACGGGTTCGCTGTTGGTTGGAGCAAGTTTCTTTTTTTATTTTTGTTCAGATTCTCTTGTCTTTTCCATAAGAAAAGTTTGCTTGATTCAAGGTTACTTTTCCTTGAAGCGCTGCTATTGTAATTTCACTTGGATCAGTGTGACTAATTCTCAAATGAAGAGAAATATTTCTTGGCTGTTTTTTGTTGTCTTTTTTTTCTTGATTTGAGCCATATTTTCTTTACTTTAGCAGACAATTTGGTTCAGTGCTCTTCCAAGGGAAAAGCGATACCGAAACACTCCAATCGGCGCCTTGCTAGCCTCTCACACTCACACAGGATGTGAGAAGCAGTTTCGTCGTCAGCCTCACAGAAGCGACAGCTGGCGTCGGTAACAATGCACAAGCGCTTTAAATGACCGTTTAAACGGCAGTGCCCCGTAAGGAGCCCGCAAATAATCCTAACCCTGTTTCTGCTCAATTTCATCAGACCAAGGGTACGATTAGGTGAGTAGTTAGCAACAACAAGTTTTGACTGCCTAAGCCCTGGAAGAGCTTCCCAGTGTGTGGTGGCTTTGGCTTTTTCCCACTCACTAATTACATTTCTGCAGATACAGAGTGGTAACCCTCAGTAGGGTTCTGGGCCATAAAAGGGAGTGGTGGATGCTCTTCTTGCGAGCTCGTCGGCCAGCTCATTGCCGTAAAACCCCAAGTGCCCAGGTACCCAGAAAAGGGTGAGATTGTTGAGATTGCCCACCTGTTGGAGGATTTCCTGACAAACCAACATGAGCTTAGATGTAACAGTACAGCTCGTCAGCGCTTTTATTGCTGCTTGGCTGTCAGTAAATATTGCTATTTTCTTGTTGGTGTAGCCTTTGTCAAGGCATAATCTTGCACACACTTCTGCCTGAAACACGGTCGGATGTATTCCCATAGGAATAAAGATATTAGTGTTCGGGCCAGTTATTCCAGCTCCAGATCCTGTATCGGTCTTTGAGCTGTCCGTGTAAAATTTGATGGTGCTAGGGTGGAGTGATCTGAATCTGTCAGTCCAGTCCACCCTTTCCCATATATCTGCACTATAAGAAGGGTCAAAACTGAGAGTTTTGACCAGATGGTCTGATGGCATATCCAGTAATCTGCTGTTACTTAACCATCCTTGTTGAACTGAGTTCAGTGGGGACGCCGCATCACATGCTACGAGCCTAATGACAGCTAACCTTGCCACTGCCTCGATGTGTATGTGGAGAGATGGCAAGTTTAGTAGGACCTCCAGGGCGGCAGTGGGGCTCGAAAAGAAGGCCCCAAGGACAGCTAGACAGGCCAGCCTCTGAACTTTCTCGAGACACCGTCTTCCGTCTATAGTGGTTGCTCTTCTCAACCACACGACCGCCCCATATTCCACAATAGGTCTAACAATTGTCTTGTAGATCCACAGAACTATGTAAGGCTTATGTTTTTTCCATAGCAGTTTCTTGTCAAGTGTGACCCCCAAGTACTTGACAGTTTCCGGCATTGTTAGCCGTGCATTATACATGGAGGGACACTCGAGTGTTTGGAGATTCCCTTTATTACTGAATGGTATCACGGCGGCCTTTGTTGGATTGACGCGCAGCCCGTTTGCTGTACACCAATCCTGGACTATGTGCAAGGCACTCTGCAGGACATCCGGTAGGACCTCCTCGAATTTGCCTTTAACCGTGATTATCAGGTCATCCGCATACCCCTGTGTGGAGAACCTAGCTGAGCTAAGTCTCCACAACAATCCATCAACTGCCAGACACCACAGGGGGGGGGGATAGTACCCCTCCTTGGGGGCAGCCACGAGTGGCTAAAGCAGAGAGGGTAGTATTGCCTATACTGGTAAAAATAATTCTTGACGAAAGCATACGCTGCACCCAGGTAATGATCGTTTCAATGGATTTGAAGGAGGTGTTATCGAAGGCGCATTCGCCAGATTGCACTGCAACACGCCAATGCTCGGATTAGCTGTCTGCATCGTGACTGTCATTCCTCGTCTCGCTCCTAGGATTAGGAATGACGGTGACGTCTGTCTCCTCTGTGGAATCAGGCGAGTCGAGGCTGTCGAGGTGCAGTGGCACCAGCTCCATCGGTTCCGGTGAGGGAGAGAGGTCTGATGGATGTTGATCCTCCTCCATAGAGCTTGTTGGCTCAGCTGTTTTGCTGGGCGGTTCATTGACGGTGGTGGTAGTGCCACTGTCCTTTTCAGTGTTGGCCGACTTCGACGTGTCTTCCTTGCCGGCGCCCTTCCAGTTTTTCGGGTGGACTTTTGTATTCCCGAAGCGATAGGACACATGGAAGTTGCGCCTAGCGATGTTCTCCATGGACATCGGATCGATTGCCACGATTAGTGTGAGGTTATCTCCCTCCGTTGCAGCGTTAGTCAACCTCCACTCGCTGGTGCGCAGCCCCTCATTTTGCCTGCCAAGAAGTGTTATCGCATTCGCGGCATCCGTGGTGCGAGGCAGGTAGAGCGTCGCTATCGTTGATCTGGGAATGTCGTCTCCAGTTACGGCATGTAGCGTGGCTCCTTCCCAAGGGTTGAGAGTGGGGGTTATGTTACAAAGCCATTCGGCAGTGGCCTCGTTGTCGCATTCGACCAAAAGGAATCCGGGGCGGAAGCGGATGCTGCCGAATTCCGGAAAGACGTTGGTGGGCGGGATGCTCACAATATGGTGGATGATGACATCTTGTACCGTGGACATCTGATCTGGGGTTAGCAGTCCATCCGGGTAGCTCGACGCCATTATTGCAACCCTCACAGATGATGCCACCTGTGAGTAAGTACCCCAGCTGGTAGATGCCAGAGGGGTGGCGACTGACCTTGAAGGGCCTGCCGATGCCACCGGGTGTACATTTTGGTCGCGCGTGTTGGCATTTTGTGGGTGGGTACACCTGCTCCTAGCGACTACAGTTTGAGGGGTAACCTTTGAAGCTACCGGAGCTCCCGTACGGTCACTCCTGCTCCTGTTCGCCATGGTCGTAGGGGTGGACACTGGTCGGGATGAGCCAGCAGAGGTCACCGGAGATATCCTGAATCCACATGCCGCTGAGGTGCTTGGTCTAGGTACGGCATTCCGCGCAGGAATTTCTGCCGTCCTTTGCTTCTTGGTGGAAGCGGCTTGCTTCCCAGAGTTGGGAGCACCGTCTTCCTCCGATCGTTGTCGTTTAGGAGGGGGGGGGCATTGCGGTTGGTGTTAGTCGCAAGTGCCCTGGTTTTTTCGGGAGCATATCCTTGTGCGAGGAAGCGTACATACGTTTTACAGGCCGCCCCTCCAAGTCCTCTACGAAGAGGATCCCGGAGAGTATTTGGGTGGAAGCCTAGCTTTCTGCTTCCCCTCATTTGCGGTACGCTCGCTGGAGCCCGCTACGGCTTCCGTGCAGGAAGTATCCCGTGTAGGTCGGCGTGGTTTCTCCACATCCGACAAATAAAGTTCCGCTGGAACAAAATCTGAGGCGAGTCTGAGGCTGCCTCAGTCGGATCGGAGTTTGGTTTTGGTTTTTTGTTTTTGTTATTAAGGTTCATGTGATTCCCACGAGCAGCTAGGGAAAAGAGAGTCCGCCACACCAGAGCCCCGCTTGATGTGGTAAGGCTAGATAGCACCGGAGGTCGCCATGTATCCGGCTGCTCCGTTAGAGATGTCCATTTGCGTCCATGGACATCTTCCCCCGATAGGCACGGGTCGCTTAACACCCCGGGGATTTAGGGCAAATCTAACATTCTGGAGCCAAGTCTAAAAACATATAATAAATGTAGCTAGTCATTGGCACGAATGTATGGCAGTGGTTCTGAGGTTACAGATTCGCCGGCTCTGAAATGAGCCTTGTCTGAATGAGGAACCCCAGAGCAACCGGCCCTCACAGTTTGGCCTTCACCGGGGTGAAGTTACTAGTGGCCACCGCGTAGAGGTACTGCGAGCACTTCCCGTGATGATAGCAACCTCGTCTTGCTATCTCACGAACTGACCACTTAGGAAATCATCATCATACTAAAATAAATGTCAAGGCAATTCCTTTGCTCCGGTCCTTACCACATTTGCCAGTTTCTAGGCAACCACTTTGACTAAACATTATTTTTAGAAGTCTTTTTTTTTCATAGATAAAATGTATAGGCTCAACAAACTATAGAGAAAACTTTCACTATTGTATGTACAGCCCTTTTCTTTTAGTATCGCATCTGACTGCAATCAATCATTTCCTGTACATTGTTGGTTTGCCTCGGTTGTAGTCAACTTGATATCATGGTATCCACTACACTGGGTAATCAACAAAGAACTATATCTAGAGAATAAAAAAAGAATTTATCATAGCGACTAGAACACAAAATCGTACTTACCTTTTTTCCTCCCTATACTGATAAAAAAAAACTACACTAGTCATGTTTGCCATTCATCGTCCTGCTGCTGCTGCTGACTATATGTTCTGTCTCCGTGTGAAGTACAGCACTGCAGCAGGAATAGGACGGCCGGGCGGCGGCAATGTCTATATAGACAGGACAGATTGTAGTCACGATTTTGATGTGGTAAATAGAAAGCAAACCTTTCATAGTTAAGTTGATAGATAGATTGCGATATTCATGTTTCTCATCCGGATAACATAGACAGCAGCACAATAGGTAGAAATATCAGGGCTTTCACCCTTCGCAACTCTCTACTGTAGTGTCTAGATTAGACGAAGCTTTAGTTAGTACATCGCTCATACTATTCTATAGATGGAACATTCTGATAGAGAGAGAGTGTTCCAGTACACGGTGTTTTATGAATTATGATATACGCGAAGCAGACCAGCAATTGCCATGGGTTGGCGTTATGATAGATTGTCATTAGTGCTGTTGAGGCCAAAAAAAGAAGTGCAGATGAGTAGCGTGTCAGCATCTAGGTATAGTATCGCCGATAACCATGCCCGGAACATCATGTCCAATGACTTGGAAACGAACACGTTTGTTGCGGTTTATCAGCACTAAACTAGACGTTGATTTCCACTATGTATGTACATATTTGCTTGTTGGTATGAAAAATCTCACAGCTTTTAGAACCGTCATCATTTAGTACTCGTATCTCTTGGGGAAAAGAAAAACGAACGAAGTTCATTATTGAGTTGCAGCCAGTAAATTTCAATTTGAAAAAGATGAAAAGAAAATAAAATTGGTATCGGTTACCATTAAACAAAAATGAAGAAAAAAAATTAGACAATAATATCCCTACACGGTCAGAAATTTTAGTGTAAAAACTATTCAATTTTCGTATACAAATAAATTCATAAAATTTTCAAATTAATATGTATTTTTGTGCTTTTATATAAAAAAGTATGTCTTCTAAATTTCATAAAAATAAATTATACACGCGCGTCGCATACCCATCCGAGCTATACTATTTTTTTCTAACATGTACGGAAATTTTTACCTAACCGAGAATTGATCTTCAGGTCTCTAGATGAATATCATCGTAGAGTGCTACTCAACCTTCTGAGCCACAGGGCCTGTCGTTTATAGCAATATAATCTGCGGGCTTCAATTTTGCTTGTCTTCATACAATTATTTCCAAAATTTGCTTTCGTACGAAACAAAGTGTAAAATAAGTATAAAATTTATGGAAACAAATCTTTGGTATATATTTATATAATTTTATTTTATAAATGGATTGAATTTGCAAAAAATCTAAAAAGTATTTTTGTACTAAAAAAGGATACTATTTAAAAAATGTAAATGATATATAAAGATAAAGATATATATTCATTACCGAAGTTGTATAAATAGACGTTATACATAATTTGTATACAAAATTATACCACAATTTCTGACCGTGTAGGCATTGAATGATCGCTTCTGACCACAATTGTCCGTTAAAAGATTATGCTTATCCTAGAACTTGTGCATTGCACCGGCCTTCGTATGATTAAATAAACCTGTTATGCCTGTTTGCAAAGAAACAACATTGTTTCCAAAAACAAACAATAATTTTTATATGAGAACCGATTTTTTTCCCTGTCTTGTTCTTCGCTACTTTTTTTTAGAACAACATGTTTATTTGCAGACAGACCCAATGAGAAGGGCTTAGGTCAGTGGATGACATAGGCACTCCGACCGGTGGTCTCTTCTGATTGCATTAACCAAACATTAGATGAACTCATCTAAGCGACTTTCGATAATTGCTGGCGCAATGACTGTGTTATCGGCCCTAAAACTGTTAGAAATGATGGAGCTGGAAGAAAATGATGAAAGAAAGATATGATCCTGAGACATTTGACAAATTTTAAAAGAATCGTACAAGCACCAGCATGAGGTAGTAAGGAAATTTATATGGAAAAATAATTTGATTTTGGGTCCAATCACAAAAATTTTACTTGGGCGCTCTTAGTTCAGTAAATAAAGACACAAAACGGTCGTTTACTTAAAAAAAAAATACTTAATGGCTGAAATTTTCTGAAGATGGTAGGGGACATGTCTTTTATCTAAAACTGAGATTTCGTATTCGTGGGGGTGGGGGAAGTTGGATTATATTACCTACTTATAGGCATATTTCTCATTTTTCGTTAAATCCATTTTTACTGTTGACCCTACAGTAAAGTGATGCATAGGAGTTTTGTTTCGTATCTATCCTACGGTACTACATTAACTTCATCTTTCAAGTAGTTCCGTTATGGTGACCAGTTAAAGGTGAAAATAGTACCAATAATGGGAATATTTTGCTTAAATAAATTATGTAATGTCTGAAATTCGGTGGAGTCGTTAAGGGATGCGTTATAAATCTATATCTGAAGTTGCGTATATATCGGCAGGGTAGTTATAGAAAATTGCCTACTTGTAGGCTAAATTTGCGTTTTTTCTTGAGAAGAGTTATTTCGTGTGTTTGTAAAACTAGTTGTGGAAAAGCATGCAGGTGTCGGAAAGCAGGATTAAAGTGCTCTCCAATTTGTATGTTTTGTTGTGGAAACGCGTGTAGCAATATATGTACCTGACTTTTCTACTCTCACCGAAAACGACGGCTTCCTCCTTAACGATGGGCTTTTTCATCAAGCCCAGAAGGATACGAAGCTGGTCACAATTGTAGCGCAAGCAATAATGAATCCAAAAGTGATGAAAGAAAATCAATCTAAGAAACCATAATTGAGGTAGTCATATATTTTTGTTGTTACATCAATAAAACTCCAGTGACTATGTGAAGAAATTCTTTTTTTTATTTTTTGGAACGAGCCCTGCGACTGCGCTAATTGGCCTAGCTTGATTTTGGTCTCGTTTAGAAGATAATAATTAAATCAGCAAGAACACACATTTATACAACTTGACGTAGCGAAGTTTTCAGCAATCACTAAATACGCATTAAAATAGGCAATTTACCGCAACTTCCTCCATCCCCACTTATACGAAAACTCAGTTTTAGACAAAAGTTTCGTCTCTTAACATCTACATCAAATTGGAGCCATTACGTTTTCTTTTAAGAAAATAATTTATTGTACTGTTTTGACCCTTGACCGGTAACTACAACGGGTTTACTTGACCTGTGATATTGATTAATGTACCGGTGAATAGATTATTTGATTGGAAAGAAAACCTTTACCATTTTACTGTAGGATCAACAATAAGAATGACATTAAGCAAAAACGAAAATTTAACCTATAAGTAGGCAATTTACTATAAAAACCCCCTCCCATAAATACGAAAACTCAGATATAGCTTTAGGACGTATCCCTTAACATCTCCACCAAATTTCAGTCATTACGTGTTTTACTTATGAGTGCTATTTTGCCCTTTAACCGGTCATTATAAGGGAACTATTTGGCCTACTATATTGACTTAGGTACCGTTGAATACACAATTCGATTAGAAACAAAACTTCTACACATCACTTTACTATACACTGAAAAAAATGGGCTATCAAAAATTAAGAAACTCTTTTCTCATTTGTAAAATTCCCAAATTTAGACAAAATTTCTCCAAAATGTGAAAATTTCTTCTTGAATCGATCCTATTTGCAAGACCTTCTTTTGAGAAATAGGAAGTAGATTCAAGCCTAAACCATTATTCTTAATTCAAGCAAACAAATGCTTGATAATAGATTTTTTTGACATTTTCCATGTAAAGCTCGTGGAAAACCTTAATTTTAGCTTATATTGGAGCGTTGTAGTAGATTAGTCAGAAGTGTCTCTGGTTCAGTGGGTAGCGCGTTTGACTGGAAAGAATGGGGTTATGGGTTCGATGTTGGTTGGATGCAAGTTTCTTTTTTATTTTTGTTCAGATTCTCTTGTATTTTTCATAAGAAAAGTTTGCTTGATTCAAGGTTACTTTTCCTTAAAGCGCTGCTATTGGCATATTTCACTTGGATCAGTGTGACTAATTATTCTCATATGAAGATAAATATTTCTTGGCTTTTTTTCTTGATCTGAGTCATATTTTCTTTACTTTAGCAGGCGATTTGGTTCAGAGTAGGAACACCAGTAAGAATGATATTAAGGAAAAACGCAAAATTCCCCTATAAGTAGGCAAATTACTATAACTTCCCTCATTCCCACAAATACGAAAACTCAGATTTAGACTTAGGGCACGTTGCTTAACATCTCCGCCGAATTTCAGCCATTACGTATTTTTTTTAAGTAAAATATACCCGTTTACTGTACTATATGTAAAACCAAATTATCCGATTTTAGTACTACCCCAGGAAAATTGGCATTTCACTTCGGAAAAATTAAGGGAAAGCTGGATTTTTGCATGAGCCTTCCTTTCGAGGTCCTAAACAAGTCCCTAAAAGTCCCCGTCCCTACGAGTGCCGCTAGCGGTGCTACAGAGGGTCAAAGACCCTCGAAAACAGGTTTCTCTGAATATTTCGATAACGGTAGCATATACAAAAAAGTGGTGTATGGCAAATTTAAAGCTCTTGTGAATTCTCAATAAACGATGCAAAGACCGAATACTTTCGGGCACTCCTAACGGCGCCAAGAGGTCTAACGGTATTTTTAACAAGGTTTCAATAAAATCTCTATAACGGTAACTCGTACTAAAAACTTTTGTATGGAAAATTTGTAGCCTATGGGCTTTTGAAGAAAGTGGCCAAATTTCATATTAATATGTACAGCCTTAAGGGCGCTATGGGGGTTCAAACCTTAAAAAACGTGTTTTTTGAGGTTTTTCGTAAATGGTGCTAAGACGAGGGAGTGCGCTCTAAGGTGTTCTAGGAGAAATTTGTAGCTTCTGTGGCTGTTAGTAAGACGCCAAAAGTCCCCAAAGATGGGAGCCCCCCTAACGAAGTTATGAGGGTCCAAACATTAAATTAAGCAGTTTTTGGGGAATATCTCTATAACGGTAACGTGCACCGAAAGCTGTTATAAGGCAAATGTGTAGCTTATATAACGCTTAATTAAATATCTGAATTTCAGATTGATGCGTGCAATACTAAGGGCGCTATGACGGTATGAATCGTACAATAACGGTATTTTTTCGTTATTTTCGTGGATTTCTTCATAACGGGAACGCATTCGGTTAGGAAGCCTGTAACAATTTGTTGCTTCTATAACGTCAACTTAAAATGCCAAAACAACTTATTTATGCGGGTACCCCTAAGGAAGCTATGAGGGGTCAAAACTAAACAACTAACTAAACAAAAAAACCGTTTCTCGGATTTTTTGATAACGGGAACCTCTAGAGGGAACCCATCTGAAATAAATTTGTAGCTCCTGTTGCTGTTACTAAGACGCCAAAAGTCCCCAAAGATGGGAGCCCCTCTAACGAAGTTATGAGGGTCCAAACATTCATTTAAGCAGTTTTTGGGGAATATCTTTATAACGGTAACGTGCACCGAAAACTGTTATACGGCAAATTTGTAGCTTATATACCGCTTAATTAAATATCTGAATTTCGGATTGATGCGTGAAATGCTAAGGGCGCTATGAGGGTCCGAACCGTTCAATAACGGTCTTTTTCGTTATTTTCGCGAATTTCTTCATAACGGGAGCGCATTCGGGAAGGAAGCCTGTAAATATTTGTTGCTTCTGTAACTTCAAATTCAAACGCCAAAACAACTCATCTATGCGAACACCCCCAAGGAAGCTATTAGGGGTCAAAATTAAACAAAAAACCGTTTCTCGGAAATTTTTTGATAACGGGAACCTCTAGAGGGAAACCATCTGAGGGAAATTTGTAGCTCGTGTGTCTGTTAGTGTGACATCAAAAGTCCCCAACGATGGGAGCCCCCCTAGGGAAGTTATGAGGGTCCAAACATCCAAATAAGCAGTTTTTAGTGAATATCTCTATAACGGTAATGTGCACCGAAAACTGTTATATGGCGAATTTGAAGTTTTTACAACGCCTAACTTAATGTTCAAATTTCAGATCGATACGTGCAGTACTAAGGGCGCTACGAGGTTCCCAAACTTGCAAATTCGGCATTTTTGGTTATTTTCGTGACAATCTCCTTAACGGTAACGTATACCGGAAGCAGTCTGTGAAAATTTGTTGTTTCTATGGTTCCAAATTAGAGGCTCCACCGATTTCCATGCTCCTGGAGCCACCATACGTGCATTATAACGTATAAATTAACTAATTTTGAAGCCCATATGGACGTACGTAAAGACATACACTACACATACCTTCTTTAAAAATTAGTTTATTAAAACGTTATAATGCCCGTATGGTGGCTCCAGGTGCATACAAATCGATGGAGCATTTTATTTGAAACATAGAAACAACAAATTTTTACAGACTGCTTCCGGTATACGTTACCGTTAAGGAGATTTTCACGAAAATAACAAAAAATGCCGAATTTGCAAGTTTTGGAACCTCGTAGCGCCCTTATTACTGCACGTATCGATCTGAAATTTGAACATTAAGTTAGGCGTTGTAAAAACTTCAAATTCGCCATATAACAGTTTTCGGTGCACATTGCCGTTATAGAGATATTCACTAAAAACTGCTTATTTGGATGTTTGGACCCTCATAACTTCCCTAGGGGGGCTCCCATCGTTGGGGACTTTTGATGTCACACTAACAGACACACGAGCTACAAATTTCCCTCAGATGGGTTCCCTCTAGAGGTTCCCGTTATCAAAAAATTTCCGAGAAACGGTTTTTTGTTTAATTTTGACCCCTAATAGCTTCCTTGGGGGTGTTCGCATAGATGAGTTGTTTTGGCGTTTGAATTTGAAGTTACAGAAGCAACAAATATTTACAGGTTTTCTTCCCGAATGCGCTCCCGTTATGAAGAAATTCGCGAAAATAACGAAAAATACCGTTATTGAACGGTTCGGACCCTCATAGCGCCCTTAGCATTTCACGCATCAATCCGAAATTCAGATATTTAATTAAGCGGTATATAAGCTACAAATTTGCCGTATAACAGTTTTCGGTGCACGTTACCGTTATAAAGATATTCCCCAAAAACTGCTTAAATGAATGTTTGGACCCTCATAACTTCGTTAGAGGGGCTCCCATCTTTGGGGACTTTTGGCGTCTTAGTAACAGCAACAGGAGCTACAAATTTATTTCAGATGGGTTCCCTCTAGAGGTTCCCGTTATCAAAAAAATCCGAGAAACGGTTTTTTTGTTTAGTTAGTTGTTTAGTTTTGACCCCTCATAGCTTCCTTAGGGGTACCCGCATAAATAAGTTGTTTTGGCATTTTAAGTTGACGTTATAGAAGCAACAAATTGTTACAGGCTTCCTAACCGAATGTGTTCCCGTTATGAAGAAATCCACGAAAATAACGAAAAAATACCGTTATTGTACGATTCATACCGTCATAGCGCCCTTAGTATTGCACGCATCAATCTGAAATTCAGATATTTAATTAAGCGTTATATAAGCTACACATTTGCCTTATAACAGCTTTCGGTGCACGTTACCGTTATAGAGATATTCCCCAAAAACTGCTTAATTTAATGTTTGGACCCTCATAACTTCGTTAGGGGGGCTCCCATCTTTGGGGACTTTTGGGGTCTTACTAACAGCAACAGAAGCTACAAATTTCTCCTAGAACACCTTAGAGCGCACTCCCTCGTCTTAGCACCATTTACGAAAAACCTCAAAAAACACGTTTTTTTAAGGTTTGAACCCCCATTGCGCCCTTAGGGCTGTACATATTAATATGAAATTTGGCCACTTTCTTCAAAACCCCATAGGCTACAAATTTTCCATACAAAAGTTTTTAGTACGAGTTACCGTTATAGAGATTTTATTGAAACCTTGTTAAAAATACCGTTAGACCTCTTGGCGCCGTTAGGAGTGCCCGAAAGTATTCGGTCTTTGCATCGTTTATTGAGAATTCACAAGAGCTTTAAATTTGCCATACACCACTTTTTTGTATATGCTACCGTTATCGAAATATTCAGAGAAACCTGTTTTCGAGGGTCTTTGACCCTCTGTAGCACCGCTAGCGGCACTCGTAGGGACGGGGACTTTTAGGGACTTGTTTAGGACCTCGAAAGGAAGGCTCATGCAAAAATCCAGCTTTCCCTTAATTTTTCCGAAGTTTGGCCAAATTTTTGTTCAAATTTCCTGGCGTATACGGTTAGATTTGTTTTTTGTTGCCAGTGATAATTTATTTATTTCACTGTTCTAGCTGGTCTAATTTCGGAGATATTAAGATTTAAGTCTTGTGAGAAAATTCATTTTTGAAAAATCTTCAAATGCTTGTGGCAGCTAAAAGGTTAAGCATTTTGGGGTATGTTCCGTCCCCCTTTTTTTGCTGGAAATCACATTAGGAATCATTTTCCGGTGCTCTTATGCGGTAGTTTCTGAGCACCCTGTATATGGTTTGATAGCTCATGCTTTTCCCGCATAACTACTGCATATCCATAAGACCTGGTTTGCTGCTGAGATCACCCTAAGTTGTTCTTTCCAGAGTAATTTTGTTTTTGGCAGGACTCTTCTGCTTTTTCGACCTTAACCTGTCGTCCTATCCGCATGTCGAAAACATGGTTTTCTCCTGCTTGGTCCTGTTTTTCGATTTCGGCATTTCACCAAATGACGAACAAATTTTGAGAAACCTACGTTTAAACGTTTCTTTAATCCATCTCTCTCTCTCTCTCAGAACAAAAAAAAAACAGAAACTGAGTTAGGCGACTAGTAGGAATCCGGGCCGGAAGCAAATGCTGGTTACAAAAGTAGGCTGACATCTCCTGTGAGAGGATGTTTGAGGATGTTAAGGTCCAGAGAAATAATTAGTTCCAAAAGGGTTTCACCTCTTTTGTTGATGTCTGTGATGCCCCCATAGTAGGTGAAGGGAATTGCCATTGAAATTCAGCAATAAGCCCTTCCCATTCAGTGCAAGCCAGTCCTTGGAGCTACTCCGCTGGTATCTCCGAGTCGCTGGTCTAGTAGGCAGATTCCACGAGCATATTGTGGTTACCCTTGCTAGTGGTGCAGATTTCGATGACCACTAGGTCACTTCCCATGGGTTTAGAGGGGGATGATATTAATACTACAGGGCCACTCGTCAGTGGCTTTGATGTCATAGTCGACTAGTAGGAATCCGGGCCGGGAGCAAATGCTAACGAGCTCAGGAAAAACAGTGGTCGGTGGATTGCATACAATGTTGTCTTGCATCATGGACCTTTGCTCTGGAGTAAGCAAACTCCCTAGGCCTCTTGATCTGATCATCCTTTTTCGGGTTGATGGGGTTTTTTTTTGTTTTTATTATTATTAGAACTCCTTTAATTGCCACGACCAGCTAGGAAAAAGAGTCTCGCTTGATATGGTAAGACTAGGTAACACCGGAGGTCGTCTGATATCCGGCTGCTCCGTTAATTCGCGTAAGGCGCTTTATACTACAAAGTAATTTTTATAAGGAGCTTAATAAAAAGTTATTTTTATAAGGCGCCCCTTCCTCCGATGAGGCGTTTTTTTCTGGCTCTGGCTCTTGACTGGCCGAAACATCCAGTGTCTAGACCAGTGATTCCCAAACTGTGGGGCGCGCCCCCTAGGGAGGCGTGACGGTTTGGGAAGGGGGGCGTGAGTACAACTTATATATCGCTGTAACAATGAATTTATTTTTAAAATAGCTAAGAGCCTCTGGCCAAAAGTCCGCTGAAAATATTTTAGCCCGAAATCACTTGATTTTGACGTGTAGGATGGCGCTGAAATTATTTGCTTATGATTCGAACTTCCAACGAAACTCACTTGGGTTACGTTGTCATACGAGTACATATTTGGATTATAAACGAGGTAAAACTGTGCATTGGACTTGGTCAAAATTATATTACAACCAAATTAATCCAGAATTCTGTCCAAAATCAGTGAGTGTCTTCGCTGTAATATGTATTCTTATGTTTCTCAGTGTCTTCATATTTTGACAGCTTTGAGAATTTATAAACAAAATAAAGCAATTAGCCGAAAAAAGCAATATTTACAATAGACAATATCTTGATGACGGAAATAGAAAAATGTCCACATCTGTTTTCGGGTTTCGGCCAAATTTTCTCGGGGGGCGCCAGTCCCACCAGACTTCGCAAAGGGGGGCGTGAACTGAAAAAGATTGGGAACCACTGGTCTAGACTAAACATGTCCGCCCGATGAGTTTTTTCTGAATAAGGAACCAGAAAAACAACCTACCCTCACATTTTAGCCTTCATAAAGGTGCAACTTCCAGCGTTCACCGCGTGGAGGTACTGCGAGCACTTCCCAATATGGCGGTGTTAGACCCACCAAATACGACATTACGAACACCTGTTAGGTTTAGGAAAATTTGCCGTCTTAGGCCTCCTCCTAGTGAAGGTTGCTTGCTTCTCTGGATTGAGAGCACCATAATCCTCCGAACGTTGTCGTTTGGGAGTTGGGGCTTTTCGATTGGGATTAATCGCAAGAACCCTTGCCTTTTTAGGAGCATGTCCTTGGGCGAGGAACGGTACATACATACCTCTATATGCCGGTCCTCCTACTCTACGCAGAGAATCCTTCCCAGTGAATATTTGTGGGGGAAGTTCGGGTTTGAGCTTCCCCTCTTTTGTGGTACAGTCGCTATAGTGCCCGTCTCTATATGGGTACAGCTTTATATGCGGTGCGGTTCAACCACATTCGACAGATACATATATAGTTAACCACATTCGGCAGATATATAGTTCCGATGGAACGAACTGAGGTAAGTGGCTATTGATCTTAGTCTGAGGGTAAGGCCTTATTTAGATTTGTGTTAGGTTTAGTGTTTTTGTTTTTAAAATCTTTGCTCATTGGAATCCCACCAGTAGCTAGGGATAATAGGGTCTGCCACACCAGCCCATGATGAATAAGGTTATAGCGTTATAGATACTCCGGAGGTCGCCTGGTATCGGGCTGTTCCGTTGCTTTATCTTGTTAGTCACTGCATCTCTCCGTGAATACCGGTCTTTTTAGGAACAACTTGTAATCTTTGCAGAGAGATGAAATGACCCTTACTTCTTATTACCCATAATGCCATAATGATAGTGGAGTCGTGCTTTCTTGCGGAAACCGATTTTTAGTGCGCAAGATGACTGTAACAAAAAAAAAATCAATTATTTTCAAAGGATCAAAACATTTTGTTTTCTTTAAATATCTGGCTTATTTTTACAGATAAATTCCATTGTAAAAATTTAAATTAAATCTAATTTGAGAACAACTCCGCAAAGGCGTTCAATTCAAGGAACAATTTCAATAAATTGACTCAGGAATTTTGCATTTTATAATTGCCATGTGGTGCCACAACCATACACCACCACATTCACTTTATCTCTAATTTTGAATATAAATATCCCTCACTTGACTGCACTTTTTTGCTCTCTTGGCGTTGAAAACTAAATGATAAGCACAGTCGTAGTACCACCACCACCACCTGCGGTATTACGTACCTTATATTGAAAATTCAACGAATAAATTTTCCAATTCAAATCACATTCGATTTTTATATTTCGTATTACTTTTACTCTCTTTCTTGGGAATTTTACAGAGAGAGAGAGAGAGAGAGCTCCTATTATGAAAAGCGTTGACTGAAAAATTCCATTTTTATACGCAAATAGAGTGCTCAGTTAAGAAGAAGATGAAGAATGTTTTTTGAATATTCGCAAAGTCACAACAAACATTATTTTCTTTGTGCACCGCTAAATAAATTGCTTGTAAGAGCACAATGATGATAGAATTGTTATTTTGAATGTAATATAGAAAATGGTGAGTGGGTTTCTGAATATAATAGGAACAAAATTATGCCTTCAGCTGTAAACTAATGAAAATTATTGTCCTTTCTATTGAAAAAATGGCAACTTCAGGAAAATAAATGACTTATACCTCATCATTTGTTATAACTGTAAATATCAATTTTCCAGTTACTTAAATGGGAACAAATACTACGATTCTAAAAGCACACTTGGATTTTTGTCAGACAATTCCGCTATCCTTTTTCAGTTTTTTTTTTACTTGCTGCGGACGTTGGTTTTAACTTGTGCCAGAGATTTAGTTTCGTTGATATGAACCTAGTCTGGGTGGCGCCGATCGCCTTCAAAGTGGCGTTTCGAACTTCGCTGTAGTCGTGTAATAATTTTGATTTATTCGTTTAATCCACTGTTACAACCACTGAAGCTAAAAAAAAAAGTACGGATTCCGCATGGTAAGATCTGTTGAGGACGCGCTTCTGTTAGTTCAAGGGGCACTCAAGACTATTGGTGCCGACCGATTCCTTGGAATTTTTGTAGATTTCGCGTTCGCCAACCTGCTGTGGAGTGCCGTTTTGGATAAGCTCGAGGCAACTGGCTGTCCTCTTCCACAGAGCTATTTCCGTGACAGAAAAGCCTCTGGTCGTGGGGAAAAATGACGTTGTCAAGCAAGGAGGGATAAAGGGATGCCGCTCCATCATAGACCCGTTTGTGTGGAACTATATGATGGATGACTTGGGATACCCTCCAGAGCCAGGTTAAATGTTGCGCTTACACCGAAGACCTCCTCCTTCTGGTGAAGGGCTAATCGCGGCGTGAGCTTGAGGATATTGTCCATGGCCCCCGGGTGGGAGTTGAAGTCTCAACCCGAAAATCGGCCACGATGACGCTGAAAAGCTCAAAAACTCGGGGTTGGTAGACGCGCAGTTCGTGTGATCTAAACGCGCTCTTTGTAGTGTGTGCTACTTTTGGAGCACTCATGGACTGCTGAACACGGTTCAGCGTGTCGTAATGTACGCATGTATACCTGTATACAGTACAGTCTCCACTGACGCCATGCAGGTATTGATGGGTGTCCCTCCGCTCGGTTTGGAGGTAGTCCGACGTGGCACTATTTTTCATATCACGAGGAGGAGGTTTCTTGATAACCGGACATGGTTCTTTGAACCAGAAACTGCGCCTGGCTAGCGATCCCTCGTGTCCATGCTGTGCCGCAGTTTCTTAGGAATAAATATCTGCCTGAGGTACTCGGATGTGTGAGACCTAGACCTTTTTGGGGTCTATCTTTCACTGTTGTGACCTGTTCACTGTTGGATTGTAGGGCGTAGGATGAGCAGGAGGGACCCGCACTGGCTCGAAGACATTGTTTCGATTCCATTGGGACCTACAGGAAATTACTATCCCGCTCTACCCGAATACTTAGGTGACCAGTCCTACGTGGTTGTGCAAGGCGCCCACACTACAGCAATGGCGGAAGGCCGCTGCGAGTCCGGAGCAAAGGTCCCAAATCTGTTAGCACGGGGTGTCGAGAACAGACCCAAGGGGCACCGATGGGCGACAATTCTCCTATCCGACACCTGCGGTAGGCCCATGAGAGGAGTATCGTGCGGGCTGTGGTTTTACAACGGGGTGGAGTTGCGCTACAACCGGGTGCCGGGACCCATAGAACGGCAGAGGGAGTAGAAAGGCCTCGCATCTAGCAATATGTAATCGCCAAGTCTTAACACTTGGTATGAAAAACTGTTACCTTCCGGGGGCGCTGATTCACGTCACAAAAATCAGTCCGTTTGCCTATTCGAGGCCGTCTGTCTAAACATTACGGTAGGCGCGGACGTTAAACACCCTTCGGACACCTGTAATAAAGCGCCCCCGGAGGGGAGACTGTGTACACAGATGTTTCGTGAGTTGCGACACCATGGACCTGAGCTAGCACAGGGCGTTGATCTGTACGAAGACCTTCAGTCTTCGAAGCCAGAGCCCCGAAGGGGCTAGTTAGGGAGAATGGCCCTGGCGAAATGTTTACACGCCTATACCTACATTGCTAGTTTGTGGATTGATGACCACATAGCCCAAGTCAAATTGCTGGCTAGTATACTGAAGGACCCCATTCGGATGCGAAAAGCAGCGTTACCTATCGCTTTACAGCCCATGCACACTCCGGGCGATGCGATAAGAAGCGATAAGCTTTCCATCGCAAGAGAAAAAAATGCCAGGCGGGACAATTCAACATTGGCAGGATGTGTTAGCGACATCCTATTTCCTAGATCTTATCTGCTTTTTGTTGAGGTAATGACATCAGCATCACGCTCCAGCAGCGTTATTTATCCCCATAAATGGGTACTCGTTTAACATCTGAGTGAGATCATAGTCCGCCACAAGTTCGTGAGTTCGAAAAACACCATGGTTCACGGTGAGATTCGAACTCATGACCCTATGCACCGAAGGTGCGCGCACTAACCGCTAGACCAGCCAGACTAAATCTATGAATGGGTGAAAGAAATAACATTTGTGGAAATATGCAGTGCAGCACAAACCGGTTTGTAGCGTACGCTTACGTATAAGAAAGTTTCGGACAGCACATGTATTTGCAATGATTTATTGAAGGTAGCGGTAGATAGGTCAGTTGTGGGAGCATACGGTGATGAGAAAGCCGGGGTATCATTTTGGGGCGGGCAACCTCGAAATTTTTTTTTCTCTTGTTTTGACCTCAAATTCGGAATTAGCGGACCAAACTTACCTAGTGTTTCTGCCACGTCGATTGGACTAGTATTTCCCCGAGAAAACAGGGGTGCCATTTTGGGGCGGGCAATCCTAAATTCTTTTCTTGTTTTTGACCTCAAATTCGGAATTAGGGAACCAAACTTACCTAGTGTTTCTGCCACGTCGATTGGACTAGTATTTCCCCGAGAAAACAGGGGTGCCCTAAAAAAATTTTCTTGTTTTTGACCTCAAATTCGGAATAAGCGAACCAAACTTACCTAGTGTTTCTGCCACGTCGATTGAACGAGTATTTCCCCGCCATAAGAGGGTTCGCTTTTGGGGTGGGCAGCCTTAATTTTTTTTCTTGGTTTTGACCTCGAATTCGTAATCAGCGAACCAAACTTACCTAGTGTTTCTGCCACGCCGATTGGACTAGTATTTCCCAGAGAAAACAGGGGTGCCATTTTAGGGTGGGCAACCCTAAATTTTTTTCTTGTTTTTGACCTCGAATTCGGAATCAGCGACCCAAATTTTACCCAGAGTTTCTGTCACGCCGATTGGACGAGTACTTCCCCGAAAAAACAGGGGTGCCATTTTGGGGTGGGCAACCCTAAATTTTTTTCTTGTTTTTGACCTCGAATTCGGATTCAGCGACCCACATTTACCTAGTGCTTCTGCCACGCCTATTGAACGATTATTCCCCCGAGAAAACAGGGGCGCTGTTATGGGTGGGCAACTCGAAAATTATTTTTTCTGTTTTTGACCTCAAATTCGGAATCAGCGATACCCCTAGTGTTTCTGCCACGCCAATCGAACGCGTATTTCCTCGAGAATGCAGGGAGGCCATTTTGGGACCGAAAGTGCGAACGCTACAAACTAAGTTTCATTGAACTATTTCACCCATTAACAACAATTTTGTTACGTTTGATGCGAGACTTAACCTGAACCAGGACGAAAGAAGACGCGCTCTTGTTGGCTGACTCAAAGCAACTGATTTTATTTCTCTTCTCCTAAAACTAACATACATACATATTTACAATGATTATATATAACATCTCCTTCCTTTAAAGTAATTCGTGTGAATTCAAAATTTATATAATTCAAAAGGATTTAATTCAAAATTTGCAAAATGTAGGGAAGCTTGGAAGCTAAGTTAAGGTTTGTACCAGTCTGGTTGATTACGAACTCGGGCACTTCGTCTGAGTATAACATCGCCATCAAGAGATTGCTGGATATTTCTGTTCGATTTATTACCATTTTCCTCTTCGTTATTTAAGTGTGGGTATAACATCCTCCAAGTTGATGCTGGATTAGATTCTTGACATACCGATGCAGACCGATGCTTAATTTGATTTTGATGACGTCGAACACATCCTGTTGAGGTTTTTGCTTCATATACCATATTACCCAAACGTTTCACGATGACAGCTTCAATCCACTTAGGACCTCGACCATAGTTTTTTACATAAACAGTTTCGCTAGGTGAAAATTTGCCAGTGCTCGCAGTGCCGTATAAACCAAATTGGAAGACATCGGAGTTGGATTGAGTGACTTTAACAAGGTTCGCGGAGCGCGGCCATGTAGCAATTCGGCAGGCGATTTTCCGTCCGAATTTGGAATGACCCTGTAGGAAGACAAATACGTGACTACTGCTGAGTTGAGCGATAGACCATCATCAATATTCTTCTTAACTGAAGTTTTAAAAGTACGCACGAATCTTTCAGCAAGCCCATTCGATGCAGGGTGAAAAGGTGCCGTTCGTATGTGTTTAATACCATTATTAGTACAGAATTCGGAAAATTGTTCTGACGTAAATTGAGGGCCATTGTCACTGACGAGTGATTCAGGTAAACCCTCTAGAGAAAAAATTGAGGACAACGATGATATTGTGTCGGCGGTGGTTGTCTTGGAGAGCTGTGCCACAAACGGAAACTGTGAAAATGCATCCACAACTATGAGCCACATTGAGTTGAAGATAGATCCAGCGAAATCCATATGCACTCGTTGCCAGGGACGTTCTGCCTTAGGCCATTCCTGATATTGCTTGTTCGGACTAGCACCTGCTATTTGGCAGACGGTACACTGTGCAGCTAACTTCCCAATGTCTTCGTCAATTGTATCCCACCAGCAGTGTTGCCTTGTGAGCTGCTTCATTTTTGCAATCCCCCAGTGGCCTTCATGTAGAAGTTTAAGGACTGATCGTTGCAACGATCATAGTTTTTTACAATAACAATAATAACAATTTTTGCCATAACCACTCGCGTAGCGTTCGTCTGTAAGTAAACCAGATTGTTGACAATGGACAGTTGATACTTACGACGAAAAAATGGAAGTAAGTTCCTATCACAATGACTTAGCTCTGCTGGCCATCCATTTACAATGAATGCATTTACTTTTTTAAGGATGCTATCGTCTTTGTAATGCCGATGAAGCATTTCGACATCGATTGGTGTATCGCGCTCTTCTAGCTGATGGCAGCCTTCATGTTTATCAAACTCCGCATCTGGTCCACAGGAAAGGCATGATAGAGCATCGGCGTTTCAGTGCTCGGCCGTTCTGCGAAACTGTATCTCGAACTGATAAGACATCAATGTAATGGCCCATCGTTGTAACCGGTGCGTTGACATTAAAGGCAAATTCTTATCCGGGCTGAATATGGATATCAACGGTTTATGATCGGTGACGAGAGTAAACTTATGCCCAAATAAATACTGATGGAATCGTTGTACTCCAAAGATTATAGCTAGTGCCTCCTTCTCGATCTGGCTGTACTTCACTTGATGCACGTTGAACGTTTTCGAAGCGAACGCGATTGGACGCTCTAAACCATCCGGATATCGATGCGAAATGACGGCACCAATGCCATACGATGAGGCATCGGTTGCAAGAATTATCGGCAGATGCTCTTGGAAATGTGATAATTCGGTAGCTGCTAATATGTGTTGCTTCAAAGTAGAAAATGCTGCGTCTTTTTCAGGACCCCATACAAATTTCATATTTTTTCGACGAAGTTTGTTAATTGGTGCGGCCAGTTGCGAAAAATTTGGTATAAAGTTGTTGTAGTAATTAACTTTACCTAAGAATGCTTCCGCTTCTTTCAAGTTCTTAGGTCGTGGCAACTCTTTGCCAGCTTGAACGCCTTTCGTGTCAGGTAGAATACCATTTCTACTAATAGTGCGACCCAAAAATTCTAATTGAGTTTTCAAAAATTCACATTTGGATTGTTGACAACGAATACCACTTGATGATAAAAGCGATAAGATCTTCCGTAGACGCCGAAAATGTTCGTCAATGGATGGAGCAGTGATGATAATGTCATCGATGTACATAGTTGCCACAGCCTTTAATACCACATATGAGTTGTTCTAAATATTTTTGGAACATAGCATAGCTACTCCAAACGGCAATCGTTGATATTGAAAGAGACCCAACGGTGTGTTGACCACTAAGATCTTCTTGGCTTCTTCGTCCAGTTCCATTTGCAAGTAAGCTTCTTTTAGATCAATCTTAGAAAAATATTTCCCATATCGGACGGTGTGAAGTAAACTGTCACGAGTTGGTAGCGGATATTGGTCAATGTCAATTTGCTTATTGACTGTTGTTTTAAAATCCCCACATATACGGAGTGCACCATTTGGTTTAGTGACCAAAACAATTGGCGAAGCCCACTCGCTGAACTTGATCGGCTTCCAAATACCACTATCAGTTAAACGCTGTGCTTCTGCTTCAAATTTGTCCAACTGTGCATACGGAATAGGACGGCTTTTACTGAATTTGGGAATGACACCTGGCTTCAGATGTACACTTGCTTTAGCTTTTTCGGTTGTTCCTAAAGCTGGTTCGAACACTGTTTTGAATTTTCGCAATAGTTCATCTAATTCGACGTTAGAATTATCACTGACAGCAGCTATTTGACAAATTTCAAATCCGAATATTTCAAAGAGATCAGTACCAAATAAGTTATGTCCATTACGAATGCAAGCTTCAACTAAAGTTGCTGTTTTGGATACTTCGCCACACTGTAGAATAGCCGAAAACTCACCCAGTGTCTTTACTTGGTTTTTTCCATAGTCAAATAATTTTCTTTGACACGATCGCAATTTTGGTTTTTCCAATTGCTCGTAGGCCTCTTGCGTAATCACTGACACGGTTGCTCCAGAATCCATTTGAAATTTCACTTGAATGTTATTCACCAAAATGTCAATAAACACTTTTCTATTCGGTTTGGTTGACTAAGTATACTCAAAATCGAATCAATTTGCGAAACGCTGTTATTTAGAACTCGTGTAGCCTCAACTTTTTTGACTTGACGTTTGTTGTTGACGTTGCCGTTGGAAGAAGACATGCATACAGCAGCAATATGGCCCTTTCTTCCATACTTATTGCATGAAGCCTTTCGAAATTTACAATCTTGCCGTGACTGTGCAAGTCCACAACACGAACATGATTTGAGAGTGCTTCCTGAATATGCCTTTCTCCTTGTTTCAAATTTACTCTTTCTATCTGTAGTGGTGGCTTTTACTGCGTTTATAACGACAGGCATCTCTTTGTCCTTAATCTTGCTCATTGTTCTCTCTGTTGCTTCGAAAGTGTCGGTAATTTGCATTACTTCAATTAGCGATGGATTTGACTTTTGAAGTGTTCAACGTGAGGCTTAACCTTTAAGGGGCCGAAGGAAGATCACACCTGCTATTGAGAAGTCTTTAGCAAATGGTGTACCTCGGGGATGGGTATGCCCAGAGGGGGCATCACGGTGTTGGACTCGAGGTGGCTGAAGGTTGATACCCAACTCAACGACCTGGAGTTGCCGGCCCGGGGTTGGGTTTCCGATGGTGACTGGATGAAGAAATCCCAATTTGACAATCATCATGTCAATAAAATGCCGAAGATCCAAAGAGTCCGAAGGACCGGAAGGTAATAGCGTAAATCTTAGGCACACATTACTCTTGAAAATATGGAATGACAAGATAGTCCCAGAAGGTATAACCATCACAGAAACCACCTCACAGAAAAGAATAGACTCACTGTCCTATTTGAAACTCGTACTGGACTCAACCAGGGCAATGAAGTGCAGTGACTCTCTTCAACCTTGCTGTGGAGTACGTAATACGAGCCATATAACAGTAGCCAGCGGAACGCTACTCATCAAGTCGCCACAGCTGGTAGCGTACTTCGCCGGCAGAGGCAGACGGGAGTTGCTAATGCAGAAAACCTTCTGCATAAACTCACAATACATACATCAACGAGGATAAATCAAAATCATGATTACCGTTTCCTTATAAAGAACATTTGAAAGGATTTTCTTTTTATCTATTTTTTTCTAAAAAATAAACTTTTTAAAACATTCTCATACAACAGTATACTTTAAATATTCTGACCACTAAATTTCTACCGGACAAAATTGCCTAATACTCGAGTACGATTAAGGTAAAAGACCCTATTTTCGTCATGTTAAGGAGATTTCTGCGGTTTCCAAATAACAAGGGAAACAAATTGGGTTATTTTTACAAACTATGGTCATGAAAATAAAGTTTGGAAAGTTTACTATGAAATTATAAAATCTAAAAACCGCAATTGTTTTATGATATACAGTTTTTTAGAAAAATATAAAATTACTTCAGACTCCCTAATTTCGTCATAAAAAATGGTCGTGTCCCTAACTTCGTCATGGCGGGCACCTAATTTCGGCTATGAAAAACAACTGTTTCTTTTTAAAGGTAATATCAATTTATTAACGAGACCGAGGCTAATTTCAGGCGCGGCCGAAATTTGAATACCCTTCACTCTCCTCGGGCTAAAAAAAATGTTCGGGCGAACCTTGTGTTTAATCCTTCCCCATTCTTTTCCTTCCGTTTTCGCACAAGTTCCGTGGCGTCGATAATACAATATTTGTGTGAGGTTTGGTTTGAATAAGTGGGAAAATAAAAAAAAAATTCGCAGAAAAAAATCTCAGAAAACTTTATTGGGGGGATGCGGGAGCATGGCCCCATAGTATTTGTTGTACTTTTTTTGTTTTGTTTTGATAAAGACGCATTGTTTTTTTTAAATTGGTGTAGAAAAAATGTTTCTTAAAAGATCCAAAATGGGGGGGTTGGGTTTGTATGACAAGCCCCATGATCTGATCCCCATGGTCTGATTCCATTAATTTTTACATATGTTTTGTGGCATCAATTGAAATGCACTTTTATGAGGTTTGGTTGAAATTGGTGCTCAAATAAAAAAGTTTTTCTTGGAAAAACTCAATTTGGGGGCTGGGTTTGCATGGCAGCCCGTTGACCCCACAGTCCGATTCCTTCCATTCTTACATATGTTTTGTGGCAACAATATTATAAACACATTTGTGTAGTTTGGTTGAAATTGGTGCACAAACAAAAAGGGTTTTCTTAGGAAAACCAAACTGGGGGGTTGGGTTTGTATGGCAGCCCCATGACCCCACGGTCCGATTTTAGCGATTCAAACGTACAAACTGCCTGCAATAAAAAGAAGCCTTTGTGCAAAATTTCAGCTCGATAGCTTTTAAACTGGCCGAGTAAAGATTTTGTTATAATTTTTTTTTAATAATTATTGAGTCCAAGTTCTATTTACAAAGATGACGAGTTAAGGGATACTTTGAATTATCTCAATTTCGTCATAGTGACGAACTAAAGTTGTACTGTGCCGAATCTCGTCACCATTGATACTATTATTTGAAAGCATATTTTTATATTTTATTTGTAAGAGTACTTTAATGTTATGGTTACTGAATGCTTCATTTAATTATTATTCGTTAGTATTACAAATTAAACTTAATATAAAGATTTTCTTGAGCATCTACGGTGAGTCTGTTTAAAAAAAAACTGATACGAATTATGGCCAAACCTATCGAAAATTGGTTGAAATAACAGTGACGAAATTAAGTTTTAGGTTTATTTGTACTTTTACGGAGATTTTAACACCAAAATATGACTAATTTTTTAATGATGACAAAAGAAATATTGCATTAAAAATTTTTTATTCAAGACCTAATTTCGTCATCATGACGAAATTACGCTCATGCCAATTATCACTATGTTTTAACTTCGTCATCCTTTTTTTTTAAACTTATCACAATAGAATGCAAATTTTTATTCGATAAATAGAATAACAAAAGCATATTTCGTTCAAAACACTCAAATAAAAGAATAATTCACTTACTATTTCACGAACAGCACTTGAGAACAACACATTAGTCCACTAGTCGAAACAACAACTGACACTGCTCAATTCACGCATTTCAGTTCTGACGACACTCTGTGTTCTTCTTAATTTACGAATGTAGTGCAATAATGTTAACAAATAGGTGATATCGATTGCATATTACCTCTATATTCAGAAAATAATAACGGTTTTTAGTAGGTGCATTATATGTTCCTATTTTATTTGAAAATATCAAATGTGACGAAATAAGGTACCCTGACGAAATATGGTTCATTTACCTTACTCAAATCAAACAAAAATGCCATTATTCCCGCAGAAATCAATCATTTTCCAATTTAATTCCAAAACTCTGCCATTTTCATAAACACTATTATAAATCACACTGGCTGAATCTTCACGGGCCTGCGGGGCGTGAAATCCATTCCACTCCCCAGTCTCTTTCATTTTCGCGTTAATTTTCCAATTTTGCTTGGCGGCTTGTGTCTATTCTTCGCGCCGGTAATTCAATTGCTGTCATTATTTTTAGATTCACCATACCATACGCACGCTATACGCAACTAAGTAGAACGTAACACATATTCATCTATCTATTGTATTATTATACAGTATTACATTATTATGTAACACAAGTACTGATAGCGCAACTTTTGCCCGACCTAATAGGCAAAACTTCAATAGCACTGACACTAGATTAAATGCCACGAGGGAAAATTGCCAGGCCCTGTCGACTCCGTCGATTGTTTCTATATAGTACAGTCAAAATATGCCAATCCAGGGGTCCACATGGAAAAAATAGAATAAAGGTAATTTTTGCTATTTTGGAATCAATAGGGTCCTAGGAGTCTAAAACTCATTTTGCTAAGAAAAATTTTGATGGGAAAGGTCCCAAAAAGGACACTATGTAATCCTTGATCGAAGGTGGATATGTTTGATCACTGTTTAAATGTATTAATGAAAAATGTTTTTCTCGTAATTTGAATAATATAATGAACAAGCTGTGATAGCTCGCTTCGCTCGCTCTCCCATCTTGAGCTCGATCCGCTCGCAAATTTACAAATCTAATTGTAAATTTGAAAGATACTTAATTCGATATTCAAAGAGGAAGGAGGTGTAGACCAATCCGGTGGAATCGGCTGACTGAAATCTGGCAATTCGTTTAAGGAATACAGAAAGAAATATGCGAAAAACAAATCTTTATAATTTTGCTCATTATAAGTTTTTTCGCGTGTTTCAATGTCATTCTGATATTCAGGGAGAGGACCTATAAATTCGACAGGAAAATTTTCCAAAACACCGCAAAAACGGTCAAGAAATAGACACAAAAATATTCGAAAAAAAAACTCATTGTGAATTGTTGCTCATTGTGAATTTTCTGCTTATTTAAATGGTTATACTACCATTCCGGTCGGAGCCTTGTGTAGACCCATAAGGTGGGGTCAACTTACGGAAATCCTGTAATTCGCTCAAGAAAGACAGAAAGAAGTATGTATAAGAAAAAGAATTGTCTTCATAATTGTGCCCCATTGTGAATTTTTCATATGTCTCGATAGTTGTCCTGTTACTTTGGGTAGAGACCAATCTGTGGAAGAAATTTACTGAAACCTGTTAAAGAAATACACGCAGAAATAGGTGAAAAGAACCCATTGGGAAATTTAGCTCATTGTGAATTTTTTGCATGTTTCAATAGCTATTATGCTATTTTTGCCAGAGCCTAATCCAACAAATTTAAAATCATGAAAATCTTTCCAGCCGTTCTCGAGTTATAAATGGTGTAACTAACACAACTTTATTTTATATACATATATAGATTTGTGACCTCTCACATCAACATTTTTTTTAGCAAAATGAATGATAGAAATTATTATAGAATTTTAAAAAGTTAAAGAACTAGTGGGAGCTTTGCGTATTCGCATAGCTATGGCTTTGGAAAATTACTGACGATATCGGTGAACACTAAAATTCTTCATTAATATGTACACAATTTACTCCGATTGTGGATCGGGAACAAACGGGGAACAAACAACTGACATTTAATACACTCGACGGCCCCTTTGATATGACACCGCATGCCCACCTCCAATCAAGGATTAAATAGTGTCCTTTTTTGGGACCTTTGCGATGAAAATTTTTCTTGGCAATATGATTTTTGAACTCCTAGAACACTACTGATCCGAAAACAACAAAAAATTAGCCTTTCTCTATATTTGTCTATATGAAATGCTAAAATGACTGAACTATCTAATGGAAAATGTATCGAAAATGTTCAAAGAAAACATAACCGAGCGCGGAGTTATTTTGCGCATTCGTTGACGAGATTACAAACAGACAGGCGAAATTTTCGAAATTACACATTTTTGTTACATGTTCGCGTTCCTATACTTTTACCACCCACAATAGAATCGTGTGTGAATATATAGATCAAAGTGAAATAAAAATTTATCTTTTTTATTTATTATATCGAATTGAACATGGATGAGGAGGGGATTTTTTTTATAATCTCTACCCACTCAGATACCAGTGGCGGACGCTAATTGTTGATAAATTGACGGTGTGTGAAAAGTGTGTAGTATGTGGTGGATTTTCGGCAAAAGTATTTTTAAATAAAATATAGACATGGGATCAAACTTGACCCGTAAAAAATTGGGCTGAATGAATAGCGGGGGGTGCCAGAAGCAGTATGCGGGAGTGGTAGTCGTGCTCGTGATAAATACATTCGATTAAAAAAGCCAAATGGTTTTCGAGAAAATCTATTGTTTGTTTTTAGTAGGGATGGGCTATACAGTATCAACTTGATACTTTGTGACTGATACTTTTGAATACCTGATACAGGAAACTGATACAAATCAAATGTACCTGATACTTTTTGTATCAATACGATTATCGTTCAGTCAAATGTTGTTTTTTCCCCTCGTTGCTGCGTTATCCATCAAAATTTAACTTACACATTTACACTTACCAAAACACATTAGCTACTTATACATATCAAAACATTAATTCATTTCATTTCTCTACTATATCTACTATACTAACTATAAAACGCATGTTATCCTAATTTATATACATATACATACCACCAAAAAGTAGGTATTATAAGAATCCACTGCGTCCTACAATTTTATCACAAAGAAAGATCACCTGCACCTAAATATACGCAAAAGCAAAATTCAACTGTCTGGATAAATTCTCACTTTATGCATGCATTAAAGAGCATGAACTAAAACAAAATAACACACTAGCCAATACCGATTTTTCAATCTAATTCTATAATTCATACAAGCTTCATTACAGCTTCATACAAATAGTTCTACATACTACTACATTTATCTCAAATACCACTATCCATAAAATACTGATATTAACATCAAGTGCCAAAAGCCCAAAATATCAATCATCAATGTACTCATACTCGTATCAATATCAAGTAGCAGAGTATCAACTGCTCCAATGTACTAATCAAGGAGCAGAGTATCAACTTGGTTCAATGTACTAATATCAACATCGAGTAGCAGAGTATCAGTTTGGCTCAACATGGTTCAATATCAAGTAGAAAAGTATCAACTTGGTTCAATATCAAGTAGCAGAGTATCAACCTGGTTCAATATCAAGTAGAAAAGTATCAACTTGGTTCAATATCAAGTAGCAGAGTATCAACCTGGTTCAATATCAAGTAGAAAAGTATCAACATGGTTCAATATCAAGTAGCAGAGTATCAGTTTGGATCAACATGGTTCAATATCAAGTAGAAAAGTATCAACTTGGCTCAATATCAAGTGGAAGAGTATCAACCTGGTTCAATATCAAGTAAGAGAGTATCAAATCATTCCAGTATGGTTCAATATCAAGTAGCAGAGAATCAATTTCCGTTTTCTGTTTCTTCGACTTGATAAGTCGAGAACTATTGACAAATAAAGACAAAACAGTGGAAGAAGCACATAGTACATTTTTTGTGTGAATTTTGGTTTTGCGATAATGAAGATGCCGGATCGAAGCGATCTAAGGATGATTAGTTCATTTTTCATTCAATTGCAAATATACGAGTAATGAAATCTGAAAAAAGAAATAAAGAAAGCATATACGAATGGTTTCTAAGTTTTTTTTCATTTGTTGTTAATAATGCAAAGTAACATAACATAATTCTGACTTAATAATAAAATTACATTCAAATTAACATTTAAAAGCGATGAAAAAGTATATTTTTTTTTATTTTTTATTATATTTTAAAAACACTAGCATTTTTACTTTTTCGGATGATAACCTTGTTCGTCGGTCGTTCAAAATTATTCCAGTTTTTGAAAATACTCTTTCGCTTGGAACAGATGGACCAATGGAAAACACTTTTTGCGGAAGACCTTTTGAAGGTACGGGAAATTGTACGATTCCTTTCGCCACCATTTTAGAGGATCTCCTTTAATTGAAATTAATGGTCTTTCCAAATATCGTTGAACTTCCGTAATCGCTCTTGATTGTTTAGTTCCGGCTGGTTTATATGATGCTGCCATTTCTTGAAATTGTTGCAAGTAAGATGGTGGTTGTGCAGCCGATTGAGCCTCGTTGCTATCGTCGGAATCCGTGATATCAACATTCATTGGATCCTCGCGCATATCATGCAACACGAAACTAACCATAGATTGCTTGATGATTTCTGCTTTTTCGTCACGAAAACCGATTGTTTTAAAACGAGGGTCTAAGAATCGGGAACTTGAAATGACGTCGTTGTCGTTTAAATTTCCTAGACGGATCTTGGTTTCATCAATTAAATGTTGAATGAGGATCTGGTTATTTCTTTCAAAGCTAGAATTACTTTCCATTTTATTGTAGCTCTCGATGATTCCGTCTACAATAATACCGATACCAGATCCGGTGATATAACTTTCGCCGCTCAAATCAGTAGTTAGCTGCTTCATCGGCTTAAGGATGGTTTGCAACTCGGCGATAACTCTCCATTCCTCCGTATTTAAAATACTTATATTCTTATCCAGAAGCGCAATTGTTGTTCTTTAGGATGTTTCTAATTCGACGAATCGTTGGATCATTTCAAACGTTGAGTTCCACCTTGTCGGAACGTCTTGCACTAGCTTTTTAGGTGTTTGCCCATTTTGCCTTTGAATTTCAATTAACCCTCGGATGGTTCAGTGGGGTCTGACAGACCCCAGAGAAATTTAAATCTTAAAATTTTCATAGAAAAACTCGTTGAATGGTAATTTGATGCATATGTTATTCAAGTATGTGTCAAATATGTTCATTTAAGCATGCATTTGTTTGAATTCGTGATTTTGGTAATAAGTTATAGCACTTTGAAAGTGCTCTGGGGTCTGTCAGACCCCACGAACCATTTACGTATGTCTTTTTTACAAAAGTACATTTTTCGTTTTGTGGGAAATTTTCAAAGTATGTTATTTGGAAAACGGTAAAATGTAATAATAATAGTCGGGAAGGGTTGAAACTTTGTAATTAGAGTACATTTGGGAAATTAGATGTGTTAATTTTGAAAGAAATGGAAAATTTAGGGTGTTTTGAATTAAGGGTTTTTAAATTTTTTACTCAATTCATTCAAAATTATGCCGTTTTTTACCTGGTTCTCATTTATGAGGATCTGCTTTCACTATTGTGTCATTACCTTATGTTTTTCAAGTCAAGACATCAATTAATGACTTTTATGAGCGTAATAATTAGGTGGGTATTTTACGTAATACATAAAGCTTCCTCAGCGAACTTGGCTATACACTTGTCGAACCTCTTCTAAGAAGGAGGAAATCAACGGGAAATATTCGCCGAAGCACAGTGCAAAATATTGAAGACATTTTGTGCATATTTCAGCTTGCCCCCTCCCCCTTTGGGGGCTGATGCCCCAGGTCCCCCAATGTGGTCAGATGGTCCCCCAAAGTGACAAAAATATTTTATATGCCCACGAGCAAATTATCGGAAGACAAAATACAATTGCAACGAGTGCAAAAAGCCAATCTGCGAAGACTATCGAGGAACAAGCTGTGAAGAAGAACAATCTAAATATTGACTAACTTTGGATCCCGATTTAAGAAAAAATTTTAACCTTAGCTAAAAAATGTTGATGTACTTATCTTTGCTAATTAGTATTAAATGCGTTTTCACTAATAAAAATAAAATTTTGTTAAAATTTTAGTTTTTATATTGATTTATTTGTGATAAGTTCAAATTACCCTCAAATTTGACACCACCTAATTTTCTCTTCCACATACTAAATGCTACTGTCCGAATTCCATTTTTTTTATATACCACTTTATCAAAAGGCTTCACAGTTACTTCTAGTTCAAACAAATGAGCCAAAAAAGCAAAAATGTAAGCTTTAGAGCGATTTTTGCCTTGGGGTCTGTCAGACCCCACTGAACCATTTACGTATGTAAAATTTACCTGAACCATCCGAGGGTTAATTTTGCGTTCGACACACTGCTGTGTTTAAAATGCATAACGATGCTTCTTACCTTTTTAATTAAGGTAGATAAGGAATTGCTTCGTTCCAATGAATTTTTGACAATTAAATTAATGGAATGTGCGACGCATCGAAAATGATTCCATTTTAAGTATTTCACGGCCTTTACTATGTTAGCGGCGTTATCCGTTACGCAGGCCAAAATTTTCGTCTCTATTCCCCATTCCATTGCAATTCGTTTTAGCTGCGTCGCCAAATTTTCGCTTGTATGATTTTCGGGGAATGAGAAACATTCGAGCACATTTGAAACTAACTCCAGCTTTGAATTGACGAAGTGCGACGTAACAGCCATAAAACTTTCGTTATTAGACGAGGTCCAACAATCCGTTGTTAAAGTCACAGAAACAACTTCGTCGCTTGAGTATATTGTTTTTAAGTTGTTCAACGTTTCCTCGTAAATGGCAGGAATAAGCGATTTGGATATCGTCTTTCGCGATGGTAAGCTATATGATGGATTCAGCTCTTCGCAAAACTGCCGGAACCCTTCGTCGTCTACAACGCTAAATGGCTGGAAGTCCTTATAGAAAAGGCGCAGTAGGCTCTCGTCGATTTTCCGCTTTTGTGGTGGTTGAACTTTTTTCAACATGAAGCTCGAAATTGAGGACTGAGATTCCGGATTTCTCTCCATTGTTGGTTGCGCCGATGATTGCTGGTTAGAGGAACTAGTACTCGGCATGTTCCTTGAAGAAGGACCCGCCTCAATTTCAATGGCTGGGGTTGACTCCTGGGCTCTCACATTTTTAGCCGCCACAAGAGAAACTAGTGGATGCTTGCGCTCCAAATGTTTTTTTTTAAATTTGTGGAGCTACTAGCTGCCAATTCGCTTTTGCATAAGCTGCAAACCGCGGATTTCCCGTTTTCCTTTACTGAAAAGTAATTCCACACAACCGAATTTTTTTTGCTCATTTTGTACAGACAATACATTGAAGCTGTTAAACTGATTTTTTTTTCTTTCGTTCATACTTAATTTATGCAATGTATATTTATTTCCTCTTTAAAAGTTCTCAGTTTTTTGACATCACAACTAATTATATAGTTCGACATAATTAACCCTGGGGTCGTAAAACCAAATACTGAATGAGTGTTTTTTTTATTTTCATTGATACAAAAAGTATCAGGTAAAAGTATCAGGTAGGGCAATGTATCAGTATCAATTTGTACCTGATACAACTTTTTATTACTCGGACCCACACCTAGTTTTTAGTGCTATTTATATTAGTGTGATGGGTTTAAATTGATTTTAATACACCGGGAGTTTCATTGATTAGGCTGTTGATTATGTTGAATTTAGATTGTTTGGTATTTTATATCAGAATTAATTTGATTAGAGTGTTTGTTATGTTTCAAAATAAAAAGAAAAATTAGAAAGCGCGAACGAATTTTAGACATCCGGGATTTGTTGAATAAAGGAAAAAATAATTCCTTGGAAAAACCCATCAACTTTAGGATAAGAATTTAGTCTCTCTCTTGTTTTACCCTAACTCCTAGTGGAGCATGGTGCGTTGACGACTATTGTGTGTAGTCAACGCTCAATCAAGTCATGAAATGCTTCTTTTGAAAAGTTAACTTCTTCTTCCTTGCCTTGTTCTTTATACCGCTCCATGGTTTCGCGTTGCTCGATCTGCGGTGTAGGCACATCGCCCGTTTTGGCGTTAATATCTCAGCATATTTCTACAGGCAGCTCTATCCTGGATCGTGTCATCGCCGAGACCAATGCGTTGTTGTTGCTTTTTCATTTGACATCATCCAGGTGTTCTTCGGTCTGCCTCTGGCCTTGCGTCCATCAAGTGGAACTTCCATTGATATTGATTGGTTGGTCTATGAACAAGCTGCCTCGGATGTAGCTACTCTTGATGTGGTCCCTTTTCGTTACACCAACTGACATGCGTAACATTTTCATTTCAGTCGCTGTCATTTCTTTCGCGTAACCTTCATACATGGTCCAGCATTCTGATGCATACATGAGTGCGGGACGTACAACCGTTTTGTACAACTTGCCCTTTAGCTTCAGTGGCATTTTCTTCTCGCAGAAAACTCCAGAGTTTTCTCGCCACGTCATCCACCCAACCTTTGTGCGATGTTTGATGTCATCATCGCATGTAGCTCCGTTGTTCACCATCGAGCCAAGGTACTTGGTACAAGACTTAAGCTGCTCTCCTTTGACGTACATATCTATGGTATCGGTGCATCTGGGTGTGAGAATTGGCAGCATAAGAACTCAGTCTTTGCTATACTTACCCTCAGTCCATGCTTCTCCAGAATGTCACACCATTTTGTAAGTGCAGCTTGCAAGGTAACGATGTTTGGGTTACTGAGGACTATATCATCGGCAAAAAGAAGAGATATTTCTAGGCCGTCGGATATACGTGGTAATAAGTCGCACATGATGATGTTGAAGAGCAACGGACTCAATACACTGCCCTGGTGTACTCCGACATTAACAGGAAATTCTTCTGATTCACCGGCTGTGCATCTAACCTTAGTCGTAGCTCCATCATACATGTCTCGTATCATCCTGACGTATGCCTCAGGGACATTAAGTGCTCTCAAGGCCAACCATATCAGATCACGAGGTACTCTATCGAATGCCTTTTCCAAATCGATGAACACAAAGTGCAAGTCCTTTCGTGCTGCTCTATACTTTTCCATCCCAATACGAATGCACTGAATCGGATCGACCTTCAACAAAGCCGCATTGATTGTCATTCAACCGCACAATCTTCCTCAATCGGTTGCAGACAACTCGCTCTTCAGTGTATGAGGTGTTAACGTTATAGCCCTATAGTTGTTGAGTTTGCGTGAGTCTCCCTTGTTCTTATAGAAAGGAAGAAGAAAACTTTCCCTGAAAGCATCAGGCATCGGTTGCCGACCTTTGATTTTGTTGAAGAGAACTGTGAGCCAACTAAGCCCGACATTTTCCATTTTCAACCAAAATTCCGCGGGGATTTTGTCCGGTCCGACTGCCTTTCCGCGTTTCATCTGATGCATTGCCTCCATCACCTCTTCCTCTGAGATATCTTCAATATTTGTGGTATTCGGCTCAACATCTCGAAAAGCTGCTCGAGGATATTCTTGATTTAGAAGTTCGTCAAAATACTCTATGTCCCAAAATTCCAATATCCCAATATCCCAATGTTCCAATGTCCTAAGATCGGAGTGCCCCAATGTCCAAATGACCCAATATCCCGATGTCCCAATATCCTAATATCTCAGTGGCCCGATATCTCAATGTCCCTATGTACCAGTGTCCCACTGTCCTATTGTCCCAAGGTCATAATGTCCCAATGTCCTAGTATCCCAATGCCCCAACGTCCCAGTATCCCAGTGTCATAATATCCCAATATCCAAATTTTCCCATGTCCCAATATCCTAATGTTCCAATGTCCTAATAACCTAATATCCTGATGCCCCAATATCCCGATATCCCAGTGGCCCAATATCCCCACTCCCCAGTTTCCTCTGTGTGCCTAATATCCTAATGTAAAAATGTCCCATTGTCCCAATCTCTCAATGTTCCAATTCCTAATGTCCCAATATCCCAATCTTCCAATGTCCTAAATCACAGTGCCGAATATCCCGGTGTCCCAATATCCCGACTTCTCAGTGGGCCAATGTCCCTATGTGCCAGTGTCCCAATCTCCGATTGTCATATTATCCCAAGGTCGTCATGTTCCAATTTCATTATATCCCAGTGCCCCCATGTTCTAATATCCCGATGTCCCAATGTCCCAATATCCCGATGTCCCAGTGGCCCAATGTTCGCACGTCCCAGTTTCCCCAGTGTACCTAATGTCCCAATGTCCTAATGTGTTAATGTCCTAATATCCCAATGTCCTAATGACCCAAGACCCTATTGTCCACATGTCCTTTAATCCCAGTGCCCCAATGTCACAACATCCCGATGTCTCAGTGGCCCAATGCCACTCCGTACCAGTGTCGCAATGTCCGTTATCCTATTGTCTCAAAGTTATAATGTCCCAATGTCATAATATCCCAGTGCCCTATGTCCCAGTGTCCTGATGTCCCAATATCCCAATGTTCTAATGTCACAATGTTCCAATATCCCAATGTTACAATGTCCCAATGTCCTAATATCCTGATGTCCCAATACCCCATGTTCCAGGGGCCCAATGTCCCCACGTCGCAGTTTCCCCAGTGTGCCTAATGTCCCAATATCCGAAAGTCCTAATGTGCTAATGTCCTAAGGTCCTAATATCCCAGTGCCCCAATATCATCATGTCCCAATGTCACAATATCCCGATATCTCAGTGGCCCAATGTTCCTATGTTCCAGTTTCCAGTTCCAGTTGTCCTATTGTCTCAAAGTCGTAATAATGTCCCTATATCCTAATATCCCAGTGCCCCAATGTCCCAGTCTCCCAGTGTCCTAATGTCCCAATATCCCAATGTCCCATTGTCCCAATATCCAGATGTCCCAATGGCCCAATATCCCGATGTCCCCACATCCCAGTTTCCCCAGTGTGCCTAATGCTCCAATGTCTTAATGTCCTGATGTCCCAAGACCCCAATGTTCCAATTTCCTAATATCCCACTGCCCCAAGATCCTAGTCTCTCAGTGTCCCAATATCCTAATGTCCCAATGTCGGAGTGTGTTTTCAAAAATTGTCAATGCGGTGAGCCGAAAGACGCAATTGCTGGAAATCTTTTGTTAACTTTACCGATTAATTTACCGTTATTCCAGCCACCTATCTAAATGGAAGACATTGATTCTTTGGAAGGACCACCAGAGGATCATTCATTCCAAATTTCATAAAAATCCCATCACGGAGAGACAGTAGAAGCAAGTCTTTCTGCAACTGTAGACTCCAGTCTGAAATTAAGTCTGTGAGCGTGAAAATTTCACCGTTTATTGCATATATCTTACCCGTTATTGTGCGGATCGAAGATTTTTTTTGGAAAGGCACTAGAACAGGATATGGGGAATATTTTGGTAAAAAAAAAATCTTGGGGGATGTTGCCTGGAAGGCTGTAGCTCTGTCAAACAAAAAAGCAAGTTGTCTCCGGTAATCATAGACTTGTTCGCTTTCGTTTTTTTTTTCCTTTGGCGGACGATACGCTCTCGCGTCTCTTGATATTTTGTAATCGAAAGATTGCGTCATTGACTGCCTGTTCTGCTAACTGACGAGAAAATTTGCATTTTAAGAAATCTAAATAGTTGAGGCGAAACCAGGACGCCAATGCCAAGAAGACGAAAAAACGGCTAATTTTCGGTTGCGCGAATTGAAAAATGCTTACAAACGAATCATTTGCTTTTGTAATAACTGTAAGTTAAAATTCGTTGGTGCAGTGCCACGAATCGAGTAGATCGAGTAGTACACTGTCTTATATCTATACATTCTCTCAATAATCAAGAATCGAGCAGACCGAGTAATCGAGCAGTCCGAGTAGTAGGTAGAAACGCAGTGCGCAAGTATCAAGCCAGCACTATTTCCTATCGCATACTATTAATGAACGAAACGATTGATCTCGTATTCTTTCGGAAATCCGTTGATATCTCTGCAATCCTTTGACGTGGCGACACGATAGAGGTTTCGTTGGACTTACCACAAAATTGTCTAATGGGTCGACGGATCCTCTTTTTCGGTCAGTGCACAGGGGGGTCAGAAATAACTATCAAACTGCATATTGGCACACAACAATTTCACAATCAACTTCGTACTACTTCCGAAATCCGTCGATATCTTTGGAATCCTTAAGCCGAACGGCACGATCAAGGTGTCGCTGGACTCGCAACAAAATTCTCTAAGGGAGCATATTTCCTGCGCAGATCACATGGGTGTCAGGGGTAATCGTCAAAGTACAACATTTCACAAAACGTATGCTCTTGTCAACCTTGATGTTGGCCACAGTAACTTTAGATCGACTTCGTATTCGTGCGGAAATACCTAGATATCGATATCCTTTGCGGGAGCGACACGATCGAGGTGCTGCTTGACTCGGCACAAAATTGCCTAAAAGTTGTCGAACCATGTTTCCCGATTAGTGCACAGGATGGTAAGAGATAGCCGTCAACCCGAATATTGGCAACAGCAATTCCACAGTCAACTTCGTACTACTTCGGAGATCCGTCGATATCTCTGCAATGCTTTGGTGTAGCGACACGAGCGATATGTCAGCGGATTCCCCACACAATTGCCTAGAGTTGTCGCAGTCTTTTACATATGCTTACATAGGAGGGAGTAATTAAGTTAATAAATTGAATTGAATAGAATTGAAACCGTCAGCCAAGATGCTGACCACAGCAATTGACGATTAACTTCGTACCATGCACATTAGAAAATTGTCCATATCTGTACAATTTGCGGCCGAGCGATACGATTGGTTTCCGCCTGTCTCGCAATTTAATTGTGTAAAACAGTGCAAAAGATGAGTACAAGCCCTCCTACCATCTCTACTATGTCGGCGACGAACCGTGAATAAGAGGACTATCGCATTCAAGTAGGTTGTAGTTGTAGTTGTAGTTTTTTATGTGATTCATTAAAAGCAACGATTACTAAGTAACGATTACAAAGAAACGATTACTCGAAACAAATGTAACGAATATAACCGATTACTGATATGTAACTAAAGTTGACATCACTTTCATCCAGTGAATGCAATCACCTTCAGAAACCCAACCCCGGGGCTGCATCACCAGCTCGATGTCTTATGCAACAACCTCCAGACACCTCGAGGCCACCACCTCGATGGGCAGAGACCATTGTCCTTTGGGCAAACCCATCTTCGAGGTATAATATTCGGTAAAGATTTCTCTATAGCAGGTGTGATCTTCCTTCGGCCCCCTATTCGTTAAGCCTCACGCAAATTCGTTGGTGCAATGAAAACCAGGCTCAGTAATTTGCTAATTCGTTTTGCAATGGATTTTTTCAACTTTGGCTATCTACAGATAAATTTAACACCGCCAGAAACATTGCTTAATGAAAATCAAAAATATGATTTAGTCACTGAGGAATATTCCGTTTTTACAAGAATAGTCACTATAGTGACTCTTCTTCCGCGGACCACCTCTAAGGCTGTCACGGACCACCTTCTGTCCACGGACCACCAGTTGGGAAACAGAACTCTATGGCGTGCACCCCACTGATCACGGAATGGTTTTATGCTTAGGGGTTAACATGATTATCACGCTGGTATCACAACGGACCAATTCTGTTCGTAGTGCGCTAGGGATAGATCTAACCTAACCTAACCTTCGTGTCAGCCCAACTAGCATTAGGAGTAACAGTAGTAATCTGGTGGCATTTTTTGTCCAACCACTCAATTGGTACTTTATTGGCCTCGTCTTCGCACACAATCATAGCTGTGAATATGAAAAGTCGAACGAATTTAATTCAACATAATTGAATGTAAGTACTCAACCTATATACATTTGCTAAAGTTGTGTTTTTAGCATGCTCATACACCTTGGAAAATATGACAGCTCCAAATGGTACTTTAAAATACCCAATAGGACTTTCTAGTGTCGCTATAGCAACTTTATAGGTATAATTTTACTAAGAAATTACACAGCTACGGTTTCATCACTTAAAAAGAATGCTTTACAGATGCTCACTACGTAGAAGCAAAGTGGGGTACCGAAATCGTAGCATTCCCCTGCATTTGTTGAATATGTAGTCGCAACGTTTTTGTCACTCAAAAGATGCAACTACTTCAATGCTGGAACGTTACAAAATGTAGTTCGCACAGGCGCGCACAGAGGGTGGGGCAAAAGGGGCAATTTGCCCCGGGCCCCGCGTTGGAGAGGGCCCGGCAGGGACAGTGGTCTCGTAGTGCGCATACGTCTGGAAAATCATTACACGAATTGATGTCAGATAAATTTTATTTAAATCTCTATTTATCTTGTTTTGCGTTATTCAAAGCATTTCTAGGACCTTTAGGGTTTCCCTTCACCTACTTTTTTCAAATAAAATTGCTAAGTCTAAAATTGGCACTGATCTTGATATATTTTAGGTGTTGAGATCAACAGCACACTCTGCCGAAATTTATCTAATTAATCGGTATTCTCTTAAAATCGGAGTGTCCTCGAACTATGTGTGTTTTATAGAGAAAGTGTTAACCAAGAAACTGAAAACGATGGATCCCCTTTAAATGACTATTTCTTATTTAGTTTCCATAAACACATAAACTTATATTTATTCATGTCTCTCTCTGATTATTGTTAACTCATTGTAGTCTTATCTGTAACTATGCTCTCGAACTAGCAAAATTTCTCAACGTTTTCTACTGGTTTGGTTTTAGACTTTTGTTCACCTATGAATCAGTGCACACTCGGTCTTAGTAACGTTTATGAAGAGACAAGAATTTCGATTTTTGCAATGCCATCAGCAGTGACGGAACAACTTCACTCTGGGCCCTCCCGCCAACTTCTTGAGTGGGCCCCCTACACTGAGAAAAAAAGTAGAGTGAAATCAATCGAAAACACTCTTGAAGGTCGATCCACACTTTTCAGTCATCAGTCACTTTCTATACAAGTTAATTGATTGACTGACAATCTGTCAATTTTTATGAGAAATTACTGTGACTGCGACTGATGACTAAAAAGTGTGGATCGATCTTAAACCAAGTATTTTGAAACATGATTTTGACGTTACAGTTTTTCTACTAAAATTAAGAACATCGTACTTAAAATAACTTTGCTAAGAGCTACTTTGACTCTTTGCATTCTTACAATGAGAATAACGTTCTTGTTGTAACGTTTATTAAATTAATGTTTTCGTCAATTGTTTTTTTTATATATAAAAATGCTCACGCAGCGCAGCATTGACCTCTATAGGTGTTAGTGATGTTTAAGCATAGAAAATTACCTGCACCTACAATGAGATTCGATCCCGCGAACCTATGATTCGAAGACGAGTGCCCTATCTATCTACCCTAATGCTGCTCTCTGAGATACCAGCGTCCTGGCATCCTGTAGTAGGAACAACATTTATAGAGTTTCCAAGGACAAATGTTCTTTTTCTCAAAGGGGCCACTTTTATTTATATGCCCCGGGCCCCATAAATCCTCTGTGCGCGCCTGAGTTCGCAGGATTTGTTTCGATGAAGTTAAAACTTAGGTAACAAAAATGTGACTGAAACTAAGTGAAACTAATTAAGTGGCGGAATCAAAAGCCTTAGTTTTCGCAAATTAAAATGTTGCTTGGGAGAGGATACAATCATTCAGATTTTCAAACGAAATTATCATTCCTTCGACTTTTATTTCATTATTCGTGCATTCATAAGTCCATAT